>OZ038481.1:71559861-71579861 GCA_964036315.1 Acanthosepion esculentum
ATCGCTTATGCAACCTTATAGGGGAAGACTTATTTTCCACCCAACAGTCTCTTTTCTCACAGACACAACGTTGCAAGCCTATCGTTACTTCCATGATAAATGTTAAAACGAGTTCCATTCTTTAATGCCACCAAATCAGACCTTTATGGCCAAATTCCGACATTTTCTTATCAAGAACCGCTACTTTGTGGAAGAGACTCTACCTTGAGTCTATCTTGGGCCTTTTATTGTTCTTCAGAAGTTCTAGCAAGTTTTCTACCTATATTACTGAATTAGCTGTGGGTCATGGGCGTAAGTGGATGATATGGAATAAAGATAATTATCATAGACTTGAAGAAGTTAAGTTTGAGTCTATTCTTTTTTTTTTAACTTTTTGAAAGGAAACAAGTTAATTGCAGAACAAATCATTTGTGTAGATTGTTGCTGAAATATGATCTTGGTATACAAAAGTTGTTCTGGATGCCTTTAGAGGTGCCGTTTTGCATGTGCGAATTATGGTCCCAGTTTTATGGCTGCAATTTTAGACTTTTAAGCTAAAAACTTCCACACTAGAGATCTTATGGTAAAATAAATCAAAACGATATTTTAACCTTTCTCCACATGGTAACAGAGAAAATCGGAAAAAAAACAAACAAATCAGCTCAAATGATTGTTTTTGCTTTTGATATTAAAACCATTAATATTTTCGTTGTTATTTGACTTGTTTGTCATATAATCTGTTCGGTAGGAGATATTCTAGAATAGTTAATTTCGAACAAGAGAACCTTGTGTTATAGAGTAAGAATTTTGGCCATATGTTTTACAATGAAAAAATGCTACATGTTAATAGTTAGATTACCCGTTTCCTTATTAGGAAACATTCATCATTCATTGACCGAACTTTTAGCGTAACTGTCGATTGAAATTTATAAAATGTTTCTCTTAAAACAGTTTTTCATGAAAATTGACTTTTCAAGTTCATTAACTGTTATAGCTCTTTCTCATACTTATGGAAGCTTCCTTTCAAACCTTTTGCTTAATATAGTGTAGAAAGTTAACCCCTTGATTATATCATTATTTTCTAGTTATAGGTGTTACCAATTTTCTTCAAGTTTTATTTTAATTTGCTAATAATTAAAATAAATAAATTATTATGGGAAGGTTAAGATGAAAAAGGGAAGAATATGATGTGAACCTCTGAGAACCACTGCTCATGAATTAACAATTCTTCAAAAGGCAATAAAATAAAATAAAAATAAAGACGGGAAAAATTCTTTTCGTCTATTTTTAAGTGACCACGCCCTCTCTTTGATTATTGTTTTTAAATATGATTTTCTTGCCCTAGTTATTTAATAAATGTAACCGTAGCTTTGTCATAAAAAAATAAAAACACAACTCGCATATATCCGTGAGGAATGAACCCACTTAATAGTTAATGATGCTAGTTTGCTAACAATTACACCACGTATATTTATTTATTAATATATTATAATTATTTCTCCTTGCTTTATACAATTTAAAAGATATAAGCAAATCTACCTTAATTTGTTACGTGCGGGTAGTGTAATGCCTATCGACGCAGAAATTGGTGAGCCGAATTCAATTTCCGATCGATTCGGTTTCGATCATTTCACACTAATACCCTTGGAAAAGACACGAACCAACTTTCCTCTAACTATGGGTTAAATAACAAATTAGGCTCTCTTGCTTTGAGGTAGTAACCAGTCTAGGAAAAATAAAACTCTGAAATCAAAACCAGCCTTCGACTGGCTATCTTGCCCTAGATACACCACTGCTTACACTACATGTGGTACTCCACAACACTAATGTATCGTGATTAATTGACTGTCTAAAGCGGCTCCCTTACTGACGTCAGTATGGCATAAACAACTATGAGAAAAAAAATAAAACAAAATGAGTTACTAAATTTTATATTGTATTCAAGTCAGCAGTATCATTGGCTCTGTCCTAGCGTCTGGGCTTCAGTCACTTTGCAACCGTCGTAAGGTTGCCTCCCTGTGCCTTTTCTATAAATACTTTCATGGTAATTGTTCGGATGAGCTTTTCGCTATGGTACCTTTTCCCTATGGTACCTAGAATTATTTTATTTAAGAGTAGTACTAGACTGGTGACGAGGTCTTATCAATTTATAGCTGAGTTGGCTAGATGTAATCGTAAATTTTATGTTAACAGTTTCTTTTCTCGAAACTTTCGCTTGTGGAATTCCTTTCTGGCTCCATAATTACCAGTCAATTTTAACCTACAATAATTTAAATGCAATATCATTCGTTATTTACTGTCCTCCTCATTATTCTTCTTTTGTTCTCGCTCCTTAGCAATGTTTCTGTTTCTAACTCTTCCACACCCAGTAACCTCTTGCGACTTAGTGGCTTTACTACCTTGCATGGGACGAACTTGATTAAAAACAATTCTACTAGTTATATTGCAATTTATTTCTTAAGTATTTGCTAGATCCAAGCATGGTAAATGTAGCCAGCTATTTAGGCAAGTGGAATCGTAATTCTTCCGTAAAAATTAAACATCCCCAGTCGCGGCTACAATACTCAGTTACTGATAAAATATCGTAGATATTACTTCACGTATGAATGTAATGAAGATCCTGTATATCGTTAAGCAGATGCACTTATTGTTTGTCTGGATGTGCAACAGTAATTAGCAAGTTGGTCTCGCTGATCATTACTTCCGTGTAGTAAGTTTGATTGTTACTGGGTATCCGACGAAGCAAATGGCATCTTTTTCACTTGATTTATTTTGAAATACCACAATGTTTGTTTATTCCTGTAAACTCCTTTGGAAAGATATGGAGGGCTCCATCTATACCAAGTGATGCTGCTACTGTTTCAGTAGCAATTGAACTTTAACGAAACCAAACGTCCAAATCGGACTGCTTTACATAGATAAAGGGCTCCAACTGACTTATTATTTACTCACATATGGTGGGAGAGAAATAAATTCTGATTCTTATTTTTCCCCCAAAGCATTAGTGCATACTGTTGTAGTTTGTGATCGCTTCACAGATTCCATTTTCATTGTGTTTAGCCGTTAGAGCACCCACATCTCCACAAGAAAAATATTCTTCTACTTACGTTTTTCCTTCCAGGACTTGGGCGATCATGGTGTTTCACAACTTCTTATCATTTATAGATCTTAACAATATTTGTTTTTTAACTATTGTTATCATTTCCGGTTCTGCCATCCATTTGCACAAGGTCGCTAGGTATGTGAGTTTCCATCCGTTTCTCTGGCCTTCAGTATGGTCAGGGAGTTTTAGATTTTCCAATTCTTCTTTCCCCATTATGCGTCCCAGAAATTTAAATTTATTCTTTTCGATTTTACGCGTCCTTTTCATTCCTATTTTAATGAAAACTTTCTCGTTGTTCATATGACCGGCCCATAGAATTCTTCTTATTCTTACGTATAACCACATCTCAGTTGCTTCAAGCCTCCTCTTCATCTGCCGATGAATTGTATAGCATTTACTGCCATATAGGAGGATTTTTATTCCATAGCAATTCTTTTTTGTTTCTAATGAAGTATGCCTTAATTTTTCTGAATAATATTTTAGGCTCTGGAAGGCATCTTTCGTTATTCCAATGCACATTCCGATATATGTACTTTTTTATGCCATGGCCCTTCAGGACGTAGGCGATAATGGATCTCCACATAGTCCTTCCTGTTCCTTTTAGCTCATAATAATTTTTGTTTTTTTGTTAATTCTCCCAAACCCTGTTCTGCCATTTATTTGCTCAAGCCCATCAAGTATGCCACGCCCTGCTTTCCTCTGTAATTTGTCCCTTTCCCTCTCTCTGTTCTGTGAGTAACAGATTTTCCAAGCCCTCCTTCATTATGCGTCCCAGAAATTTTAAAAGCCTCTTCCTGATGTTAAGTATAAGTTTCCCTTTTGTTTCCATTCTCTCCAAAACTTTGTCTTTGTTTACATGTTTGGTCCATGGTATCCTCAGCATCCTTCTGTAGAACCACATTTCTGTTGCTTCCAATCTCTTCTTCATCTTTGAGGGAATTGGCCAGCATTCGCTACCATACAGGAGGACAGATATCACTTAACAGTTCAGTACTCTTTTCTTTGTTTCCAACAAAATTTTCCTGTCTCTTAATACTCTGCTTAGCTTTTGGAATGCGTCTTTAGCCATCCTAATACCTCTTCGAATCTCAGTGTCACACTTTCCATCCTCTGTTAGAACACTTCCAGGATATCTAAATTTTTGTACCTGTTTTATTGTAGTATCCCCGACCTGTAATTTGCATTTGGGCTCGTCTTTTCGCTTATTAACATGCATTCTGTCATCTTGTAGTTTATACATTACTTCTTTTAGAAAAGATTTTTCTTGTTACTGATATTGCTTTTGTATAGACCCTTATGTCTAAGAAGAACGTTTCTTGGGAAACTGAACTCGTTTTTTTCTGTGATACTTACGAACTGGTACGGTTAAGCTGTTTATTAACACACATGATATACCAAAAAATATTTTAACTTGAAAAAAATCCAGAGAATTCCTTTGTTTTTTAACTGTATAAATAATCACGATTTAACTTGCTTAAAATATAACACTAATTTCTATAATTCACTTACTCTGCAAAGAGACACGTAATTTTCGTCAGTAGCTAAACCGCTGAACCATGATTTCTTTCTTCTAAATAGAATGACTGACACAATGTTTAGCTTGGTGCATGGCTCCAAATAAAGATAAAACAGTTAACGTTTAGAAATTGTGAGAAATGACGACATTAAACTTATTTTGAAACTTTCTTGATTTAAAAAACACACGCCGACCGAATTTCAAGTCGATCGAATCAACGATGCCAGAATAAATCCCGAAATAAATAATAAATCGCAATCAAATAAGAGGAAACTAAATTTGTGAAGAAGAACCAGGATTTTTTTAATTATCCAAATTTGGGCTAAACGCAGCAAAATTATCGAAAAGTGCATTTATTAAAATGGATTTTACGCAAAAAAAAATGTTTGGCAATAGCTTAATTTTTTAAAATTGCACGAATTTGTAACGTGTATATGAATGAAAGAAATATAAAATACAAAATTTCAGTAATAAAAATATCAATTATGTGAATTTAAACGATTTGAATTGAAACTACGATTCGGAAAAAAATCTTGGGAGCATGAGTTATATGAATTTCTATTCGGTTAAATCGAACGCTGTAATTTCGCATAATACGAATTTGATTTTGAGCATTTAAATCCGAATTACGTTTTAATAATTATAGTAAATTAATTTTGACTTCATTCATAGAAAAAACGACGGCCAAGTGAATCAATGAAACTGATTTTGTCAAGTTTTCTACTCATTTTCTAAACGACTTCGAGTTCACGTTTCTTAACTGCTTCTTAAAATCTAAAAGCTAAATGAAGTGCTATCATCTTAAAAGCTAATTTGATTATCATTCTGTGTTTTAAATCTTTATATAGTGTCAATTAAAATCGATTTTTCTTACCAAAATTACTCGACAGGATGTTTGTAATGTAGGTTGCAGTTTTTTTAAACAATTTCTCAAAAGGAAAGCAAAGGAAAACCAGTTTAAATTTAAATAATTGAAACTACGCGCTTTGAAAACTGTAACAAAAACAATCGTCTGATAAGTTTGGCAAATGCCATATTGGTAATGCTCGTTATATTAACGACATTGAAGAAAGGCAATCTTATTCCTGCCCTCCTTGATTCTATTTCTTGGATAAGACTCAGTGATTAGAAGCTGGAACTGAAAACTGAAAGGGTAAGCATTTAATTTCTGTTATCAAATTGGTAGCTTTCATTAGGATAAAAATATCCTAAATTTGCATAAAAATTTTCATTTTAGCAATCAATTTTCGTATATATTTTTACAATAATGTTTTCTCAGATTGTATGTTACTAGTGTATAACTTCGATATAATTTTGTATTTCATTTTTGATTTGATAAATTATCATTATACTTGTACTTATTCAAAATTTTAGTCTCATCATTTATATATTTTATTATTACAGACACGGCGTTTTAGGCCAAATATCTTCGCTCCATCCTCAGTATTAATGAGTCAGTTGCTGACATCTAGTGGATGTGTGTTCGATCCCTGGTTAAGGTAGTGAAACAATATATTCTGAGTTAGCGGGAACGATCAAGAACTGGCAACGCAGGGACGGAAATAATAATAAAAACGTAAGATAAAAACGTATAGCCAAAATAATGGGCACATGAAGATGGGTAGATGGTACTTGGCCGAAATGTTGTTTCTATAATAATATCTATCTCAAACATGAGAAAGATAATTCAAGTAAATCATAGCATAGATCAGGCATGGGAACCCCTTTTTGAGTAGTGGGCCACATGATCTATGGCTCGCCACAAAGCGGGCCGTACTACTAAAAAGATTCAAAATAATTTTTCGGAGTTGCTACCCCAGCTATTTTCACTACAGAAGACCATAGGCATAAGTATATATCTTAGAAATTGAGGAAAGTTTGCTTTTCTTAGAAAATATTTTTATCATTAAAAGAAATTGAAGTCTTGGTATAATATTATCACTGATGTCAATGTGATTAACACATGACGCTGCGTGTGATTTATTTCTAATTTATTCAATTGAAAATGGAAACATTTCTTTTTTAGAGAAAAAATCTTATGATCGTTTCCTGTTTCAAAAGCAAAAGATATTTATATGTATGATCTTCCTTAGTGAAAATCGCCAATGGTTTAAAATGCTGACAACGTTAGTTTCCTCGAATGTTTGCAAAATTCAAGAAACATTGTACTTAATCATTGTTTATATATGTAGTTATGTATGAGAGAGTGTGTGAGTGAACAAGTGAGAACGAAATAAAATAAAATTTTAAGAAACCTTATTTTCGTTAGGAAATTAAGCGTGCCATTCAGAAAGACTAAACGGGAGCATTTCGACATGGTTATCAAGCTTGTTTCACTACATCAATTACGATTGAATAGTGAGTTCTAGACTTACTAGTTGTTGTACACTTTCAGTCTTGTGCCACATCTAAGCTATGCTTAGCAAATCATCAGTAAGACCAAACGGACCGCATGTGGTCCGCGGGCCGCAGTTTGCCCATGACTGGCTTAAATGGCAATGGTAATATTAGCCGTTTCCCAATAAGGAAACATTTGACATTCGTTAACTAACAGCCGGTGAAATTTGAATTACTCCTTCAGATCGAAATCTATAAAATGTTTCTCTTAAAACAATTTTCAGGAAAATAGGTATCTCAAGTTCAGTAAGTATCGCCCTTTCCAGTATTGATGGGGGGTTCTTTCCTAACCATTTATTTGTAGTAGAGTGGAATGTTAAAATCTTGGTTATATAATTATTTTTCTCTTCGAATTACATGTGCTATTCATTTTGGTTGTTGCTGCTGTTGGTAGTCCTCAAGTGATTTATGTTATATGATACAGCTCGTTGTGATTCTGTAGCGCCAGTCCACAACGTTCAAAGAAGGATTATCTTCGCCAAAACACACATGCTTCACTCACTCAAAGTCATTTCTAACGATTGATTTTAGAAAGCGGTTGCAAGCAGCTGACAGTTTCTGAACGAGTTTGGCGCCATGCATAGCATCCAAATGAAAGTCTTGATATGACGAGGCTATTTAAGAACATGACTCATATTTTCAGGTATGCAGTTGTGAAAGACATAATGATTCCTCGAAGTATGAATAAATTGGAACTAGACTTTCTTGCATGATTAATTAAAAAACAGAAAGTATATTAAAATACAGAAAAGCAATAATGTTAAGAACACTAACTTGTACACTGGAGAAATAATTATGGGTAGCTGCTGGGTAAAACGTCAGTCAGTAGCCATAATTTTATGATGAGAACGTAAATGAACAGACTGAATAATGGACAAGTCTCGTCTTACTAAGATGCTTCAGAACATAAATATTGTCTTTAAAGCAACTAGACTTGCATCTTCACCATTCATTTTGGAGAAGAAACATCGGAATTATTATTAACTTGGAGCATTTAATTTCTTTTTTCTTTTTTACACAGGCTATCATGCTGGTAAAATCGTCAGGAAAACAGCACACCGGTAGCTTCCACTGGAGAATCTGCAACTTCACTCCATGTCTTTTTTTTCGTGTTTGGTTGTGAAAGTATCCGGGTAAGAGGTCGATAGCTCTTCAGTGACATCCGTTTGCTCGGAAACCGCCAGTAAAGAAAATGGCATCTTAATGAGTAGGAACCAGCTGCCTGATTGCAGGTAAATACAGTTAAAATGAATTCACTTTGTTACTTTTATATTCATTCTTTATTCCGAGTATAATTCTTTCTTTTCGTTTTTTCCTATTGTTATTCCAATTATGTTTTTTTTCTTTCCATTGCAATTATTTGTTTTTTTTTCTTCTATTTTAACATATCTTTCTCTCTTAACCTTCCGGTAGAAACAATTTTTCCATTTCTTCTTTCTTTTAATTCTGTCCTTGTTACTCACATATTCAAGCTACACTCTCTTCGCTTCAATCACTTTTCATTTTATTATTTCTTCTTCTTCCCTCCTATTTTTCTTTTTTCTTTTCCCGTCCCACCTACTACTATTCATCCTTCACGCACGGGTCATTCCTTTTCCATGTCTTCTATCTGCGCACGCATTCATTCCTCTCTATTTCTTGCATCAATATAATATCCCCACTTCCGGAGGCCATAGCTTCGTACGTGTTGGTTTTCATATTCTATTTCCTTTTCCTCTTCTTGTACAAGTGAGTCGCACAAACAAATGAAGTAAATAAATGCAATAACCTTGTTTTGCACGTCGCCCCGGAGAGTTTACGAAATGCATTTGCGTTGGAAAACAGAGAGCAATTCGGCTTGAGTGGAATACAGATGCTTTAAACTGTTCGGAGTGCTTTGAATGAGACACAACAAACTGGCACAGCGAACGGGGGAAATAATGCGTGAATTACCAAACAGGAAAGAAACGAGAATTACAAAGTAAAAACTAAACAAGGAGAGCAAATAGTAAAGAAATATTGGGCTAAACTAATCTCGTGAAGAATGTCATCAAATCAAGAATAAACTTAAGATAATCAATAGACCGATTCAAGAAGCGTGTAAAAATAAACTAAGGCCCTAAAGTGCGTGTTTAATGTTATCATCTGATCGTCCAAATATAATAGATTATGCAACGAGTTTATGGTCTGTATGAACTAACATTACTTTTTGAATGTTTATGTTTCTAAAACAGTGATTCTCAACGGCCGTACAGCGGCACACTAGTGTGCCGTGCGATCCTCTTAAGTGCGCCGCGAAATATTGTCACGGCATACATACATACACACACACACACACACACACACATATATATATATATATATATATATATATATATATATATATATATATATATATTTATGTATGTATATATAAAATATATAAATAAAAAGAAAGAACAGTAAGATATAAAATCCGGTGTTCTTATAGATATTTTTATTTTTACACAATAGTGCTCAATGTAAATTTACAGAGCATTAATATTATAAATTAATTGATTTAAAATATGTTTTTTCGCTACACAGTGATAACCATGTTTCAGAAATGGAAGCTAAAGCCCCTGAATTTAATTTTGTTATTAAACCAAAGACATTAGTTCCATTTCCTCGTCAAGCGAATTTTGGAGTAACTTATTTTTTAAAATTTACGGTTGTTAAAGGCACGGCAAAGATTCATAATTGAGGGTTTCCAAGGATACCGATAAATCCATTCATCTAGACAAGGGGTGGTAGGGGGTTCAAATTTTAATTTTCGTTGTATCAGTTAATAGTTATATATATATATATACGTGTGTGTGGAAGGAGTAATGGTACTGCGTTAGTATTTGAATAAATGAATGAGTATTCCACATTAGCTAAAAAGGTTTTATCAGTTTTATTGCAAATTTCTACCTGCAATTTATATTTCCATATACTTGTAATTTGATTGGCAATTTCATCTTACGTTAAAATATTCCACCTAGTGGGGGTAGTGGTTAGTTTTGAACTATTTAAAAAGTTTTTTATTTTACATTCATCACTTGACAAGACACTATTTTTCTAGTGATGTTATAACATATTTATGTTATAATTTTTAAATAAATATTATTTGCTCTACTTTGTATTGAGCACTTAATTTTAAAGAAATAGTGTTTTGTGTTACTGGAATTTTATTCCATCTATACCAACCTTGTATACGGATACTTCTTATTTATGTTAATTAGGCTTCTCAACTCTAAAAAACATAAGAAACAAGAAATACTACGCTCAACTGAAGTAGAAATGAGGGTCTGTTTATCGCGAATTCCACCAAACATTGAAGAAATCACGAAAAATACCAGACATAGATTTCAGCTAAATCAGCTGCTCAAAGAGTTGGATAGAAACATTGGAATAAAGTTAGTTCATATTTGTGGATGTATTAAAAAAAAACTATGGTTTTATTTCATAACATTTAAATGTATACTGTTTAAAAGTTTTGCTAAGTGCACTATTTTCATTTGCTCCTAGGTGTGCCGTTGCTTAAAAAGGGTGAGAAATACTGTTCTAATACAACAAATTACGGGAGAGTTGGCATTTCTTTTTCAATAAATATAAAGTATTGGGGGCAATCTATTCTGTATTTTGCATTTTACAAGCATCTACAGGGGTGTAATAATAAAAATAATATCGTAAGCAGCGCATACATACTTATAATGTAATAATACCAGGGTTAATCACAAATTATCCGCAAATTCGCTATAAAATATCTTTAGGTTTGTCACACTGATTTCTGCTCATGCGTGCTTATATTTGGCACTATTGTGTCACATGATCGAAGTTTGAGCTTGTTCGCGCCAGTATTCTTGCTGCTGTTTCAGTGTAAACATGACCGCTCCGCTAGCAGTATGCACCATGAGGAACAGTTATGAAAGTATCATAATTTACAGTTTTCTTAATTACTAAAAGGGAGGTGTATTTTTCAAATTTTCGTTTCCTTCATATTCATTTAGTGATCTAACACAACCACGTGTAATATATGGCAGGTCTTCTTTTCTTTGTTTACGAGTATCAGACGCGGTACGTCACAAAAACTATTGGATATATTTGGGAAGGATATTGAAATAATTCAGAACCTACACTGGCAGCAAACAGCCTGCACACGGATAGAAGATGAGTTCAGTAAATATACAAAAATAGAAAGGGGTGTAAGACAAGGATGTGTCTTCTCACCGGACATATTCAACCTTTACAGTGAGGTCATTCTGAGAAAATTGGAAGTCCTACAAGGATTGGTGGACACAATCATAACAGCATAAGATATGCAGATGACATAGTGTTGATAGCAGACACAAAAAGAAAACTACAAGAACTTCTACAGAAGGTGGCGAAGTAAAGCGCGGGAGGAAAGAACTAAACATCAGTTACAAGAAGACGGAATGCATGGTTATTAGCAAATGGAACAACCCAACATGCAAATTACAAATTCGAGATACAAGTACAGCAATTGAAATTGAAATCCGAAGTCGCATTGAGATAGCGAAAGATGCCTTCCAAAACTAAGCAAAGTATTAAGAAACAGGAAAATTACGTTAGAAACAAAGAAAATACTACTGAACCGTTATGTCCTCCTACATGCCAGTGAATGCTGGAAAATCTCCTCACAAGAAGACATCTGAAGCAACATAAATGTGGTTCTACAGAAGGATGCCAAGGGTATCATGGACTGAGCAGTTGAGGAGCAACAACGTTTTAGAGAAAATGAAAACAAAAATTGCTCGTATATTCTAGGGCTCATAATGAGGAAAGCGGTATTGGAAAATTTGATCCTCACATGATAGAAAGAAGTTAAAGGGGACAGAGGAAAGAAGCAGATAACCTACCTAGCAAGCTTCAGTAAATAGATGGCGGAGCAATGCTCAGGAGAGATAACAAAATGGCAAGAGTATAAAGAGCGGGAAATTGTAGAGAACCATGGCCACCTACCTCCTGAAGAGATACGGTACATAGAAAAAGAAGAAGAAGAAGAAAAAGAAGAAGAAGAAGAAGAAGAAGAAGAAGAAGAAGCCGGGTTCTATCACAAAATCCCAGAATATCTAATTCCTTTTATTTTTTGGGGCAGGCAACCTGTATTGTTTGTTTGATTTTTTTTTTGTAATAGCCGTTTGTAGGACAGACTTTGTAAATCACAGATGCAACAATAGTAACGCCTTCGAACAATACCCGGTCAGACGCCGCTAATTCCCATATATATATTTTTCCTTTAACCGTCACGTGATCTAATTATTTCAAGATGAGGTCGACTGGGCTTGCTCTCTGGCAATCGGTGTTTAAATCCAAATGTCGGCAGCGACACTTTATTCCTATATGACAGTTTTGATACCCTTTGCTGCACAGTGTTACTTCCGCTTATTTTATGCGTTCCTTCGGAGCCAGCTTGTTTGAAACTTCCAATAGATCGGAAACTCTGCTAATACTGTTTGATCATCACCACCACCACCACCACCACCATCATCATCATCATCATCAATCAGACACTGACTTTCTGCAGTTATGATGAACGAATTGCACTCTTAATGAGACCCCGTGCTTTAAACTTTTACTGGATCACATGTTCACTCCAAACTTCACGTGGAACTCATATGTACGATCAATCAACAAAGATGCTGCAAAAATTGTCGGTACATTCAATTGCCTCAGGTAGTACGTGACTCCTCTGACATTTTAAAAAATCTTTTCAAGAGTCAGGATGGATGAAAAATATTGCTTTCATATATTGCTATTATATATGAAAAGTATTGCTTCCATATCGGAACTAGAGCTACTCAATCTTCACTTTCCAGCCTTGATAGAGTTCGAAATCGTTTACGCGGGATTTGAGTGGAGATTAGTCTTCAACTACTCATTTGATATTTCTATGGCAAATGTTCAGACGTACACCATCCTGTAGTTCCACGTAGCCGAATCATCCCCATTACCCTGTGTACCAAATGAAAGGAAACAAAAAATTCCATTCGTACTTTTTCCCAAGAACTGCAATGTTTGGAACAGATTCTCACGTGGATGCCTCCCTGAACATCGTGAGGCTATCTAGACGTGTATTGTTTGAACTTTAGTATAAGAATTCACTTATAATATAAAGGGTGTTTCATTAAGACGGATCAAAGTCAGCAATAAACAAATCTGTGTTATTGGTGAAAATTTATTTATTTCTCTATTGGATCATGTTACTTAAGTCGTGGTAATTATGTGTAAAAAATAATATCGCCAAAATATCCGCGAAATCTGAAAGAAAAAGAAAAAAAATCATTAGATGCTTAAACTTAATTTACATTTAAAATCGGTCTAAGTTATTGGATCACTCTTTACTTTACTGTGTTATCTTTAACTCAACACTTGCTGTTTTTCTGGGTTGCACTGATAAGGATTTTTTTCTTTTTTCAGGTATCTTCTGCGTAACTAAATCTATGACTGTTTGCAATAGTTCGTGTCTATCTTTTAAATTCATTCTTCATTATTCTTTATCTTTTATCTCTTTAAATACATAATATGTCCTTGTCATTTTGGTTTTAGAACCTTGTGGATTGTCATTAAATTCCAGAGGCGTTGATATCTCCATATTGCTACTGCTATTCATATGATAATCGTCTTTCTGTTACACCTTTTTTAAGCAATTCGCTGAATAAGAGTTTTAAATATATTTTTTCTGTTGCTTTGTTTCTACACACATTTTCTTATCATTGACACGATAATAGTATTATAGTGTTATTCTTGTCACTTGAGGCAGTGATTGTTAGACTGCTTTAATGAAAATACATACTGTTTTGAATACTGCTACTAGTCTTGTCATTGTGATAATTTATAGTTATTGAAGATGCAAAATCTCATTCATTGAAGAATCAACAGTCAATGGCGGTATTAATGCAGATAACAAGAATGCGGTCATCTGTGATAATGTGAGTATTGTTATTTGGAATGAAGACGAGAGAATGGATAAAAATGACAGTCTCGTCTGCAATGATGAAATAATGACATGAATTCGTCATGGCGTTGTCGATGACGGTGATATTACGAGCGGAAAGTATGCCGATGGAGCATACAGCTTCTCAAGTCTCCTTCATTCTTTTCATCTTCAATCTTTACACTCCACTGCTTTTCAGATATTGTGCTCTTTTTTCACCTCTTGTCTTCAGTATGAATAACTGGCATCCTCCTTGTTATGGGTTTCTCTCTGCTGTTCACTCTATTGTTTATGGACTTTTTATTGTTAAAACATAGATTTATGTATTCAAGTTCATGTGGATTTAACACTGTTTTCATCTTTCTCTCATTCGGAGAACTCACGCAAGCACGCTCACGCGAGCAAACACACACACGCTCATATATACGCATGATGGCTGTCACCTCGTTGTCGATCATGCCAATCATGATATCATTGTAAGACCTAGATGGGCTTTGAACGGATGTGACACTTTAAAACGGACAAACTTTAAAATCTATGACGCAAAGTTGACAAACAGGACAGACATTTTGCTGTCATTAGATTGATTTTTCTGACTTTATATTTCTTTTTCTTCCATCTGCTAACTTGCGGACTTTTCCGCTAAAACGACCTGAATTCTCAGTATTTAATACCACTTTGTAGTTAGTTGGTGCTCTGGTATGATTGTATATATATATATATATATATATATATATATATATATATATATATATATATATATATATATATATATATCAGGTCATCCCATAAGTTTTGTCCAAATTTTGAATAAAGAAAACAAGTGACGAAATGTTACATTTAATTACAAATTCAATAAACAATGTATTTTCCCTGATTATCTATGACTTCCTTCCATCTGTTAACAAGCTTACTAATTCCATTACTGTAAAATTCTTTTGGTTTTGATTCGAAGAACTCACAAATGTCAGTTTTAACCTCTTCCTGTATTACAAAAGTTGTTTCTTCCAAATGATTCTGTAAGCTACGAAACAAATGGTAGTCTGAAGAAGCAAGGTCGGGAGAATAAGGTGGGTGAGGAATTTTCTCCCAACCAAGTTCTTCGATCCTTTGTGACGTGATTCTTGCTATGTGTGGTCGCGCATTGTCCTGATGAAACATCGCCCGTTTTCGATTCACTAGAGCAGGTTTTTTTTTCCTCAAAGCTTGGTTCAAACGCTCTAATTGCTGACAGTATATTTGAGCATTAATTGTTGCATTCGGATGTAAGAATTCAAAGTGGATTATTATTCCTTGGCAATCCCACCAGATTGAAAGAAGAACCTTCTGCCCATGAAGTTCCCTTCTCGGCTGTAGCTGGGGTTTTCCCCTTTACCAAGCCACTGTCTAGGACGCTTAACATTTCGATAAAAGATCCATTTTTCGTCGCCTGTCACAAGTCTATCCAAAAAAGGTGAAACAAGTTGGCGAGAATGGAGAGAAGAGCAGATGTCAACTCGGGATTTGAGGTTGTTTTCAGACAATTCATGAGGCACCCATTTTCCAAGTTTAGGAACTTTTCCAAGTTGTTGAAGATGACGATGAACAGTTGTATGGTTTGAATTGAGAACCACTGCCAATTCCTCAACTGATAAAGCAGGATTTTCTTCAAGTGCTGCTTCAAGAAGCTTTTCATCAAACTCAACTGGACGTCCGGTTCGATCTTCATCTTCAAGGGTGAAATCTCAACCTCTGAATTTTGCAAACCATCTTCTGTAAGTTCTTTCATTCACACATTCCTGTCCATAAACTGAGTGAATGTTTCTAGCCGCTTCGGCTGCTGAGTTTCCTTTCTTGAACTCATAAAGCATTATGTGCCTCAAATGATTCTTGGGTACTTCCATGTTAGCAGGGTTTTAATCAAACAAAATTTAATTTTATTGTTCTCTGAAATAAAATTTGATCAGTTTAAATGCATCTAAACATAAAAAATAATGTTCAGCTCCATTAGACATTATAAAATAATACTCTTTAAATTTCGTTCATTTTAACAAAAAGTTCAAATTCGGACAGAACTTATGGGATGACCTAATATATATATATATATATATATATATATATATATATATATATATATATATATATAAAAGTGGACATGGAAGTCAGCACTTAGAGGCGACAGTCTGTTTCATGCTAGTGCAATCGTCAGGCGACTAGTGCTGTTATTTTTCTCGGCTGTTTATATAAGGGTCAGTGGTGCATTATGGGTAGTATATTTTGGCGGTTACTTTTACCGGAAGTCGCTTATTTGTTTATTTATTTATGTCAAATTATTTTGCTTGTTTTTTTGTTTGTTTTTTTATTTTTATTTTTATTTTTTATCTTATATATTTATTTATTTATTCTTTTATTTTGATCGGTGTTTTTGGTTAACGTAGTAAAAATTTGTTTATATAGCTTATTGTTGGTAGTCTATAATGGCCGTCATTTACCGGAAATCGCTTGTTCGCTTATTTATTTGGGTCAAATTGTTTTGCTTATTATTATTATTTTTATTTGTATAACAGTTATAACTTTCGTCCGTTCTTTTGTTTTGATTTTATTTCGCATATTCTAACAGGTGTGGTTTTGTGATTTGTTTGGAGTAGTTTATTTTGCTTATTTTATTGTTGTTTGTTTATATATTTATTTATTTTTCTATTTTAAGTTACGTAGTAAAAATTTGTTTTCATGTCTACATTTTGAGATTAGCGCGGATCTTTTATTTAATAATTTATTTTGATCTGGGAAGGTAATGATAGCTATTTTTTCCTCCAAGCAAAGTTTGCAAGTTTTTGATAGGTTGTTGTAGGCTGATGATTTTTTCCTTATTTTCCAAGATATTTTTGGTGTGGTGTGTGTTTTGTTTTTTATTTCCCAGATATACTTAGAAAGCATTGTGCTGTTCGCATATTTACTGTTTGTGAAAGACATTTTGTGTACATAATTTCTTTGTTTCCATGGTCCTTCGGTTACACCTATGTATACTTTTTCTTCATTATCTGCTGATTTTGTCGTGGCTTGGTAGATTACGTTGTTTTGTAAATAATTACCGTTTAAGGGACATTCGTTTTTTATTCTGCAGTTGCACGTGGGTTTAATTTGTTCGTGTGGTTTGTTAATAATTTTTCTGTTGTGCTTTTTTATTATTTGTGCCATGTTCTCGGTGCAACTGTAGATGATTTTTACAGTGTTTTTGTTTAATATTTTGTGTAGTGTGCTTGATTCCGGGAAGTGTTTGTGTAAAAGCTTGAAGAATATTTTTCCTATGTTTGTTTTTACGTTTTTGCTGTACGGTGGGTTGAACCATATGATATTTCTTTTTCTGTTGGTCTTTTTTGTGTTCTGTGGTGAGTATGTGAGTGTTGCTGAGATTCCGCTATCTTTTAGGGCTGTTTCGTAGTCTTTCTTGGCTTTGTTAAATATAGATTCATCGGAAGAATTGTCGGAAAGCCTGCGGTTAATCGATTTAGGTATCTGTTTGAGTATAGAAGGCGGGTGGTTGGAGTATATATGTATGTACTGTGGTTTATCATTCGGTTTTCTGTATGGTTTGTGTGTGCCTTTTCTTAGGTTGAAGGTGACATCTAGAAAATCTACTTCGTTTAGGTTAGTTTTTATATCTATCTCGAATCCGTTATTTTTGAAAATTTTAATTATTGCTTTTCTAGTTTTATCTGTCTTTTGTTTGTTGCAGTTTCTTAAGATTATGAGACCGTCATCTCTGTAGAGCCCGGTGTCATTTCTATCTATTATTTTGTTTATTTCGTGTAGTAAGTGAATACCTACGAGTTCGCATGTCTCTGCACCGTCAAAGCTTCCCATTGTAGTGTCAAATATCCCATCTTTCTTTATCCATGCTTCTTCATGGTGAAATAATAATGATTTACGGGAGTGCTTAATGATGTCGATTTCGTTTGGTTTTATTATTATTTGTTCCTGAGCTAAGTTGATGGCCTTATCTAGTGTACGTTCTGTTATGGATGGGTAAAATTCTTTTATGTCTAATTGTAGGAAGTGGCAATTTTGTTTGTTATTTATGCTGTTGAACCAGTCAATGGTTGTTTTTGTGTTTTTCCACTGGTTTACTCCTAACTTCTTCCTAAGTTCAGAATTAATTCTTTCTAGTATTGTTTTACTTATTTTACCTAGTTCGCTTTTGGCTGGGTTTATGAGTCTGCATGCAGGGTTGGTTTTGAAATTTTCCTTGTGGTCTTTTAGTGTGATAAAGGCTTGCGTCTTGCTCATGCAACTTATTCGGTCATCTAGGTCTAATTTTTGAGCGATTGCTTTAGCTTCTTTATTTATATCGTGTTCTATTGTTTTGGGTGCCTTTTTGTATGTTTTGCTTATGTTGTTCTTTAGTAATTTATTGTGCGTGGGAGGGGTTAGTTTGTATAAATTTCTTGTTTTGTCGGCTGCGATAAATACATTTGCTGAACTGTTTATTTTAGCTATATCTTCTTTTAGCTTTTTTTGGAATGCATCTTGATTTTTATGGAATTTTATGTTTCTAACTAGGTCAGTTAAGTCCTTCTCGAAGTCATCTAATTCTTTTTGTTGCGGGGGACATTTTTTTTGTTTTGAACCCGTATTTTTCCTCGAGTGTATTATTATTATTGTGAAGATCTTTACCCACCCATCCCTTCCCCTTACATATATAAACTAAAATTATTTGAAAAAACAGAAAGTTTCATAAAAAGAATGAGATGGAAAGCACATTTTTTAAACCAAGAAATATAAATAAAGAAGCTAAAGCAATCGCTCAAAAATTAGACCTAGATGACCGAATAAGTTGCATGAGCAAGACGCAAGCCTTTATCACACTAAAAGACCACAAGGAAAATTTCAAAACCAACCCTGCATGCAGACTCATAAACCCAGCCAAAAGCGAACTAGGTAAAATAAGTAAAACAATACTAGAAAGAATTAATTCTGAACTTAGGAAGAAGTTAGGAGTAAACCAGTGGAAAAACACAAAAACAACCATTGACTGGTTCAACAGCATAAATAACAAACAAAATTGCCACTTCCTACAATTAGACATAAAAGAATTTTACCCATCCATAACAGAACGTACACTAGATAAGGCCATCAACTTAGCTCAGGAACAAATAATAATAAAACCAAACGAAATCGACATCATTAAGCACTCCCGTAAATCATTATTATTTCACCATGAAGAAGCATGGATAAAGAAAGATGGGATATTTGACACTACAATGGGAAGCTTTGACGGTGCAGAGACATGCGAACTCGTAGGTATTCACTTACTACACGAAATAAACAAAATAATAGATAGAAATGACACAGGGCTCTACAGAGATGACGGTCTCATAATCTTAAGAAACTGCAACAAACAAAAGACAGATAAAACTAGAAAAGCAATAATTAAAATTTTCAAAAATAACGGATTCGAGATAGATATAAAAACTAACCTAAACGAAGTAGATTT
Organism: Acanthosepion esculentum; assembly: GCA_964036315.1. NCBI lineage: Eukaryota > Metazoa > Mollusca > Cephalopoda > Sepiida > Sepiidae > Acanthosepion > Acanthosepion esculentum. Next base: position 71,579,267 of record OZ038481.1, read on the forward strand.
TCTAGATGTCACCTTCAACCTAAGAAAAGGCACACACAAACCATACAGAAAACCGAATGATAAACCACAGTACATACATATATACTCCAACCACCCGCCTTCTATAATCAAACAGATACCTAAATCGATTAACCGCAGGCTTTCCGACAATTCTTCCGATGAATCTATATTTAACAAAGCCAAGAAAGACTACGAAACAGCCCTAAAAGATAGCGGATTCCCAGCAACACTCACATACTCACCACAGAACACAAAAAGACCAACAGAAAAAGAAATATCATATGGTTCAACCCACCGTACAGCAAAAACGTAAAAACAAACATAGGAAAAATATTCTTCAAGCTTTTACACAAACACTTCCCGGAATCAAGCACACTACACAAAATATTCAACAAAAACACAGTAAAAATCAGCACAGTTGCACCGAGAACATGGCACAAATAATAAAAAAGCACAACAGAAAAATTATTAACAAACTACACGAACAAATTAAACCCACGTGCAACTGCAGAATAAAAAACGAATGTCCCTTAAACGGTAATTGTTTACAAAACAACGTAATCTACCAAGCCACGACAAAATCAGCAGATAATGA
>OZ038481.1:71584861-71589861 GCA_964036315.1 Acanthosepion esculentum
ATTACGATTAAGCTGTTAATGGAATTGTGATTATCTAAATTAATAACGGAATGTGGAACACGTTACAAAAACCGGTAAGAGGATATAGGAAGAAGCAATTAAAACCAAAATTGTTATTGTTCTAAGATGACGTATGTAAATATTATTCGTCTTTTATGTATTGTGTCCATGCAGGTCATAGACGACTATGGCTCTCCACATGTCCTTTGTAGTAAGATTTGACTCTTTACGGTGTCCTTTCGCTCCAGCCCTTCCACCCACTTACACATGCTCATTGGGATCTGTCATTCACTGCTTCCTTCTGCCTCCTCCTCAGTACGTCCTGGGAGGATTAAATTGTCCAAGCCCTCCTTTCTCATGTATTCCAGAAAAGTCTACTATTACTTTCTGATTTCGTTTATAAGCGTCCTTTTTGTTTCTATCCGTTGGTCAGCTGTCCCTTACAAGATATTCCCAGCATCTATCTGTAGAACCACATCACTGTTGCTTTGAGTCTCTTCTTCATATGTGAGGAAATTGTCCAGCGATCACTGTTACTAAACAAATAGATTGATTTCTGTACTTGTTTGAATTTGACGACCCCAATTTGGGCGCTGCAAATCGGGACCTTCAAAATCAAATTGGTACAGAAATCAATCTATTTCTTTAGTAACAATTTTTCTAACGACTAAACATTTTTATCTTATTCATTCTGTCGTCTTACAGTTAAGAGTTAGCCTCTTATTATTACATTTTAACTATCGGTACAGAGAAATTTCTCTTTCTCTCTAAATATAAACGCGTATCGATGGTTGTGCTAGCACGAAGTCACAAGTCATCGTGACAGAGAGCTTGATTGTGTGGATTTGTTCAGACTGTTGTTTACGCTAGATAACGCGCTCTTCTCCAGAAACTAACTAAGGACGGCTCGGCATAGGTGCAATATAAACCACATGTGAGCTGTGTGGGTGTTGAACAAACACAAATGTGCCTGAGCAGGTGTCCGTAACGAGGAATAGCTAGCCGCCCTCGAATACGAGTGGCCAAACATCATATATATATATATATATATATATATATATATATATATATATATATATATATATATATATATATATATCCGCGGAGCTATTTAAAGTACCAGGTTGAGAACTGGCGCGGGCTAGCTTCCCTTGATGAGGGTGAAAGGAGTCTCTCTGATCTTTGGTTAGCAATCCTTTTAGTGTTGGTTTCACGATAAAAGGACTTCAGATGGGAAGGAGAACTCACGGCAGCTTAATCCGGTGATTATATTGCATGTGTCTGCCGAGAGGCGTGTACCGGCTGATATTGACTGTGATCCGCGATGATAACACATGAGCACTGTCGTTCGGAGTTTCCGCGGCAAGTTTTTGCACCGTTACTTTTTTATCGATAGATTCAAAAAGTGTGGATGGTCGGACACAAGCCTTCACCACTTGAAACAAATCATTGTGTTGGTTTTCTGACAACTACATCTAATTAGTTCCGCGCATATCCGGCAACTGCGAAAAACTCTACGGCACAACATCAACTTCATCTTGGCACTTGGAATGTACGAACTCTCCAACAACAACTCAGCACCAGAAAGAAAAACGGCTCTGGTCGCATTGGAGCTAAAGAAGTACAACTTTGATATAACTGCGCCGAGAAGAAACCATCAGTCGGCTACATGAAAGGAGAAAGCAACATAAGACATCTAACAGTGTTCCTGCTGCACTTGGATACAATACATTCTCTTGTACTGTCTGTGGTCTTTTGTGCAATTCTCGAGCCAGTCTCAAAAGTTATGCCCGTCATAGGCATGCAGATAATTAGTTCGTGGTCGTCGAAACATCAAACGTCGTACTCGACGGGAGATTCCATCATATATATATATATATATATATATATATATATATATATATATATATATATATATATATATATATATATTTATATATATATATATATATATATTTATATATATATATATATATATATTTATATATATATATATATATATATATATATATATATATATATATATATATATATTTATATATATATATATATATATATATATATATATATATATATAATTAAGTAATTCATTGAGTCTGGAAGAAACCTCAACAGAATGCAGAAGGCACTGGACGGCCGTTTCGTCCTACATTTGGGACTCATCAGCAGTGCGCATACACTACCGAGAATTGAAACTCTGACAGGTTGTCAAGCAAACACCATACCAACTGTTCCAACGATATATATATATATATCATTGCTTGATCCGGCTTCTAAAGCTTCAGTTTGAGCGGCTTGGTGATAGTAGTCGTGGCTCCGGGGGGCGGGGGGGCACAGTCCTATGGTTACAGAGAAATTCAGTTGAGTTCCACCACGGAATATGTGAGCGAGCGGCGCTATATTGAGTCTGATTTGCTATCTCTTCATCACCGAGACCTGTTGGAACAGTTGGTATGGTGTTTGCTTGACAACCTAACTGTCAGGGTTTCAATTCTCGGTAAGGGGATGCGCACTGCTGATGAGTCCCAAATATAGGACGAAACGGCCATCCAGTGCTTTCTGCATTCTGTTGAGATTTCTTTCAGACTCAATGAATTACTTAATTATAATTATCAAATCCTCCTAACAATTTCTATCATATATATATATATATATATATATATATATATATATATATATATATATATATATATATATATATATATATATACCGGTGGCTGCAAATGTAGCTATCATCAGCATAGATATTTACAATTTTTCGAAGTACACTTTTAAGCAGACCATTTATGTAAAGTAAACCAAGTTTGGTCTGAGAAGCGACCCCTAGGAGACGCCTGCGTTGACTGGCCGTTAACAACTACCTTCAGTTAGGAAGGATTGTATTACTAAGAATGCTGACTGCAGTCCGTTTTGCTTTTTGACAGTATGAATTAACTATTATATTATATTATACTCATTTTAATTCGTATTCACAGTGCCAGTCGGGTTTCACAAATTCGTTGCCCGAATAAAATCTGATTGTCAAAAAATATACCTTTCTATTTTTAAAATTATAAATGATAAATTTTATCAGCGAGTTGTCGCTCTTAGTTATTTTGAATTTTGCAGTTTATTCACATTTAAATTTTAATATTCTAAAGTGAATGAGGCAAAATTGATTTAAAAGCATTTAAATAAGTTTGCATTGCTTACAATACATTTGAGCTGCTTGTTTCTTTGTAATTCAATGGATAGACCACAGGCTTGTCGCAAAATTTCATAAAACATTTTAAGATTTGAAGATCTCTGTTAAAACTTTAAGAATGATAAAAGAGATTCATGGACACATGGTCATAAAACGGAACAGTTTTCTAATATTAAAAACGGAGAAAAGTTACAGTGTTTCTTGAACTTCACGTAAATACCAAAGCCTGGAGGAGCTCGCTAGTAAGTCATTACGTCTGTAGAGATGAAAAAAAATTATTCTACTCAACAAATATTTATTTCTAAAGATAACTCCCCTCTTTGTTAATGCACTTAATTCAATGCGGAGTAATAATTATATAGATCAGTGGTGCTCAACCTTTTTTTTTTAACTCGTGGACCACTTTTACTCTTCATTCATTTTTTTTTCTTATAAACATTCAGTGAACAAAAAGCATATTTTATTTTTTAATAGTAGACAAGTTTAGGAATTGTATTATAGAAATAGTAAATGTATATGACTTGTTTTGAAGTAAAACTAATTTAATGAAAATAAACTTGTATTTAACAATTAAATTCTATGGAATGTCTATGTACACTAATAAAATAACTCATAATAGAACATTTTAAAATATATAAGTAATTAATAAATTTAGTGCAGATTTATTTTCCCTGTGGTTGATGCTGCTCTACGAATTATTTTATATTCGGCTCCATCGATGTCAATAGTAGTCGCAGACACCCACTTTAACGATGTCGAGTATATTACAATATTAATTAATTTATATTAATATTTTATTTTATCATTATTTGAAATTAATATTATTTATTATTAATAAATTAAATTAATTTATATAATAAATTATAATCTTTATATAATTTTCCTTGAAACTCCGAGTCGTGCTGGTGGTGAGGGATAATATGTATATTTATTAATATATAATTAACCTTTATATATAAAATCCTTCATTCATACATACTTGTCAGTTTTTATTCAACTTTTATAATCAAAATATCCCGTGGAGTAAAAGGAACGCTAGCTTACATCACTTGATCTCATTTTCTGCTAGTTTTAGAATTGTTTTTCTATTTTTAGTATTTTAATATGGCGTAGATTACTACAGAAAAATTCCAATTCTCTCCGAAGTGAAATTGCTCTCTGGATCACTAAATTATTACCATGGCCACCAATTTACTATTTTTTGCGTGAACACCCATTAATGTTACATGGACTCCCAGAGTCAATATGGCCCCCAGCTGAGAAATTCTGATATAGATCGAATATTATATAGTGAGTATGCGTGTAAGACTATTTAAAACAGATGAGTATATTAGAATAATTCTCAGATTGGTGACAATATATCATCCTTTTATAATTGTGTCCCCCTCAACTTCATTAATTCGCACGACCGTTATGTCCTGCCAATAACCCATAAATAATTGATTATTCCGTTTTGAACGTGTGGAAAGACAGAAAAGAGTCTACTTGGATCCAGTGAGAAAATGAAAGCAAGAAAAAAAAGATATGAGTGTTTAACGGCTGTTTCAGTGAAATGGAAAAAACTGTCAATTTCAAATCTTTTCATTTGTACCCACTTCTTAAAATAACGACCAGCATTCATATTTATGATTGTTATTGCAATCTTTTGTTAAAGTTGTTAAGCTCAAAAATTTAACGATGCGATAAGGTTATACGGGTATTTTATTGTAGTCTGAACTCTCCAGTAGCTTATTCAGTCATTAACTTAAGAATTAAGATTCATCCGAAAATTAAAATAGAATTTTTAGGGGTTAAAACTAGTTCAAATTGATTTCAG
>OZ038481.1:71592361-71637361 GCA_964036315.1 Acanthosepion esculentum
AATACTTGCGCTCCGAATCCTGCATCACTTTCCTCTGGAATCCACGTCAGCTGCCATCCGATTTCCTGATTCCGAAGAACTTTGAACCCCGAATATTAGGTGAGGCACAGTGTCACTACAGAGATTTGATGCGGGAATGGTTAATTTTTGTACTAACAAGAACTATATAAACCAATTAAAGAATAGCCCAATGAATCTTTCGTTTTTATTTTTATTTTCATTGAGATATATCTTCCCTTAATATAGCACCACTACGGCTCGAACCAGCGCTGTGATTACCACGACATTCGATCCCACTGCTCTAAGATCAAGAACACAACGTGAGCAGAATTGGTGTGGATCGAAGCGGCCAACGACCTACAACTAGCATAGATCAGCGTCAGTATTGACCAGTGCAGAGTTAGCTCTGTGATTAAAACGTCGTCCTAAGACCCTGAAGACCTGAGTACTAATCGTGGTTACACCACCGGGTGTCGGCGACGAGAAAAGGGGTATAGTTTCTTATTTTACTATAGACTTTATTTCTCTTCTACTTAAAATATGCAAACTGTAGAGAAGGTAACGGGGAACCACTCCATTTTTCAAGAATGCATAGCAATTCGCAGATAATAAAGAAAAGAGAATATGTGAATAATCCTGAAGGGAAATGACAGGAAAAAATTCATATAGCGTTAAGAAAATCTTAAACCAAAAATAAAAATCCAAATCACTTAAATACAAAAACTAAATGAAATCTATATCAATACGATTATTACAGTAAAACATTTCATTTTTGTGTGCCTTGTCCCTTCAAGACGTTGACAATTATGTCTCTCTACAACTTCTCATCTATTCTTGCTCGAAATCACAATTTTTTTCTAGTCATGATAAACGGCTGCTTTCTTAATTAGGTTCTTTGTTTCAAACGTTTGTTGAGACTCAAGTTCACTCCAGACCTCAAGTGGCAGACATATATACGATCCATTGCAAAAGATGTAAAAATAGTCGACTCCTTCTAACACTCCAGAAAGTACTTGACTCATTTTGCCATGCTTTATCTTCACAAGAGTCAGATTAGACCGAAAATGGAATGTTGCTCTTATATTTGGATTGGAACTGTATTATCCTCCCATTCCATTCATTGGCCTATGTGCGGGAAGGCATATCTTTCAACCTGCAAACCCTTTCCCGCCGACACAACGCCCTTAGTCCTCTCGCATCTCTATCGCTATTTCCATAGCAAATGTTCAAACTAGCCCCATTCCTTAATTCTCACAAATTCAGACATTTAAAGATAAGACTTACCACGCTGCGTCTCCGGTGACGAACCACTTTCGTATTTCAATTGTAAAGAGAAAGTTGCGTTCAGACAGCTTTACCAACAAAATACATGGCTTTTTGGAACAGACAGCCGCTTGGATGATTTCCTAAACAGTACAATCTTAATCTGATCAAGTCATGGGTCGTTCGTTATCTATCCTTCTTAACCTGATAATCCTACCTACTTCCTACTCTTAAATTCATATCACCCTCATTTCAATAATTCCCTACCTTGTGTGTCTCTCGTGCATTTTAATGGGTTCACATTAGTAGAGATGAGAAATTTTGACGCTTTACTATCTTTACTATCATTTTCTGTCATCAATTCACATAAAACCGTTAAATAGGATTTTCATTGTTTATGCTGCTTCACTTGCCTTCAGTATGTCCTGTGTGTATCAAATTCTCCAATTTCTCTTTCCTTATTATATGTTGCAAACATTTCAACAGTCTCTTTCTGGTTGTATTTGTAGATTTCCATGACGTTCCACTCTGATAAAAATATCGATAGCTTATTATTCAGTTCTTTATTCTATTAAATATATGCTATAATTTCGATCGATGTTTTCTTTGGTCTTCTGAATAATTCATGAAATAAATAAAAGTAATTAATCTTCCCAAGCGTATTAGCACGTAATAGATTCGACTGGAATTCGACTGAGGAATCGGAGAGCCGAGTTCGAATTACAGTCGAATCTATTATATTCACTTATGTGCTAATATCCTTGGGAAAGGTATGAACCCTCCTCTTCTCCCCCCAGCTATGGGTAAATAGCAGGACAGACTGGGTTCTATAACCTTGGATGGCAACTGGTCTACCGCAGAAAGAAATGGCAACCTAATGCGGGAAAATCTACCTCGTCAGTCATGTATATTTCGATACATGATCACCTAAGCGTGTATCACACATGGCACATAACTGACTGAATTCATCTTAGAACTTCAGCTCACTCCCACAATTATCTTATTATTTATGGATTTATTAATTATTCATACCTAGCTACAACTTTAATATTTTTACATTTTTACTAAAGATATATACTTATAGTAAATTTAATTTTATATACACTCCTTAGATTAACATTTATTCAAAGTATATATAAGACGTGTAGCCCTGCAGTTTGATGAGAAAAATTAATGAAAAATAAAGATCAAGGTCAGAACTTTCGACCAGCTTGTGAGACACTTGCTTGAACTATTTTTTTAATGTCCCGCAATCTGATATTGCTTTTCACATTAGCTTTTAACAAATTGTAAATATTAAATATTACAGAATTAAGTTGCCGTTCAAAAAAATTTCTTCCTTATGTAAATATAAAAAGTAACTATTTAATAATGAAATAAATATGATTTCCTTTTCGGTTTTTTGTTTTTCATTTTTATTACTTTGACTTTTAGTTTAGTTCACAGAGACGAGCCATGAATTTGTGTTCTACAAAATGGTTTCAATTTGAGATTTCTTGGGCGTCTCAGTTTCGTAGACAAGTAAAAACGCACACTATTTTTTTTTTTAATATTAGGTCGTATCGCAGAGTAAAGTAAAATATATTTTTTAATAATGTTTTTAATACCAATATGCATTTCCCATTGTCGTAAATGGATTTATTTTACATTGCAAAGAAAGACATATTTTGCAAATGGGCTATTTTCATTATGATTATGCACTCATAAGCACAACTGAAAAGACTACATTTTCCGACTTGCTCTCAGCTCTTATTAAATCAATTTGTCTGTTTTTTTTCTAGGCTTCCTATCGATGCCAAATGCCGAGAAACTGTCACAGGAAAAGAGCCAAATAGTTTACCGGTGAAAAAACTGAAGTCTTTTAAGCATACCTTCCACGGTTTTCATCAGTTCTTCTTCTTCAGGACGTTTGCTATCATATTTCTTCACAATTCTCTATCCTTTTTAGCACTTGATAACATCTTGTCTTTTTGCTACCTCTCCTGAACACTATTCTGCCAACAATTTGCACAAACTTGTTAGGTAGGTTATGCACTGTTTTCATTGACCCTCTTGACTTCAATATACCCTGTCAGTGTCAAATTTTCTTAGCCCTCTTTCTCCAATCATAATTAATATCATCCATCAGTCTTCTGTTGGGTTTATTTTGAACTTTCTTAATTTCAGACCGCATTTTTGAAAGTCATCGTTTTACTTTCGCTGTTCAACAGTTCCTTCTCTAAATACCGAATTGATGTACGTACATTCCGACTTTAGAGCTATTGTGCCATGAATCCGTTTTTCCCCACTCACCTATTGCTTAAACAGTAGGGAAGAGCGGGATGTCTACCTTTTGGCGGCAAGCAATCTGAGAGAAGGAAAACTTATCTTCCGACTTTAGTGCTATTATAGCTTAAATTTAGACTTGTACAAAAATGTCGTTTTTTTATTTTTATTGTATTGCGCTGTTCTACGACACGTAATCAGTCGTCAACTTCCGCCAGTCTCTTACTTTACTATATGCTTTATTTCTCTTCCACTTGACATAGGGAGGCTCGGTGGAGTAATGGATAGAGGCACGGATTGAGGAATCGGAGAGCCGAGTTCAAATTCCAGTCGAATCTATTTCATTCATTTAATGTGCTAATACCATTGGGAAAGGTATTAATCCTTTTCTCCTCTCAGCTATGAGTAAATAGTAGGACAGACCGGGTTCTATAGCCTTAGATGGCAACTGGTATACCGCAGAAAGAAATGGCAACCTATTGTGGGAAAAAATCTGCCCCGTATGGCACATAACTAACGTAACATATCCCAAGAGGTACCATCCTATTTACCTACCCACTAAAATCTTCTCCACAGACAACATAATTTTAAATAAATTTCAATAAACATCTGAAATATGAGGTAAAACACAACAATTCCCTGATTTCTAATATGGAATGACATAATGACATAATGGAGTACACAGCGACTCATATTCATAATGTTATTATCAGCGATGTACGAACATTTTTCATCGAAAAAAAATTTCTTTTTTCTGTTGTATATTCAGTGTCTGGTTTTCAAAAAGGAAGACTAGAAACTTTTGCACACTTTTGTACACATCTATTAAATCATGAATCATCTCAAATTCAACATTTTTTAAATGCAAGATTAATTTATTATTGAATTAGAGTTCTTGATCTCATCTGCTGAGTTCGACAAAAAAATTGGCGTCAAGGTAGGTTCAATGTATTGACGTATTTTTTAAAAAAGGAACGCTCTCTCTCTATCTCTCTCTCTCTCTCTCTCTCTCTCTCTCTCTCTCTCTCTATATATATATATATATATATATATATATATATATATATATTAATCAAAAGCAATTTATCCGAAATAATGATACCAGATCAAGACTTTAAATTTTCATTCACACGGGATTTTTCTGTCTTTCTTTGTTTTCAACTATTTCTAATCTTTAAACAGCAGGCTCCAAATTTGAAAGCCTAGTAAACTGAAAGTCGTTACCAGTGCTCTTATTACTGTCATAAATATTTATTTTAGACCCGATGATTCATTAATTGCTTTTCACACCTCCGCCCTTATAATATATTTGTTGCATTCAGTAAATTTCAGAGGAGAGAGAAGTGTGAGCTCAGAATTAGAAACATCAGAATCAAACAAGTGCAATAACCTAACTAAGTAATGTAGGATGAGATGAAGGAGATGTGATACAGAAATCCGAAAGTGCATGTTTTCTTGTATGTGCCGTGTCCCTTCAGGACGTAGACGATCATTGCCTTCCACATCCTCTTGTCCCTTGTTGCTCTTAATAAGTTTTGTCTTTTTGTTATTTCTCCCAAACCCTGTTCTGTCATCCATTTGCTCAAGTCCATTAAGTCATACGTTGCTTTCACCTGTCACTTTTTCCCTCTATCTGTCCTGTATGTATCAGATTTTCCAAGCCATCCTTCCTCATTATGCTTCCAAAAATTTAAACTGCCTCTTCCTGATATATAAGTTTTCTCTTTGTTTCCATTCTCTCCAAAACCGCGTCGTTGCTCACATATTCGGCCCATGGTATCCTTAGCATCGTTCTATAGAACGACATTTCATTTGCTTCGAGTCTCTTCTTCATCTTTGAAGAGATTGTCCATCATTCACTGCCACACAAAGATATCATGTAACAGTTCAGTACTCTTTTCTTTGTTTCCAACGAAATTTTCCTGTTGTTTAATACTCTACTTAGCTTTTGGAATGCGCGTTTGGCCATCCCAATACGTCTTCGGATGTAAATATCGCACTTTTCGTCCTCTGATATTTCAATTTCTGTAACTGCTTGATTTTAGTATCTCCGACCTGTAATTTGCATTTTGGGCTCATCTTTTGCTGATGACCATGCATTCTATCTTCTTGTAGTTTATGCTTAGTCCTTTCTTTTAGCTCTCCTTTTCTACCTTCTGTAGGAAGTTTCCGTGACTGCTATCAGCACTGTCATCTGCATATCTTATATTGTTAAGATTGTGGTCGCCAATGATGAATTCTGGTGGGATTTCTAGTTCTTTTAGAATTGTCTCACTGTATAGGTTGAATAAGTCCGGTGTGAAGATACATCCTTGTCTTACACCTCTTTCTCTTTTTGTATATCTGATGAACTCATTTTTTATCTGTGCGCATGCGTTTTGCAACCAGTATAGATTTTTTGATTATTTTAATGTCTTTCCCGAAGATGACAAGGTTGCTGGGCAGCTCTAACAGATCTTTGTGGCGTACTTTGCCGAACCCTTTTGCGTAGTCTATAAAACACAGGTACACAGGTTCTTTTACATGTGTATTGTTCTTTCTGGTAACATTCTGAGCATCAATATCGCGTACCTTGTTCCAGTGTCTTTGACGAACCCGCACTGTTCTTGTCCTATCTCTGGACTGATTCTGCTGCGTGTTCTGTTCATCAGAATTCGAATAATGAGTTTTGTTATGTGGCTCATTAGGCTGATTTTTCGGTGGAGTTCACATTCGTTTGCGCCTGGTTTCTTAGGCAGTGCCATGAAAATAGATCTGTTTAGGTATATCACCACTGTTGTAGATTTCATTTATTATTTCTGTAATCTTGTCTGTACTTTATTTATCCCCTGTGTCATGTATCCTTATAGACGGATACTGAAGGATGGGTCCTTAAGGACACACGGCACAGTGGATAAAGGCGTTGGTTAGATCCAGTGAGAGGACCGAAAGAGTTGTGAGTTGAATACCTGGTTAAGGCAGTGGAGAAATTGGAGAGGTGAATTAACAGGAGATAACTGATAACTGACATCCATTAGACATGGCACGTAGAACTAGAAGAGTCTACTTCAGCGATCGAAATAAAGGGTTCAGTTCGACATTCCAACCACCTGAAGAAGGCCGGAGCGTACAACGGCCGAAACGTTGTAATATGGCAACAAAGATGAAGACAATAGTCCAAATAATGTAAATAGTGTACATAATTCCTCATCTCAGAAATATAGACAGATACTGAAGACAGAAGACAACGATTGATATTGCATTTAAATTATGGAAGATCAAAGGTGACTGAAAAACATGAGACCGGAAGAGAGTTATCCGAGCGACAAGTTCGAGAGAAAAAACTGTTAACAAAGAACTTACGGTTGCATCTATTTCAAATGCTAAATGATTAGACCTTGTCATCAATCTAGTAGTGCGCTTAAATTCACAAAGTCTAGGTGCCATCGAGGAAAGTTTCTCAGAACAATTACTATGAAAATATTTATAGAAAAGGCACAGGGAAGAAACATTACTGCAGTGGAGAACTGACTGATGCCAAGATGCCAGGTCAGATTAGTAGCTATATATAATAATTTCACTGATGAAATTGTTATGTGTAAACGTAATTTCTATGATAATAGTTTCTCTCTCACACTTATCGCTCGTGGAGTTCTCTTCCGGCGTCTTGTCAACTTTCAATGTTCAAAAATTTAAATGCAATGTTAAGCGTCATCATCTGTCTCCAATCCTATTCTTTTATTGTCCTCACTCCTTTCAGTTTCAACAACCCCTAGCATATTAGTAACTTTTTTTGCTGGTGGGGGATGGTTATTAAAAAGAAAGAAACCGAAGGCTATATAACCGGGTCTGCCATGCTATTTACCCATAGCTGGAGGGAGAAGAAGAGGATTCATACATTTCCCAAGGGTATTAGTACGTAATTGAATGTAATGGATTCGGCTGGAATTTGAACTCGGCTCTCCGATTACCTCAATCCAAGCCGCTATCCATTAATCCACTAGGATACAACTAATATATAAATTAAACTTTTAAAATCCAAACATCTACCAACAATAATAACACGAATTAATATTGCTTTTCATCGATCGAACTTATTCATTATTAAAAGGAAGTGAAAGCTGAGCATCAGAATTAAACTGAGTTTATCAAGCAACTACACTCTTAGAACATCAGAGGTCACATTTTAACATACGGATTGAAACAGCAGTTTAGATTAATATTAAAAAAATAACAGAGGATCATAATAAATATTTCGGTCCAATCAGAAACACAGCTTCTTTCTTTTTATGTGCCATGTCTTTCCGGACGTGGACGATGATGGCTCTCCACCTCTTCCTATCCCTTGCATCTCTCAACAAGTTCCTTCCCTCTGCTTCCTCCCCCAGACCACATTCTGTCATCCACTTTCTTAAGCCCGCCAAGTATGTCAGGTGTTGTTTTTCCTTGTCTCTCTTTCCCTCTATTCGACTCGTGAGTATCAGATTCTCCAGGCCCTCCTTCCTCATTATGTGTCCCAGAAACTTCAGCTGCCTTTTCCTGATGTTAAGTATAAGTCTCCTCTTTGTTTTCAACCTCTCTAAAGCCTCGTCGTTGCTCACACGCTCGCTCCATGATATCCTTAGCATCCTTCTGTAGAACCACATCTCTGTCGCCTCGAGTCTCTTCTTCATCTTTGAGGAAATCACCATTCCATCGAACGATTCATTATTAAACGGAAGTGAAAACGGAGCATCAGAATTAAAGAAACATTATCAGGCAACTACACTCTTAGAAAATCAGAAGTGACATTTTAACATACGGATTGAAACGGCAATTTAGATTAATATAAAAAAAATAGAGGATCATAAGAAATATTTCCATCCAATCAGAAACGCAGCTAAAGGTAATTAACCGGAAGTGTAATTAACCGGAAGTCTTTTCTTTTTCCATGATTAAGACATACCGGGGCTGCCCTCAGGCTAATCAATCCGTCATAACAACCACAACGGTACTGACACCATTACCAGTGACTAATAAGCTTTCATTATACAGCTCCCTGCGATTAACAAACTTACACAAATATACATATTTTCTGCCAAAATGTCCGATAACCCAACTACCCAACCCTGTTATCACAATATGTGCATTATCAAATCGACTGCTGTTGTATTTTTGACCTCCATCCAACAGTCAACACCATTTTTATAATTACTACTATCAGCGTAACATTAACGCCACTTGGTTATATTAGCGGTGTCAAACAAAATGACAATTTTGACATTTCCCATATTATTCGCTATTATTTAAAAGTTTAAATAAATCAAACTTTAAAATATGAAAGAATAATGAGATATCAACGTGTAAATTAAATAGTTATCTTTCGTATTATATTTATAACTTATACATTTATACATTATTAGTAACAAGGGGTTCTCAGAGCCTCCCTTCAATGTTGACTCGTCGTAATATTACTTTAAATATTAAATCCAATCGTCAACAGGCTTTTTACAAACACGTAAACCTCTTACCACCTGACCTGCATCGATTTTACTTGAACACTAGGTCCAAAGCCCTCAGTAAGATAATGCTTACAAATCTCGTGCAGAAAACCTTACGTTCAAAGCGATTTCCGCCTTATCTTTTAGCTGAAAAGGAAAAGGGTTATTAGCACAACAAAATGAAATAATAATGAGAGCACACAACATTTCGTATAACAATCAAGTTTTATGAAATGTCATCCAAATGCCTAAAGTTTCTAACCCAAAGATATCCCCACTGCCTCCTACATCACTGTTTTGATGCCGATATTGACGTTTGTTACTCGAACTTAGGAAAAAGGGCGTCTGACAAGCCGTCTATACATTCACGTGCCATAAAATCTGTGATCTTCTAAGTCGGTTTCGGAGTTACTTGGTGACTAAGGCAGTAGCAGGATTCTCACTTCAGTTAGTATTCGATGTTCCAGTGAGGGTTAAAGCTAGCTAGACTGATAAATTATTTCTTCCTTGCTGCCAATATCTATCTATCTATCTATCTATCTATCTATCTATCTATCTATCTATCTATCTATCTATCTATTTTCTCCGGCTTCACTTGAGATGTTATTATTGAGGCAAGATCATTCTATTAGATAAATCGAAAAACGTCACCCGTTAAGCTACCCAAATATAGCATCGCCCGAAATAGTTGGCTATCTCGGGAACCTATTTGTGGCCGTGTATTTACGACGAACAGCAGATGCGCCCACAGTCGTCCGAAACATATGAATCGGAATTCGTTTTTCGAAAGATTTTCTGTGCAGTGTCATTTCCCCTTTTCTTGGCCAGGATTCAAAATAACCTGAACAGTAGTAATTGCTACAAAACGTTAAACGACCAAAGAATATTGTTCGAGCGTCGCTGCACCTCGCCGAGTTGAGTATTGGACATAGAAAGTAATCATCCTGCCGGGGAACCCTTTCGTCGTTTTGCTTGGTGGTAGCGTCGACATTTGAATTCATTTGCCTTTTGGTGTTACTCCGTTACATAGATCCGACGCGTTTTATCTTTTGAATAGAGTAATTGGATGCATTGTCTGAATTAGGTTTTTTTCTCCATCTATCCACGCGCCTGCGCGCGCTAGGACACACAAACACACACACACACACACATATATATATATATAGTTGACTCGTGTAGATACGCATTTACAACCTACTTATACTAAGAATATCTACGAATTTAGATTCCTGCCACCTCAACCGTTATAATGGATGTGCGCGTACCATAGTGGCTATCAACGGAAGACCTGGGATTGGTGTGTCGAGTTCAAATTCCAGCCGAGAGCGCTAAACTCAGCGCAAAGACGAGATAAGTGAAAATTTAACATCAATAATTACTATTAATGTCACGATATTGAACAATTTAGTTGCAAAGACTGTTTCACTTAAAACCTTATCTTCCAGTCTTTTTTTGGTGGGGAAACACTATATATATATATATATATATATATATATATATATATATATATATATATATATATATATATATATATATATATATAATATTACTTTTCTGTGTGTGTTATATAGAGAAATAATGGATTTTTATTCATTAATATTGCATATTTTATAATGTCAGACGTTATTTTATTGGATACGCATATTTGAGTAGACGCTCCATTTACTTAAATCGGCATTTTATCTCGTCTATTCCAGAAATCTTGAGTAAAATGCGCCCTCAGGCATTACATGAAACCTTTTAAAAATAAATGAAGCATCTACTCAAATATGTATATTCACAAAAAATAACGTTTAAAAGTTATCTCTCTCCCTCTCTCTTTCTGTCTGTCTGTCTGTCTGTCTCTCTCTCTCTATATATATATATAAATTATGTGCATTTAGTCAAAAGCTGTTCATTAAGGTAAATATTATTTTTAAAAAACGTATCGATTAATTTTAATGATCGGCGTTTCCAAATTACGAATAATCCTTTTTCTGATTGTCGAAGAAAGATTATTCGTAATTTTGAAAAGTCGAACACTAAAATTAAACTAATAGACACAATATATATATATATATATATATATATATATATATATATATATATATATGAACAAATAGTAAACGTTTCAAATGTTTTTCCCTTATCCTATCATTCCGTCTGATTCTAATCAATTTTTTATATGTATCTGATCCCAATTATATATATATATATATATATATATATATATATATATATATATGGGATCAAAATAAAATATAATATAAAAATAAAATATAAAAATAAAATATAAAATAAAATAATATTTCTAGCAATTAATATTCGTAACATTATATAATTTAACGTAGGTCACGATGAACAGAATTACTGCCAATAAAATGATCGATGTTTGACTAGAGCAATAATTACTGAATTAGACAATCGATATCGTCACTGAGTTTCGTAATTTCTTTTATATTTTTTTTCAACCTTATCTAAAGATCTGCGGGCTAATGACTTTAAAAATTCCGAAATTCAGAGTCGACATCGATAAGTACTAAATCTTATATATATATATATATATATATATATATTGACATACAACGTGTAGTAATACGTGCGATACCCTGTCTTCATCAGCCGCCGACCAGGAGTGATATCACGGTTTCGGTGGCTATAGCGGGACCGCCACCCCTGGCGCCACCAGCAGCGTTTGCCACCAGGCACGGTATGAAGATAAGCTAATTGATCATTCCTATTTGTAAATTCTTGTAATGAAATAAATAAACGATTGTTCCTCGTTGCAGCTTCTATCCGTAATGAAAGTTCCTGAACGCGTTTGCCGTTATTGACGCGCTCGTAAAATCGTTATAGACGACCACGCAAATATTTTACTCGTGCATGTTAGGTCGTGATGTTGCGCGCGTTTATTTGCTTGTTTTGATCTCGACCAAATCCAACCTGACGCATGCTGAAATGTTTTTTGAATGTTATGCGAAACGCTCTTCAACCAACGACCAGTGATGCCTATTTTTGAAAAGAAGGAAATGACCGAATGTCCCATAAACCCACGACACCCAATCTCAATAGGCATCACATGACACATCCAACCATTTTCCACACATTCGGCACGCAGTGACTCGTATCGGTTTTTCATTAGTTCGTGGGCCTCCACACTGTTCTCTTCCCAGGTGACTGTTAACTCTATTAGGAAGACAGTCTTTTTTGAGTTGGACCATAACACGATGTCGGGACGCTTGTCTGTCTGTGCGATGTGTATTGGAAAATTTAAGGATGTTATTAGATCCACTCCAACCTTCCAATCAATGGCACGACTCAGCAGCTTCATATTGGAGGCTGTTTGTTTTTTCTTTGCAGGGCATTCACCCTCCTTATGGAACTCGATCCTAGCTTCCCTGGCTGCCACAACCGTTGGTTTGCCTTCTCACATTGTGTTATTATTAGATCCCTGATCACCTCTAATACCTTGTTGTGTCGCCACGTGTACATCTGTAGCGATAGTGGACAAGCAGAAAGCACATGACGCAAGGTACCTCGGTCTTTTTTACACGAAAAACAGAGATCTGCATCTGTGTATCCCCACATTTTGAGGTTTGTCTCATTTGGGAGAAGATCGTATGTTGATCGAAGAAGGAATGATATCGCCAATGGTTCCATCGCCATTAATGAATTCCACGAAAGTTTAATGGGTTCGATATCATTCGAGGTTGTCCACTTACATTGTTTAGATTGGGTAATAGCAGCGGCTATTCTATGCTCCTCTTCGAAAATTTTGACTTCTTCAATCACCATACGCCTTTTTCCCTTTGCTTTCTCCTTGCGTCGTGTTTCCCAATCCAGCCCGATTATTCTGAATCATGCCCATGATATTATATATATGTATATATATATATATATATATATATATATATATATATATATATATATATATATATATATTAATGCATGTTTCAATAAATAATATAGACAAGTTTTGTCTATTTTAAGTAAATTCCTTTCACATTGTCGAATAAGCTTTTTAGCATTATCACTGAAACACGAAAGAAAATCACCATGTTGATACATGTTTTTATTGTTAATCCTGTCTAAACTTTCGGCTTACATAAGCCATCATCAGAGATTACAAGTACATTACAATAAATTAAATAATGAATTATATAACAAAGATGGTATTTTTTTTTGTTTTAGAATGGTTATGCAGACATTGCAACAATGATAGTTTGTTTTGTTTGCATGAAAGATTGCTATGTAACAATTAATTCGTGCAATCTTCCATGCAAACAAAACAAACTATCATTGTTGCAATGTCTGCATAACCATTCTAAACCAAAAAAATTTACCATCTTTTTTATATATATTTTCTGGGCCTGCTTTGAAGGTAAAACTTTTGGCGCCTTTCCAAACGGATTCAGTGGTCAGTGTTCGATATCAGATAGAAGTCAACATTTTTCTGCTTCTTTTTCTTCTTTGTGCCATGCATCTTCGGACATGGCTCTCTAAAATCTGATGAAATAACCAAACATCCTTTCTTAGAAGGACTTCTTGGACAGGCCGAGAAATATCCAGTACTTTTTCATATATACACCTATGCGTTTATTTTTGAATATGCAATATTATACCAATTTAATATATATATACTTTTTATTATATAAATGTGTCTAATTACTCTTTGTTGTTTTTTAAACGTCAATTACGTCTGCAGATCTGTGCATTCGAGAGCCATAATAAAGTTTCTTCTACAAAGAGGAACCCAGTTACGGATACTTGCCGGAGAGCACATTGTCTTTCGAATGCACAGGGCGGTTGACATAATTCGCATTTTTCCATATTTCTGAGATGAGATATTGTAACTATTTACACTATTTACATTGTTCAGACTGTTTTCCTTATCTTTATTGTCATATTCTCAACGTTTCGGCCGTTGTACGCTCCGGCCTTCTTCAGGTGATATACGCTGGAATTTCGAATCGAACCATTTTTCGTAGACCGATGGAGATTGTTCTAGTTCCCCGTGCCATACCGTTTCTGAATATCCCAGTTTCAGTTATTTCTCTAGAACAATCTAACTCAGTCTACGAAATAAAGTAATCGGTTCTATATTCCAACGTATATCACCGGAAGAAAGCCGGAGCGCACAACGGCCGAAACATCGTTAATATAACAATATAGATGAAAACAACAGTCCGAAGAATGTAAATAGTGTAAATAGTAATTCACATTGTTTAAAAAAAATCAACAAACAGGGCGTCGACTCAAATATATGTATCCACCAAAAATAGCGTTTAGAGGGAAAATAAGAAAAAAAAAGCACAGGATAGTATGATGAAAAGAGGCCCTAGTCTTAATAAAAACAAAGTTTTATCGTCAAAATGTTTTTTATTATTGACAGGAACAACCAAAGTATTTTTTAAATTATCTTATTAATTTTTGAATCCTTTGTATCACGTTCGAAATTTTGATTAAATTTTTTACGTCAGCGGTCGACGTAATATTTACCATTAGTGCCTATTTAAAAAAAAATTCAAATGAAAAACACACTGATTTGGAAATTCTTGCAAAAATCAAATAATTGTCAATTTTAGTGAAACTTTCAGGATTATTCACAAGTGAATGAAATTATTTTTGAAAATTCTTTTTAGAAAATCTTGATAATTTTTTTTTACTTATGTTAGCCCACACCTACTTAATTTCATGGAATTTCGAGAAATTAAATTGCAATCGCAAAAATTGATTTATTAGTTAAAAGCAGAACTCTTTAGAAAATGTGAATCCTCAATTCTCTTTTCAAACTGCACTCATTTCCAAAAAAAATATGTTCCAAATCGTAGAATAATAAATGCAATAAACTTATAACATTATTTAATTATAAAAGCTTTTAATTGCGTTTATAGATAATATTTATTAAGGACACTATTGACTTAAGGAAAAAATTCGATGAATAATTAATTTTTACAAGGATTGTTTTCATTTTTAAAAACTTTAATTATAATAATTTATAATATTATGAATCTTTTAAAATTCTGCACGACTTCAATCCGGTTAGGTGATATTGTCATTAAGTGAAAACTATATTTATAAATCAAAAATTGAAAAGGTAAATAAAAGTCGTTTGCACACAATATTTTTGAAAAACTTTTTTATGTATATAAAATATTGCGTAACTTGCCCTTGTTTGAAAGTATGGTCGATAATTGGAAAATAAGAGAGATGACGATAGTAAATTTACATTCAACATTCCTAAAATTAGATTACGGAGAAAATTTTCCATCTTTTTTTAAGATTACTGAGTACTTAAAAATTATATAAAAAATCACCCATCATTTTCTTAAATTATGTTCTAACAGATAAAGTCTCCGTAGAACAACAATAAAGTAGATTTTATCATCAGTTTTTAAGTGATTTATGAATGACAGGCGACGGTGATAAGCGCGTAATCACCGCACCCGTTTGTTTAAAAATCCATTTCTCTGTTATTGTAAACATAAAGTAATTTTTTTTTCAAATCAGATTAATTATACATTAAATTAGCTAATATTCCTCAAATAAAATTTTAGGACATATATTTTATTTTTGGAAGATTTTTAAACCTGAGAATTAACTTTTGTTTACAAAAGTGTCAGGAATGGCCGATTTTGTGACAGCGACCAAGAAAGTTGAGATTCCAATCAACATAATTTCTATTTGAAATACACCAGAGTATTTTGCTTACTGGAAATAGTTAAATTAATCATTTAGCTTTCAATTAAAACTAAAATGAAAGCTTCAAGAATGTTTTTCATTTAAAAAATAATTTTAAACCTTAGGTATCAAAAATTCACTGGTGGTGCCAAGTTTAGAGAAATACGAAATAAGGTTAGAATAAAAATAAAATAAAATCCATTAATTTCTTTGGAATAAATGTGTCTCTAAATATCGTTTCAGAACGCAACTTCTTCTATGGAGGCGATCATGGCTCTCTACAATTCTTTGTCCTTTGTAGCTCTTAATAAAGTATAACTTTTTGCTGCCTCTCCTAATTCTTGTTCTTCAAACCATTTACACAAAGACGTTACGTAGGTTATGCGCCGTTTTCCTCTGCCACTCTTACCTTCAGTATGTCCTGTGAGTGTCAAATTTTCTAAGCTGTCTTTCCTTATTTTGTACCCTAGAAATTTCAACTGTCTCTTTCTGATGTTAAGTATAAGTGTTAGGGTTAGTGTTCTCTTGTTTGTTTTTCTTTGCTCTAAAAATTCGTCGTTGCTCGCATGTTCTGTCTCCGGTATCCTCAGCATCCTTCTGTAGAACAACGTTTCTGGTTTGTACTGATTTTAAATAACTGTTGCGACATAATTTTTGTATAACAATTCCCTTCAGTTGCACAAAGCTAAGTAAATATCTATCTATCTATCTATCTATCTATCTATCTATCTATCTATCTATCTATCTATCTATCTATCTATCTATACACAAACACATACCCATATGTACATATATTAACATTTGAAATGCGATATATTTATCTACAGAAATGAAACGTTGCCAACAACACTCACAAAATTATACACGTCAAACACTAAAAATGTTTTCCGTCTCTCTACTCACAAATACGTTCACACACTCATCTCTATCTCTCTTTTTTCTTTATATATAAATAATAAAACTTTTATTTTGACATGTTTCGCCGATCAAACAGCGTCCTCAAAATGTTGTTGAAATAAGATTTCTGATATTTTTTTGATCGGCGAAACATGTCAAAATAAAAGCTTTCAAAATTGTCTTCATCATTTGTCGACCGTATTCGGGATCATCGATCCAATGCGAACGATCCTTTCCTTAGCTGTATAGTATGAGCTCCGACAGGGTTACATGCAGTTTTGAATTCAGAGTTACTTTCTCCTAGACCGCTTGCCACCGAAGGCTATAGAACCCAGTCTGTCCGCCTAATTAGCCATAGATGGAGGCGGAGGTGGGGGTGAGAAGAAGGGGATTAGCACCTAAGTAAATGTAATAGATTCTACTCGAATTTAAACTCGGCTCTTCGCATCTCTAATCCCAGCTGCTATACCAATTTTTCATACATACACACACACACACGCACACACACACACACACACGCATATATATATATATATATATATATATATATATATATATATATATATATATATATATGTATGTATTCGCGCGCGAGGTGTGTGTGTGTGTGTGTGTGTGTGTGTAAACAAGAATACAAACACAAAGACACCCACACACAACACACACATATATTTATATATATATAATTCTCTTCGTTTCGATGTATCTAAATTGAAATGACGAAACTTAATGTATCGTCACCCTTCGCTTGAATAATGCCGGCGAAGTAACATAAAATTTACGAGCTGCTGGAGTCGTTTCGTGAATATTTCTATCAAGCACGTTTTAAGCCTGTCCATAACTGTTAGTGTTTGTTGGTTCTGGTTCCTGGGAATATTGTGAGATCTACAACATGTCCATCACAGGGACAATGAGGCTTAAATCCAGAGAGCTCAGGGCCCAGTGAAGTATTTGAAAATCAGCCGTGTATACCCGAAATCAATGGGAAGTGTTTTCACAGGCGACAGAAAATAAAAAAAAACCCAGAAATCCTATGGTGCCTTGGAATAACGAAAGATACCTTCCAAAAGCCGAACAAAATATTAAGAAACAGAAGAAATTCATTAGAAACAAAGAAAAAAAAAGGTGCTGATATGATACCAATCCTCCTATATGGCGGAGAATTCTGAACACTTTCCTCACGGATGAAGAGAAGATAGAAGGATTCTGCAACAGAAGGATGCTGTAATTATAATGGGCGGAAAATATGAACAACGATGAAGTTTAAAATAAAATGGAAGCAAAAAGTACACTTTTAATAAAAATCGAAAAAGACTGTTAAAATGTCTGAGTCAGGTAAAGGAGAAAAGAGGACTTGGAGAATTTGACTTATAGAACCTATGGGAGGCAAGAAAGAGTGAAGCGGAGAGTAAATTACCCAATGAGCTTGTGTATTGCAGGACAGCGAGTGGGAATAGCAATAAGTGGGCAAACATTGCTTAGAGCAAAAATGTTAAGGAATACACACACACACACACACACACACACACACACACACACACACACACACACACACACACACACACACACAAAATTGAAGTGACAGAGCTCGTCGGTACTTTTTGATCAAAATTGTTTGGATGAATACTAGCTAGCTAGCTAGCTATATATATATATATATATATATATATATATATATATATATATATATATATTTATTTAAAGACATTTATATTATGTTTAACGTTCTTTTTATAGATACATGTATTTAAGCAAATGCTCTGTTTTATAATAAACAGTATTAAATAACATTTACCGGCCTGAATGTCCGAGAAAGTTTCATAGAAAATTTTCGCTCTCCGACAGGAATCGAACCTGTATCCTATATCGGAGAGCGAAAATTTTCTATGAAAATTTCTCGGACATTCAGGCCGGTAAATGTTATTTAATACTGTTTATTATAAAACAGAGCATTTGCTTAAATACATTTATCTATAAAAAGAACGTTAAACATAATATAAATGTCTTTAAATAAATTGTCGGGCTATGTCCAATTCAAAAATATATATATATATATATATATATATATATATATATATATATATATATATGAAGAAATATAGTCTTAAAGTGTGCTATATTTATGGGATAAAGTGCTCAATATCAGAGATAGAGCGTGTGTAAATATAAAAGTGAACATAGGCGTCAACACTTAGAGGCGACAGTCTGTTTCATGCTAGATGCAATCGATTGTTGCCTGACGATTGCATCTAGCATGAAACAGACTGTCGCCTCTAAGTCTTGACGTCTATGTTCACTTTTATATATATATATATATATATATATATATATATATATATATATGTATGTATGTATGTATGTATGTATATATATATATATACACAAGTAAGATGAGAACGAATAGTGTACACTTCCAACGTTCGCAACATTTAATTTAAAAGAGGGCTCAATACATACACTGATATTAATCTTAATTTTAAATCTTAAGGTTAAGATAACTACTAATGTTAAACGAGTAGATTTTCTTGATGTTACGTTAGATCTTGTTAATAATGTATTCCAACCTTATATGAGAAATAATGCCAACCCAATTTATATTCACCCCAATTCTAACCACCCTCCATCTGTAATCAATCATATATTTTCGTCTGTAGAACGTAGGATTAGCAAGCACTCATCTGGCAAAGATGTGTTTAATACATATAGCGGTATTTATAATAGTTTTAAAGAATAGTGGATACAAGTACACTAAAATCAAGTATAGAAAATATGATGATAGTGGTCCAAAGAAAAGAAATAGAAATAGGAAGATCATTTAGTACACACCAGCATTTAACCAATTGGTCAGTACTAAGTTAGGCCAGAAGTTCTTCAATTTAATTGATAAACATTTCTTTAAAAAAGTAACACGCTTAGTAAAATATTGAACATAAACACATTAAAACTAAATAGCTCCACCAATAATGTTGAGAAGATTATAATGTTACACAATAATAAAATTTTAAACCGATTTAATAATCTGAATCATAATGCACGTTTCAAGATAAATATTATTAATGATATTAGTAAATGTAATTGTAGGAATGCAGGTCAATGGCCATTGCTAAACAAATGTTTAACTAAATCTCTTATTTGCCTAAGTACTATCTCTACAATAAAAGATCCGACGGTTGAAAAATGCTATATTGGTAGTACTAGGAATTCTTTTAATACTAGGAGGTATCAATATTTCTTTATTATTTCTATAATACTTATAGAATTAATACATTACTTTCTAATATATTTATGTATGTTGCGGCATTCACCCTGGATCGGTTAAGCGATTCCAACGGCGGCGAATTCTTGAAACGGAGTAATAAGGGAGTTTGAACTTCACACGCGGTCCCCACACCTCGCGTGCTATCCCAGTGGAGGGAGGAATATGCTCTTACTTGCCGCAGAATTTCCACAGACGCAGGAGTAACCAAGAGGTCGCCGGATGCCGGTGCAGACGCCGAATGGTTTTGAATTCAGAGTTGACCTTCTCCTAGACCAGTTGCCATCCAAGGCTATAGAACCCAGTCTGCTATTCACCCATAGTTGGAGGGAGAAGAAGAGGATTTACACTTTTCCCAAGGGTGTTAGCACGTAAGTGAATGTAACGGATTTGACTGGAATTCGAACTCGAATATATTTAGAGTTTAAAAGATGATAATAAAATTCCTAAGGTGACATGTAGATCCTTATATGAACCCTATTTTCTTTGTTTACATGAAAATTTGGAAATTATCAGGTTCTTTAAATCAAAGTTCCGAAAACACAGTCTACCTTTTACCTTACATTTCAATTAAAATTTGGGATTTGACAATGTTTTTTCTTAGATTTTAGTCGAACTGTGTTGCACCATATATGGCTATTCCTTCTATTTGTATGATTAATCTGGGTTTAATTTATTTCTGTATTGATCTCCTGGTAGTATTATTAACATCTTATACGGATATATTGATATTTAGTTAATATTTCTATTTTACATTGATTGGTTGATATTATTAAAATCTTCTATGGATGATATTTATTTAATGGTTGCATATTAGTTACCAAATAATTCTATGTTTCTTAAAGAGGCCTCTTATTTATCAACTACAAAAAAAAAATATGTAAGAAATTCACAAAGCTTATAACTAGTTGGGCATTCGGTTAAATTACCTCTCTACTCACCCGATTTTATTTCTTATGAAAGTTGACTGTCTAGCATGTGTACATTTATTGTAACCATTTGTATCAATCTTTAAGTTAATGATTGGCTGCTGTTAGAAGTCAAATCTTGGCCATGATACATTTCTAAGATAATAATTCTAATGTTTTCTTTTTCGCTTAGTTTGAACTTAACGTAGGTCATATTCGATTAGTTGATCAGTGTAAAACCCTCAAGCATTAACTTTTATTTTTTCAAAAAATGAGAATGTATTTTGCATTTGAAACCAAATTAATCGTTCACTTGGTAACAATCGCTTGAGGAGACACATCGTTATGCGTTGCAACACAACTGCAATTTTGTAGCGATTCTTACGTTTTGTTGTAATATCCAAAAATAAATAAATAAATATGTATATATAATAAATATATATAATAAATAAATATATATAAACTGAGCCTCTTAATCTATAACCCTCTACCCTGAGTGGCTGTTGGGCCTTGTACAGCCTGGAAACATTTAAATAAAAATGATGCTTTAGGTATACGCAAAGTAATATTATCGAGAAAACCTTACAAAAAAGAACATTATTATTCCAAAGTTAGAAGGCTGATATCCATAAAATAAGTCCTATTTTCCCTCCAGAGGTCAGTGTACTGAGGATGAGGGATTCTATGCTGATGACATAGGTATTCATAGTTGGGATAAGAGTGATTTTGAACAAAACAAAATCAACATTCTCTACTGTCATACAGGAATAAAGTGTCGCTGCCGATAATTGAGCTTGGACATAGATCGCCAGTGAGCAAAGACAGGCGATCCCATTATTGAATTTAGTAGACCACGTGACCATAGAGGAAGCGCATATATGTAGGAAGTAGCTAACGACTAATGATTGTCATTTCTAGTCTAT
The DNA here is from genome assembly GCA_964036315.1 of Acanthosepion esculentum. Taxonomy (NCBI): domain Eukaryota; kingdom Metazoa; phylum Mollusca; class Cephalopoda; order Sepiida; family Sepiidae; genus Acanthosepion; species Acanthosepion esculentum. Next base: position 71,613,993 of record OZ038481.1, read on the forward strand.
CCTCTATTACTATTCGGATCTGCATTTCTAGTCTATCCTCAAATTACTATACTGACCACTATTCTCTACTCTATCCACTATACTATTTCTCTATTCAGATCACTATACGCGTTACTTGTCGAGCGAGTATTATCTAGCAATTACTATTAGTGCGAGATTATTCGAAGGCGTCTGATACCAGTATTGTTCAACGGCGTTACTATAGTTGTATCTGCGATTATAAAGTCTCTACTACAACGAGCATTACGAAAGTGACAATAGGTATTCGTTGACATCACAAAAGTGGCAACGAGTGTTCGTTGACATCATAAAATCTACCGAGTGTTCCAAGAAGTAAAAGTTAAGATAAACCTTTACAAAACAGAAACTATGATCTGAAATTGGAATGAAGACAGCAATGACACGTAACCTGAAACCATCATAAAAATTCAGGACCCAAAATTCACAAATACTAACTACTTCGGTGTATGGATCAGTTATAATTGATATAGTATTGGAAATAAGCTTATTAAATTTTCTTTTTTACAGGAAGTCCCGGGGTCTCTCGATGTAGAGAGTTACGATAAGGGGTACTTTATAGGTGGGGAAGATAACGGTTAACTCTAGATTTGAAAAGGTTAGGATTAAGTGATCGAGGAAACATCCTCTTGGGAGTCGATTCCACAGAGCAGTGGTTTGCGGAAAGAAGCAGTTTGAGTGGAACTTATTTCTCAGCGATGGAATGCAGATGGAATGTGGGTGGTTTGATACAATGTAAGTGGCATGGCGGCTTCTAGCCATGAAGGTTAGTCTTGGCAGAAACAAGGAATGTAGTTCGTCCGAGCACTTTCCATGGAAGTAGCGATAGAGCAGTGAGAGGCTTGCCACATCCCGCCTGTGAATGAGAGGTTGGAGGGTGGAAAATAATTCGTCACCCACAAGGACACGGAGACGCTTTTGGACTCTATCAAGACTGGAAAGTGTAAACTAGGCAACTCCCGCCCAAATATGACAACAGTACTCCATGTTCGGCCTGATCTGATTCTTGTAAAGGTAGAGGATAGCATGAGGAGTTAGTTACTGGATCGATACAGGGAACCGATTATCTTTAGAGATGGATGGTATATGCGAGTTCCCCTAGAGGTCAGGTGTGAGTTTGAGGCCCAATATTCTCTCACTCCGCGGTGTCTCCTCTAGGGATAGGGGTAGTTTTGTGAAATACCATAAGATTGATTGATTTAATTTTCTACTATTTGTAAACATTTTTCATGCTATTTAAAGTAGGAAATTGCTTTTATGTTCTAGTAATTTTTTAGATAATAATGATTTAGTGATACGTCTTATTAATTAACCCATAGCTGGGGGAGAGGTTGATTCATATCATTCCCAAGGGTATTTGCGCGTAAGTGAATATTAATGAATCCGACTGGAATTCGAAATCCGGCTGTCGGATTAACAATTGTAAACCATTATTCATTAATGCACAAGAACATCCAAGCTTACAGCATCTGGTACCATAAGATTCTATATAACCAGAACCTTAACTTAAGAGTTACTCATATTTTCAAATTGCCTCTTTAGATCGAAACTTTTATATGAACGTCATACGCTGCACCCCACCCTTTCAGAAATATCTAAACAGTCAACTGTACATAACCACTTTCTAAGATCATTGATTATAAATGGCTAAGAGAAAATAAAGATTGTAGGTCTTAGAGTTCACCTCGTGGATCGATGTTATAGGATAACAAACAAAGAGCTGTAGCGAATAACAGAAGCCACATCACTTGAGGAATAACTAAAATTGATAGCAAATGTAATTCGAAAAGAAAATAATGGTATAATCATGATGTCGACGTTCGATCATAAGTTTAGTACGGCAGCCGCCATTAATTTAGTAAAAAAAGTGATAACTGTTAATAAAGTTGAGTTACCTATTTTCTTGGAAAATCTTTTTAACAGTAAAAAATTCTGAATTTCATCCAACAGTAGCAATGGCTGTTTGGTCAATGAATGCCAAATGTTTCCTTAAGAAAATGACTAATATTACAATTACCATTATAATCCGAAGACGAATAACTCTAACATCATTTATACAGTTATAGAAAATAAAATGTTGTTGCGTTTAGTAAATTTATAAGGTGGCCTTAATAGTAGTGCCCACCGTAGATGTTTAGGCAAAAATTTATAATAAAAAATAGGGAGAAGCCGGAAGAACGTAAATTAAGTTTTTATTTTCTCGGGGAACATGCCAACAAAGTGTGGAAATGTGTTAAGTGCCTTCTCCCGGGTCCTGAAAACTAAGGCTAGCGAAGAATACAAGTTTGTTTTTACTCATAATGATTTTATGTCATGTTCAAAGAGACTGTGTTTGTTCCACGTGTCAACAGAACATGGCTTCTATCCTAAAACTGCCCTCAATACAGAGTATCACTTTATTGATTGGTTGTTAATGAACACATGGCCGGCAAAGCATGGTACTTACTAATTAGGAAAGAGTAAGTTAGTGGGGCTCTTGACGACAAATACAACCTCAAGGACCGTAGCATTAAATATTTCAAAGGCCTTTGACTAAGTGTGGCACAAAGGTTTGCTGCTCAAGCTCACTAGCTATGGAATTACTGAAAGAGTTTTCTCAATTATAAAGTCCCCTTCCTAACGGGTAAGTTTCTGAAGGTAGTTGTTAACGGCCCAGCAATCAACGCAGGCGTCTCCCAAGTGTCACTCATCGGACAAAACCTCTTTTTACTTTGCATATACGATTTACCGACGATACGACGATGCACTGGTGCATCTCAAAAACTTATGATGACAAGTGATTGAAAGATGATCTCTCATCCGATCTTGTTCTAACTTCTCAGTGGGAGGAAAATTGGCTGGTTACATTCAATGCTTTCAAAACCAAACTAGTTACACCCCATCATCGCCGATCGGACTCCTAAATAGCACCTGTCACAATGAATGGATGCCCCCTCCCTCAGTGAGACTCCGTGTTTTGATAGGCTATTGGCCTATTTCACCTCAAGTAGAATTCGTATATACAATCCATCGCTAAAGATACAAGAAAAATGGTCAGGTCCCTGTACCGCTCCAGTAAATACTCAACTCCTCGCGCTATCCTCTACATTTACAAGAGCCAAACCTAAAATGGTGTACCGCTGGTAGAGTCCAAAAGCGTCTCTAAGTCCTTGTGGGTGAGAAATTATTTTCCACCATCCAACTTCTCCCCCTCTCTCACAGACAAGATGTCGCAAGTCACTCACTACTCCATCGCTCCTACCAAGGAAAGTGCTCGGAAGAACTACATTCCTTGCTACCGTCAGTTCTAACCTTCACGGCCAGGACCCGCCATGTCACTCACATTGTTGCAAACCGCCCACATTCCCTTCGTATTCCATTGATGAGAAGTAAGTTTCACTCGAACAGCTTCTTCCTGCGAACCACAGCTATGTGGAACCGACTCCCAAGAGGATGTTTCCCCGAGCACTACAATCGTAACCTGTTCAAGTCTAGGGTTAACCGTTATCTTCTCCTGCTATCCGTATAAACTGCCTCTTACTGTAACCCTCTACCTCGAGTGGACCCTGGGACTTGTACAGGCTGAAACTTATTGTAAAAAACAAAAGAAAACATAACAACAAATTAAATAGTTTGCACGCTTGATGTTTCTGAAAATCGGTGGTTGATAGAGTTTGGTTACAAGTTGTTGTAACATACCTACAGACGATAATAGGTATTCCTCCATTCTCATAAATACAGTAGTGAATACTGTATGTGTTGTTCTGCGGTCTGCGGTTGGAGGTCCATGGTGGGATTCACTTGACTCACTTCTAGCAGTTGACTACTTCTTCTACGCGCCGCTGGCAAATCTTATGTGTGTTGTTCTTGTCCTAAGTATTATCGTTCATTACCAACCTTCGTATGATTATTCTATTCAGTAACCTTCCCTAGGTTATAACACAAGTCATAAAATAATTTACAGAGCGATTTTAAGGACGTGTTTACATATTTCCCGACATTTCGTTATTTTCAACAATTCCTTTTGATATTTCATAGACAAATAGATTTACTATTATAGAAGGAATTTACTTTCAACAGGTGACTTTGTGAAATATATCAACAAATTTATGTTTACGTTCACAGGTGAATTTGAGCCATGAAATTGAAAACTATGAAATATGATCATATCGTATTTGTTGACGAGTCTAACAAAAGTTGTATTTAATATCCGCCAAACTAAACCGAGGTAAAAATCAATTGTTATCAATTAAACAAAGTAAAGATAAATTGTTGTATTGATTAAATAATCATTTAAGCAATTTAAATATTTTATTAAATTAAATGCATATTGAATAATTAAAAATAAAATATATATAACAAAATTCATACATGAATAAGTGGAAAATTAAAAAGAAAATAAAAAAAAAATAACGGAGATGGGTTAATTAAATAGGAAAATGACGCTCAGAAGCCAATTAAATTTATAGTTAAATCTTTTCCTTGACACTACCTGCCTCATTTATTTTATTTATTTATTTTTTTTTGCTAGTCTGATGCAATGGAGTTGATGTTTTTTGGCGACATTATCTTCTCAAAAGTAAACATATACATTTTATTACTCAAATTTTATTTTATTTTTTATCGAAACACGCAGATTGATTTTACATTTATTTTCTAATAGTTGATTCCACAACACGATTCGGAAAAAAAAGCTTCCGACGTGTTATGAACTTGTATCTTCGATCGTTGGAAGCCTGTCTTACCCGGACAGAGCCTAAACGATTATACTTCGAAAGCCAGACAGTCGACTTAGTTCAAAATTAGGTACATAATAACATTATTCCATATAGCACTCTTCTTAGAATAGAATAAATATAAAAGCTACTTGAACATTACGAGAGAAAGCAACAAAACCTAGACGGAAGAAAATCTAACAAAGAAATAATAATAAAAAGAAAGCAAAATGGAAATCAGGGAGATCAAGCGGAAATATAAAATTAAAGCACACTAAATAAAATTCCACCAATCTAGAAAATACTTAAATATAAACAGCAATTAAAGGCGCAGAGAACAAGATATGAAAAACGTTGTACGTTCTATCGACAAAATAAGATATTCCAAACGGACTTTAAGAAGTTTTACAGAGAAATTGGAAAAGCAGTTATAGAAGGCAAAAAGCCACTATATATTGAAGCAGTTGCAAAAATTTTGGAAGAATATTTGGAGCAACTCAAAGGAATATAATCCCAATGCAGAGTGGATCAAACGAGAACAAGAAAGAATGAAGGATAAACCTGTACACTAATGGAAAATAACAACCAAGAACAATATTAGGCAAGATCTAACAAAATCTCCGAAAATGGAAATCCCCAGGAAATGACAAGATTGCTAACTTTTGGCTCCATAATCAATCTATAAAACACTTGCTCAATCTTTATCAATGTTAACTAATAACGCTAATGAAATTCCACAAAGGACCAGTGAAGGTATTACATATCTCGTACAAAAACGTGTGGAACAGATGTTTTGAAGTATTATAGGCAAATAACATATATGTCCACCACATATAAATTGATCATGTCTGTCCTGACGAACTATACTTACTCTATTCTCGATGAAAACAACATTCTTATCCTCCCTACATAATAATCAAGGGGATTGCAGTCTGGGGTGTTAGGTGGCCAGATGTAAGGGATAATGTGATAGAATCTTCGAGCAGCTACCCTCTTGACCCAGGGCAACACTACCTCCTCAAGGCACTTAATGTAGACCTCCGTGCTGTGACCGAGGCCCTGTGGGAAGATGAATAGAGGCATAACGTCGGCATCACAAGTGATCACGCGAAACACCTTCGTAATCACTATTAGATTCATCAAACTCTTTCCGAATGTCCTGCACTGTCCTCAGATAGACTCCCAAACACTCTGAAATGTTCGTATTAGAGCTTTCGGCGCGAATGCCAAGCAGTACAGAATGCCGCTTCCAAACTGATGGTGGAGCTAATTGCTCTCTTTCTCACAGATGGCGCCCAACTGACTTTACTATACTGCGCAGTCGACAAAATCAAAAACAAACAACGCGCATGCACGAAATTAAAAATATAAAATGGCGAAAATTTACTCATTGTACCCTGTATGACATTAAGCAAATGAATTTCAAAATGAGAAAGTTTCAGTTGCTACCGCATTCATCATTCTAAATCTGATGTTGACCCTCTGTATGTGTCCAGATCCGAAGGAGGCAGAGGATTAATTTAACTAGAACTCTTTTACAAAACCACAGCAATCGGTCTCCAAAGTTACCTGGAAGCTACAGAAGACTGGTTGATGATCTGTATCAAAGAACAGGAAAGAAATAAGATACTTTATTCGGTAATAAAGGAAGTCAACCAATTCAAAAATGTATTTCAAGTGAGTGAAGAAATGGAAATAAGCTTCAATACATCTACTGCAGCGACAACGAACCTAAAAAAGAAAGTAAAAGCAAATGCAATGTCCCAAATGTTGAAACGATGGCAATATAAGCTTCTTCATGGTCTCAGCCCGTACCAAACATACACCCAGATCCGGTTACAGAGATTGGACCTGTAACAAATTTATGGAACTTTATACACAGATAGAACAATGAAAGCTAATCGCCCAGACATCGTGATCAAAGACCACAAAAACAGAATGTGCTTTCTTATTGTCATGGAAGTCCCTGCGGATTGTAATGCATAAAAAATCATCAATATACAAAGATCTTGAAGTGGAAATCTAAAAAATATGGCACATAAAGACATCAATAATCCCAGTTGTAGTTGGAGCCGTAGGAATGGAAAAGTTTGCGATAATTGAAGAGATTCCATGTAGCCTATGCCTTAAAGAAATACAAACAAATACAAACTCATAAGTACAGCTCACATATTACGAAGAACTTTATCTATGTAGAATGTGTTTTTATTTTGCAAAAATGATCAGTGGAAAATGTCATGAAACCATTTCTGACCTTAGGTCTCTGGTTAGGACCCGCAATAAATGTGTATACACAGAAATATTAGGAAATAATAATAATAATAATCTTCATAGTCAATACTCTGCCAATGTCAAATAAATTGATGTAGACAAACTCCACACCCATCAGTGTTTGCGTAGTTCAGGATTAAAAGCTGAGACCGAAGTTTTTACTCTTGCTGCACAGGACAAATACTTGTTAACTTGGAATTATCAAGCGAATATATTAAAAATAGTGTTTACTCCCACTAAACCTCACTTATGTTAAAAATGAGGTTAGGTGGGGCTGTTCTTGACTATATTTTTTTATCTGATCATCTCAGAAAATGAACTTTTTTCGATCTACCGTTTGACATTTTTTACATTTTTTGTTTTGATTTTAAATACGTTTTGATTTTAGAGGTTACTGGGAGTGAAAGAGAATGATAAGACTTTAAAAGAAACCGGAAACCCAATCCTAAGCAGGAAACAACGGACAAATCATCATGATTATTTCTCATCAGTAAACGACTGTATACAAGTTCATCTTTGCATAGATTCAATTGAGTTGTGTTGTCATTTGGAGTGAAAAGGCGCTGCTCCATCTTTTGTACTTTGAAAAAAACAAGACTCCGCGTACTTTAAATAAATTCCTTCGTTCTTCAAGCATCTCTGATTGTACTGTTTCTCCATCCATACACTTAGCGTTCTGACTATAACTCTTGTAATAACCTGACCTACATTAGAACACAGACGACATTATAAACGTTGAATAATAATAATAATAATAATAATAATAATAATAATAATAATAATAATAATAATAATAATTATTATTATTATTATTCTTTTAGATTTATTTATTACTATTTTGCTTTAATCTACTTTTTTCGGTTTTATACGTGTGCATATTTTTAGTTCGCCTAAAGATGGAGGCGGATCTAATACAATATGGCGCAGGTGCTGCTAAAATATATCGTACTGATTCGAGCAAAAATAAAAAAAAAAGAAATTGATCGATCTCGGCTTTTCTTTCGTTTTTTTTTCTCTTTACTTAAAAAACATAATAGAAGATGAGAACTTTGATAATTTTCGTGCTGTTCGAGATTACGTGAGTACCGCAAAATCCCAAAATGTTTTTTGAATGGTTGGTCGTGATTAAGAATATAGCCAACTGTTACCATTTTATTAGATCGAAGCTTTCCCATGCTAACAAGAGTGGGAATCAGTTTCTGTACGTGAGCTGATTTCATGAAGATATTATCTTATGAGTGCGATAAAAACGGGCCTTTTAAAAGAAGAAACTTTATAACAAAAAAGCGGGAGTGAGGTAACAAAAATACATTACCATAAAATTGTAATATCGAAATACAACAGCGATTAAAAAAAATAGACAGTTAAACCGGTCGGTCGGTTTTCTCTCATTACAGCAAAGATTGAAGACAAAAATATGCATAACGTCTAAAAAGAGTTAAACCCAAGACAACTGTTATATGCAAGAAAAATCGAACACTTGCAGGCTAATAAGGCTCTTGGAGAGCTTCAGCAGTTGTGAAAGCAAAGCAGTCCTTACTTCCATTTTCATTATTTTTTAGTTCAATGACAAGATCTTCATTTTTACTTTCTGTAACTTTTACTATATTCTATTGAGAACCCTTTCTGCCTGACATCAACATGGAGAGCAACAAAAAGAAGTCTTCTTTGCCTCACATTTTTCACAGACTTGAAGTTTCTGATTCGACTATATCGAATCAGAAACTGCGTCTATTGCAAGGAAAGTTGGGCCACTGTGTCGTTCTAGGACATTTCTCACGTCAGAATCCATCTGGCACATTTACAAATCCGTGCGTTGAATTCTATTGCCATATCTGTTCTGATGCTCCTGCTATTCATCTCGAGGTTCTTCAAAAAATCCAAAGAAGGATCTGTAATGTAATCTATCCTTACCAGGCATCTCGAGTCTCGACGTGACGTGGCTTCCCTCTGTCTTTTCTAGAAATAATTTCAAGGCAATTGCTCTGTCGAGCTTTTTTTCCCCTGGTGACATGAATAAATGAATTTAAGCGTGCCACTAGATTGGAATCTTCTTCCCACCCTTTTACTGTTGCAATAGCTAAATGCAACTGACACATCTACTCCAACAGTCTCTTTCTCTCGCACTTCCCACCTGTGGAACTCCTTTCCGTTTACTTACTTCCCTGATAAATACAATCTTCAAGAAATTAAATGCAACATCAATTGCTATCTTCTGTCTTCTTGAATCCCGTTCATCTTCTATCCTTTCCTCAATCCTCTCTACTCTTAGTCTTCTCTTTCACTTTCATTCGCTGTAGCCCCCTGCATACTAATGGCATTCACCTTGCTTGCGGTGAATAGATAAAAAAATATAGCGACATTCACTAACAGTTTTCTCCTCGACTGCGCTGAGATATAGTCTCGTAGTTCGGATGGGGTAACTGGCTTAAATTCCTAAATGCTAGAGCACATATTACCCATGTGAAAACTTTCCAAAAGTAATTTAGGATCATAGATAATTCAACCAAATTTTTCGCAGCAGATTATTACATTATCACCGTTCAAAATATTGCATCATTCAAAGTTATAAGATGTTTTTCCCGTTGAATATTGCTAATATTTTAGATGGCAAAACGTTTTAAACTAAGCGAACCTTATACCAGGTCTGGTAACCGTGCGACTGAGGTCCACAACTGGGGGCGAACATGCGGAGGCCTAAATTACTACTAAATAACAATTACTGAAAACATTTTTAGCAAGAAACTTGTTAGGAATGTCTAATAATAAGTTAATTAACAACTATATATAATATTAGGAAGCATCTTACAATTATTGACTTATTTCCATAAATGCAAATGTACAAAGAACAAAAATACCATAAAATAACTAAATGCGCAGAAGTCAGTTTATTCACCATAAATTAGACATTTTTGGATAATATTGCAACAATAATGAATTAATTTGTTTATGCTAATTGATTACAGAAAATATAATTTTAAATACAATCAGAAAGCAATTTCAGCATTTTACAAAATCGTAAGTGTAAATATTTTACAAAAAATGTGAATTTCAGAGAAACAATAATTTCTAAAATTTTTCGCAAAATTTATTATGATTTTTGATACATGTACATGTACAATTCGTTTCCCAGAAAATGAAGAAAAATTCTTATTTTGTTATGGTACAATAATATATATTACCAGTACACATAGATTTAAAAATTAAAATAAAAAGGTTATAAAATTAATTAATTAAGAGGCTAATTTGGGAGTTAACCAATATAAGCTAATGGGTAAAAAGAGGGAAAATTGAAAAAAAAACTGTTATCTCTGTAGTATTCAGTGGAATTTTAAAATTACCACAACCTATTTCTTTCAAAAATGTTCATATTCTTGAAAATAAGAACTAATATTTTTAAATATTTTCTCTTCTGTGGGACAATTTCTTTTTGTAACATAGTTTGCTATATACAAAAGTGACATTTTAATATCTTTAGAGATCCTAGTTTTAAGGTCTGGTAAGTTATCAAATATTTGGCATCCCATTTCATCCAGCAAATGTCCCCATTTTGATCAATTATGGCCTGGATCAAAGTTGTATTCTTTGACTTCAACATTTCATTTAAGAAGTAGTTTTAGTGTTTTCAATAATTTAAATTTTTCAATAACATTTTGAACTATTATAAAATATGCATCTCGAGAACTTTGTCTTAATTTTCCAAATTCATTTACTAAATAGTCTGTAGTAAATTCGCCAAACATAAAAAAATTAAACCCACTACTTAGCAAATATCTATAAACATCAATTAAGCCATTGCATGTATGTTCAATAGTTAAACTAGTATCTCATATTAATGATTTCATTCTTTTTCCTTGTTTTCTTTCCATTCTTTTTGTCAGTTTTTCCACAATTAGAAGAAAGAACTGATGTTCATCATCTAAATCTGATATCACCTTTTTCAGTGGATCATTTTTCTTAGTGTCACCATATATTTCTTTGACATAGACAATTTTCGAACATGTTAAGTTTTTCAATAAAATTAGCTGTTTATGTCGTACTCTCTCTAATGGGTGTGTTTTAATGGCAGTTACAGTTTGATCACAGAAACCTTTAAACAATGGGAAACGTTTTGTTGCTCAACAGCTTAACGAATTCAGTTTTTTCCTGTTCAAAAAGACCTTTTACAATTTCCCATTTCAATGACATCTTTTCAGAATAAAACAATAATTCAGAAGTAGGTTCAGTAATCCAGTTATTCCGAATATTATTAAAAGAGCGGGCATACTCAAAAACTAGGTACAAGCCATTTTTAGTTATCCAACGCTTATTAAAAACAATGTCAAATCTTTGTAAAAAAAAGATTGATGGATCCTGTTATAGTCACATACAATTGTAATTACTTGACTGTTTGACTGCATCAACAATATATAAAAGATTTTCATATAAAATGTTTGCTATAATTTTGCAACTGGGATCATTTTAAATAACATTTTTGATCCTTCATTAAAACATTTTACCATGATGCTCAATACTGTTCTTTGCTCATCCTTCAAAATTTTCAGCCAAACCAAAAAAGTTTCCTCCATGAAATATGGAGCAATATTGGCATACACTTCATCAACTAAAAGAATGCACTTTTTTTCCTAATTTTCAGAGCTGCCACTAAAATATCATCAAGAAAATCAGTCATCTAATTTTGAAAGTTCTGATGTCAAAGCTGGCAATGTTCTCACAGTCTATTATATAATGACCGAGATGTAACAATGTATTCAAATGCTCTAATAAAAATCTTAGAATCATGTTTTGTCTCAATCCTTTGTGGTGACATAACATTAATGTACTCTTTTAATAAAAAAATTAAAAGAGTATATTAATGTTCTTATTTATCAGTTGTGAAGTTATTAAGATAAAGAATTCCTTTATTGATTTGTGCCCAGTCCTGAAAGACTGATATTTGGCGTTTTTAAAAAGAAACAAATTATATATATACCAGTATAATAACATTCAAATCTAAAATTTTCAAAAATTATAATTAAAACCATTGAATAGAATCAACAGATTGTAGGAACACCTGATTGTTTGATTTATAGCCCGTAACTGCTGAAACAAAATCCAGTTGATCAAAATTCTGATACAGTTTTTCAAAATGAGGATTTTGTCATTTTATAGAAACTGTGCCAACCCATCATTTTGCACATTTCCATAGAAACAGACGTTTTGTTTATAGGTTTTGATTGAGAACAAGGCAATACACTTATGGAAAATGATGAAATACTGATGTTGGATTTATAGGTCGCGCTTTTCTTGCAATAACCACTGTTTCATAATTAGATGGAAATGCCTTTCATAAACAATAGTGTTTGGTTTGTTAGGGGTGTTGTCTTGATGTATTGCATTTATCCACTGTTCACGCTCATTCTGATCTTAGAGAAAACAAAATACTTAGACATTATTTGGTTAATCATAGTTAACACGAAAACCTGTTACACAGTACATTTTTTTTTACCATTTTGAGAAAGATTTTGGGGTACTGAAATTAAAAAAATATTAACTTAAACTATCATTTTGTAAAAATTTCATGATGCTTCTAAAAAGTGTTGAACCATATATTCTAAGGTCTGACTGGGTTTATGATTCAGAATTAAGAATTTTAAAGTTTGTATGAATGTGGGAATTTGTCATCTTATGTTACTTTCCGTTGCCTTTAAAGAATTACGTGGTTCCAAAGGGTTTTCAAATCGTTTCACTGGCCAGGGTTTGTTTTATGTTGACGTTATATAGTGAACTGAAGCTCCCTCATTAAAATGTTTGGATAATCGTATTTTAGGGGAGGATGCGGATCGATCACCTTCTCCCCCATAAAATACGATTATTTAAACAAAATTAACTAGTTTATTTTTGCAGTATTTTTAAAAAAGTTTAAAACTGGTTAATTTTCTTGCTTCACATTTTTAACACAATGCTGGTAAAAAATGAAACATCCATGTTTTTAAAATGTTCGTGTGTAAACAATTATATTTTTAAATCAATGATAGTTATAAAAAATAATATCATAGAAAAAATATTAAATTAAATTTTTATTCAAATTTCTGTATAGGAATTTTGGAAAATTAGCCGTGCAAAAAGTTACGTTCATTTTTTTTGTTTTCTTACAAGGACGACATTAACATACTTTACGTGTTATAAAGAAAACACAAATTATTCCTTAAAAAATGAATTTTATTATCAAAATATTCGGTATTCTGAAGAATAATAGCATAAAGAAAAAGTAAATTCACTTTCTGTGAGAAAATTCATAATAATGACATTTTTTATGAATTTTGCTGTTTAAAATAATCGAAAAAATTTAAAAAAGGGAAGGACTATATTGACAAGACAATAATGTCTTCTCATTTACATTATTATAGTATATTTTTAATAGTTTTAAAATATTAAATTTATTGAATTTAATTTCTGACATTAATTTTGTGATAAATCCTTTAATGTCATTTTTCATTAATATGCAGCGGAATACGTCCCCTTTGTTTTTAATGTCTTCCATATATTTAAGAATGACAGAAAAATTCAACATAATTTTAGTTAAAAAATAACTGTTTGTTCTGTTAAAGAAAAACATAAATTATTCATAAAAAATTAATTTTACACTTAATATCGACATTGTTGAATAACAATAGCATAAAGAAAAAATATTAATTTATATTAACTTTTTTTATTTTTATGTGATAAAATTCTTAATCCCATTTGTGAATTTTGCACTGAAAAAGTTCGTTCAAAGATAAAATATTGCAAGTTCAAATAAACATTACTTATTTCCGTATTTTTAATAATCAACTTAAATTAATCCAAAGGTAAAAATTAAAGATTTCTTTAAAAAAATTTTTATTAATCCAATTCTATTAACGAACTTTCGCGTGTTGACAGTTGGCCCCCAGTTTCTGAAGAGCTAAACGCGCTGTATAGGCCTGAGTTAATGATCACCTTGGTTTAAACATTAATATTTTTAGAATACGGATGTGTGTGTAGCGTAACTGTTATTGATCCAGAATGTGGAATCAGCATACCGAGTTCAAATTCCGCCCGAGTTCATAACATTCATTTTCATACAAATATCCGTGGGGAAGTTATGAATCCATCTCCTCAGCGATGTATTAAATGGGCAGGAGAAACATGGCAACTCGTACTGAAGAAGGACAACTTTGAATTAGGCTTGGGGTTGGCAACTTTATCTCGTGAATAACATTGCTACGGAAACTACAGCAGTAACACCCAGCGTATTGAGACTGTTGGGCTATACTCCGCAGAAAAGCCTTATTATATTAAGATGGTTCGTTACAATAAAGTGAGGGTCTCGTATTTACGATAATAATACTTGATACACTCCATATATAAGATACTTGCTAGTGTTAGGTTTTCTTTCATGTAACAGTTGTTTTGACTTTGTTTATTTTAGACTTAATGCGTATTTTTGTCCTCAATTTTTGCTCCAATGAGAGAAGAACGACCGATTGGTTTAGCTGTCTTTTTTTGCTAATTGTTATTAGTTAATAATTGTTATCGTGTTTCGATTTTACACTTTTATACTAATATATCTTATGTTACCCACAGCTATTAATTGTTATAAAGCTTCTTCTAAAAGGTCCGTTTTTATCACACTCATAAGATAATAACTTCATGAAAACAGCTCACGTACAGAAACTGATTCTCACTCTTGAAAGAATGGGAATGCTTCGATCTAAAAAATATAGTTACAGTTGGCTATATTGTTAATCACAAATACACTCGATACACTCCATATATGGACACCTGATCGAGTCAGACCGTTAATATTTCGACTCGGCTTCAAATCTCACTATAGTCAATTTATCGCGAAGATGACTTCATCCTAATATGGGTCTGAGGGAATCGATCCTAGCACGTGACACCGTCGAAAAGTGCCTGAAAACCATAATTCCTTGTGATCGAGGTTTTGCGCATACTGGCTTTGCTCAACTACTGGCCTCGCCAGATTATGCGCTTTCTCCCAGAAACTGTAACTCAGATCAGCTCAACATAGTTGTAGTATAGCATAGTGGGCTCCGTGGGTGTTGAACAAACACAAAGTTTCCTGGGAAGGCGTCTGCAGAAAGAATTAGATAGCCGTCCCTCAACAGATGAGTGTACTAGGATAGAGGCAGCCAGACATTATGATTATCTAGGCAATTGGAAGTGTAGCCTTTCGACATCTCTCTCTCTCTCTCTCTCTCTCTCTCTATCTATCTATCTATCTATCTATCTATATAGAGATAGCAAACTTTATCAATATTCCAGTACTCTCCTCGGTAATGTTGCTAATTTTAATAACACGGTAGTTTTTTATTTCAATTTTTTTCCATTCTCTTTGCAAGACACTTTAGGTGTGTCAACAATTGGGAAAATAGTTGTTACTTTCACTCTCATTTTTCCAGTTCAATAACAAAATCCTGTCAATTTTATTCTGTGTTCTATTGAAATAGCGACATCAACTAATATATATTTTCCCCCGGTTACATTGGGGTATGGTCTCGTAGTTTGGATGGAGTAACTAGCTTGAATTTCTAAATGTCACAAAATTTTACTGTTTTATTTCCTCACACTGATTCTGATCTGTGCCTATATCGTTTTCGTGATCAAAACCAGTCATTTGCACAATTCTCATTGAATAACATATCCTACCCAGGCGTGTCAGTTTTTATTCATGCCAGGCTTAATTTTATGAATTCTTATATAATTGATGCTTTTCATCTTCCCATAAATGATACTGTGTTCTCTCCATTCTAGCCTCAGTTCTTTAACGCCATGTCCTTTCCTGATGTAGGCGATCATGGATCTCCATAGTTTCCTTTTATTTATTATTTATATATTTATACCTTACAATATTGGGAAAACAGTTGAGTGGTATCCCGTTGCTTTCTGTATAGTTTGGAATTAAGAGTTTTCCTTCGCTTAGACATTGCCGCGCAAGACTGAAGATCCCAATCTACCCTATTATTTAATCCATGTCTGGTTGTAGAAGAAATAGATTCATGCTTTTCCTGAGGTCATGAATGTGAAAGCGAATGCAAATGTCTTCCCTAAAATTTGAACTCGGCTCGCCGAGTCCAGCTTTCGCTTTGATATCCGTTACACCATCCCCACATTCTTGACCTGTTAAAGAATTGTTCTGGTCCGTTATATATATAAAAAAAAAGAATTCAGTTTATCATTTCAAGTGTTCTCTTTAAAAGCATATCGATGTTATATCGTCTGTAATGGCTTTTGTTTGTCTCTTGAAATATTCGTGATAGATGTTTTCCTTCCTAGTTTTTAGCTTTCTATTTTGGGATTCCCTGATCTTCCATTTGTTTTTGTTGGTTTTACAGCAGTATTTGGCTTCCATAATCAATCTTTCATCGATATGCTTTGCGTAGTTCTCATCCTTTGATAGTCAGGTCTACACAATCGTCAGTGTTGAAGATTACGTTTTCTTCCATTTTCTTTTTTCACGTAGAGTCTATCAATCTGATCTCTAGGGTGTAAAACTTTGTGCATACACTTCAGTTTCCTCATACATTGATCTGAAGTTCTCAGTACTTGTTCATGAATAGTCCCGAATGTCTTACCATAGATTTTTCCCATGTATTTATTCATTTGTTCATATTTCTGCTGCTTCCGAAATTGTTATTCTTTTTCCATTATTATTCGATATTTTTTAGCGTTCTTTTTCGCTCACTCTTCTGGTGATTTATTTGTTGGACAGTTGAACGCCTTTGATTCTTTCCTGATTTTCTTTTATGCAATTATTAATCTTCGGACCAAAGTTTCCAAGTATTATATTTTTTTCAATTTTTGGCAGACAATTTCGATTTCCTATACAATACATTGTTGATCTTTCTAGCTAATTAATGAACTTATAAAAACCTTTACAATTCCGTCACAACGTGCAACATCATTGTTATGAAAAGTAGTGGGCGGGTGTTGAGTGTAGTGTAAAGGGTATCAGCGCGGAAACTGTAATCGGCGAACCAAGTTGAAATTCTGGGCTAATCTGTTGCGCTCACTTTCATGCAAATTTTCTTGGGAAAGGCGTGAATCCGTCTCTTCTCTACCCAGTTATTGGTTAAATAACAGTTTAGTAGGCATTCTCTATTCTTGATTGGTAAACAGTATCAGAGAATGAAAACCCTGAATTCCAAATTGTGGGAAATGCAACAAAAAACCACTTGACTATCACTCCTAAGAATCCATGGTAATTCACAGATAATAAATAAAAGGAATTTGTAGTGAGTCAAGATCGTTTATATCCTGAAAAGTGATGACAATAAAATATGTTGTAGTGTAACTGATATCGGCTCAGAATGAGATAACAGAGAGCCTCGTTCGAATTCCGGTTAAGTCCGTTATATTCACTTACGCACAAATACTCTTGGGAAAGCTATGAATCCATCTCCCCCTCCCCAGCTATGAGATGAATAGCAGGGCTCTGGGTTCTATAGCCTCGGTTGGCAACCAGTCTACCACAGAAAGAAATGGCAACCAGATGCAAGAAAATTTTATGCCGAGTCAGTTATGACTCATAAGAGATATAACCGCCCAAGCGTCTATCACGTATGGCTCTTAACTGTCTTTTTTTAATTTTGATATTGGCAAGTGTTCATCGAGCTAGCTTACCTTTCCAAGTTGGCTATGCGTCTGAAATGCAAGTTGTTGTTGTTGTTGTTGTTGTTCTTCTTCTTCTTCTTCTTCTTCTTCTTCTTCTTCTTCTTCTTCTTCTTCTTCTTCTTCGTGTGACTTTGTAACTCTTAGTAAATATATCATTTTGTAATATCTTCTAAACCCTATTCTGTTAACCATTTGCACATCCGGTAGGTTATGCGCTGTTTCTGTCTGTCCCTTTTGATTTTAGTATATCCTGTGAGTATCAAATTTTCTGAGCCATCTTTCCTCATTATGTGCCCGACAAATTTCAACAGTCTCTTTCTGACAAAAAGGACATTTATATTAAATGTCCTTTTTGCCTCCATTTTCTCTAAAACTTTGTTCAGCCCATAAAAATCTCGGCATCCTTCTGTAGAAGCACATTTCTGTTGCTTCGAAACTCTTCATATGAAAATATTGTTCAGCATTCACTGTCATATAGAAGGACGGATATTACATAACAATTCAGTAATCTTTTCTTTGTTTCTAACGAAATTTTCTGCATTTGGAAGGCATCTTTCGCTAAAACTCTTCATGTCACTTGGAGGTACTCCTTTGTTTTAATCTCTTTCGGAATTTTTGATCAATACATAATGTAATTCGTTCATTTAGTTCCTTATTTGCGTCTTTTTACTTACTCGATTAAAATCCTCGCTTTTGTTACGAATCATAAATTTCCTCTGGAAAATGTTAATCTTCGCATTAGAACCAGAGACCTAATAGGCCTGTAATTATTAGTAATTCTTTTTTTTTTGTTGTTGCTGATTTCTTAAATCAAGGTCGCCTTACTTTTGTTATCCACGTGGGAATTCTTTCTTCTTTCAGGCTTTCATGGAATTGTTGTGTAAGTCTTTGATGTATAGCCATATAACTTTTGAACGATCGGAGACCATCGTAGTCTGACGCTTTTCAGTGAGTTGTTTTTTTTCTCTCTGAGAGTTCTTCTTTAAGGCTATGTATTGATTTTGATGTTATGTCCATCTTCGATTTCCCGTCGACTCTTTTTTTAGGTTTGTCAACCATTCCGGTATTTTTTTGTTACATTCCTTATTGCACTCCCATAACCTGCTTAAAAATCTTGCGTTTCGTACGCGTCTGATTTTCATGTTCCTTTCATTTCCTTGTTTCTTTCTTTACCTGTCTATCGAATTTACTTTCGTTATTCTGGAAACGCCTTTTTGCTGTTGTTGTTTCTTGTATTGCTTGAATCTGTTTATGTGCATTTATGTAGTCTCACGGCCATGGCAATAATTTTTCTGAGTTATTCCCTTCGCAGTAGTTTGTACTTTTTTAAATTTATATTTTTGTCATTTTCATTATGCAGCTAACTATTCCAATTCGTTTTTTCCCAATATCAGAGCAAACAGTCATACAAAAACAAAATGAGGTATACCTATGTTTTATAGTCTATGCAAAAGCACTTGATCAGTTAAGACACAAAGAACTGTTTGAACTCCTAGGAAAATTGGTTAAATTTAGGAAAGATAAGAATAATCCAGATAATTTACTGATAGAAAACCGTTTTCATACAGATAAAAATTTAAATGAAAATAAAAAAATAGAAAAAGTTGTAAGACAAGGATGCATCTTCTCGCCAGATTTATTTAACTGATACGGTGAGGCGATCCTAAGAAACCTAGAAGTCCTATCAGTATTTGTTATTGGTGGACACAATTTTAAAAACATCAAATATTCGGATGGCATAGTGCTGATAGCAGGCGAAGAAAGAAAACTGCAGAGAATGGGCAAAAGCAAAGGAAATCGTGAAGAAAAAATAATCATGAATTGTAATCAGACGTAATATGCGTTTGTCAACAAGAGGATGCCAATTGTCAATTGAAGATGTCAAAATCAAGCAAGGGCAAAAATTTAACGACCCGGTAAATGTTTTAACAGAGGACGGAAATCCGAAGGCTCATTAGAATAGTGAGAACTCACTTCCAAATGTTAAACAAAGAATTATGAAACGAAAATTTCGTTAAAAACAAAGAAACGTACTGAAATGCTATGTAATACCAATCATCCTATTTAACAATAAATGCTGGAAAAATTCGTCAAAGATGAAAAATTAGAGGCCGCATATATGTGGTTTTGGAGAAGGAAGCTGAAAATACCATCTCGTGAGTATGTGACCAATTAGGAAGTTTTAAGGAAAATGTGAACTAATTTTGTGTAAATTTACGATAATATTTTATTTATGTTTTACTTATTACATGCCAATACAAGTTACTCGTGAGTTATTTGAAATGAGCTCGATCATCAATGTAAAATCTGCAAATACGACCTTCTGAATACTTCGCCACTGCGTAATGTTGAGCAAGCTACACCTGAACAAACTATTATTGTGTACAGTATTATTATTCAGTGGCATGTTTAAGCCAAGGGAAGTTGTAAGTCGCAGATGTGTGACAACAGAATGCCACACCGACGGTGTGACGTGGTTGAAGTAAGATGACGTAGTCAATGACGCCTCGGAGAACGAAAGTGTTACTCGTGGATTAAAGCATGTCACAAGAGCAGTGGGAGGAGAGTAGCAGTGAGAGGCTGACACGGGGAAACAAAGAGTAGACAAGCGGAGAAGACAGATTTTCCTAGCAGTGTAACCCAGGAGTGATGCGTTGCCGTCCAGGTAACCTTTAAATGCAGAGAAAGTCGAGAAAGTGCAAAGAATAAACTTGGCTTCTTTTTCCCTAAGTCTCTTGTTCAGTTATCTATTTTCTATCTTGGTTACTTCGCACAAAGAGGTTTCAACCCAGGTGAGGCGATAAAGCCAACAATCTGCAACGGATTATTGAGAAATCGAGTTTCTTCTGGAAACTACGAAACGTTGAGGAGAGAGAGGGGGAGGATTGAAGGAGACAGATGACAAAGTCACATTTACATTTTTGAATTGCAGTTTATAGGAAAACAAGAAAGTGGAAGAGAGTTTAACAAGCGAGAAGAGGCTTTGAAACATCTGTTGCTGTACGATCATCGAAGTTAAGCAGCGTCGAGGCTGGTCAGTAGCGAAATGGGTGACCTCTTGGAAATAGCAGGTGCTGTAAGCTTGCGGGTGGTGTAATGGATAATGGCTCGGAATTGTTAATCTGCAAAGCCGAGTACCAATTCCATTTGGGTTCGTTATATTCACTTACACGCAGATACCTTGAGAAATGTATGAAACCACTTCTTCTCCTCCAGCTATGTCTTTTTTTAGTAAGACTTATGATCTAGAAATATTTTCTGACTTTAAATAACCTGCAAAGTATTGATAAGCCGTAGAAATCGAATAAATCAGCCTACAAACAAAAAGTGCAAGATAAGAAACTGTTAGTATAGAACTTATGCTTAAACTGAGAAATTTCAACAGTAATATTTTGAGACCTAGCTGCCAATATAGTACTGCGCTTAAATTTGTAAAGTCCGGGTAGTAAAGAAGAAATTCCATCAGAACAATTTTCATAAAAGTATTTATATAAAAGGAACACATAAGTTACGTTACGGTGGTGAGAAAGTGACTGAAGCCAGGACACCAAGTCAGGACCAATAACATTGCAGATTCTTCAATGGATTCTGTGAAGAATCTCTAGATACATATCAGAATCTTAATTTAAACTTGTTAGCAGAGTACTGTCCCACTTTGAAATATAAAGTATGTAATACTGCATAGGCACGTACTATAACAACCCTTGGAAATATTATGGAGTCCCCAGTGCGGAGTTTTGGGTATCGATTGAGATTGAATAAAGAAATAAAAATATAAAAGGGAAGTGAGTTGTGTTATATATATATAATTGATGCGCGACCAATAGGGCGAAGGCTTTTATCCGCATCATGTTGAAACACGGGTTACCGTACGATCACCGAAGTTAAGCAACTTCGAGCCTGGTCAGTACCTAAATGAGTGACCGCTTGGGAATACCAAGTGCTGTAAGCTTGGATGTGCGGCTGGTGTAAAGGAAAATGGCTCGGAATTTTTAATCGGAGAGCTGAGTTCCAGTTGGGTTCTTAATATTCACCTACCTCTTCTCCTTCCAGCTATGGGTTAATTGGTAAGGCTTGTATGACTAAAACCATTATTATATCTAATAAAATTGCGTACAAAATACTTAGATTTGGGCATTAACTCATGGAGGGTGATATAACGCTAAACAAAAGCAGACAGCCAACCAACTAATAAGACTAGAAGAGCTTCTTTTTTTATATGCCGTAAGTGATCATGTCTCTCCCTAACTTTTTATACTTTGTAACTCTAAACAATGTTTACCCCCTTACTATCCCTCCTAGTTCATGTTCTGTTATCTGTTTACACAATTCTTTTAGGTAGATTGCTCAGTGTTTCTCCTTGCCTCACTGTGTCACTGATTCTTAAAACAAACAATGAGAAAGGGAGAAGACAACATTCAGTACAAGTGGAAATTGGAAAGCAGTCCCATTATATGGCAGTAGTGAGATATATTCTCGACGTCCTGGGTATGACGATAAACTACATCCGCGTCCTAGGTAAGACAATAAACTACATCCAACAGCAAGGCCTTTGATCAGGAGGTTTTGAGGAGAGTGGAATCACCTCTTAATTGATGGTGTTCCCGTGCATCCTGACCCGTGGTGGTAGCACCTGTTAGGTTCCCAGCTATGGGTAAATAGTTAGACCCCAAATTGGGGTCAAAACACTATGTAAATGTAAAAATAGGCTTTAATACCAGAAATACTTTGTAAAAAAATTATTACCAGCAATACATCATGAACAGCAATATATTTTAGGCAAAAAAAAATTCATCAGCAATACTTTTTTGAAAAAAAAAATTACCAGAAATAGATTTTTTGAAGGAAAAATATTACTAGCAATACATGTTTGAAAAAAAATATTACTAGCAATACATGTTTGAAAAAAAATATTACTAGCAATACATGTTTGAAAAAAAATATTACTAGCAATAAAAATTTTGTCGGCATTGAAGTTGATATGCCGTAAAACAAACCAAACCCATTTATTCTTGATGTGTACCTGTCATTACTAGCCGTGTGCCTGGCTAAACATAGATATATCCCCTGCGCCGTAATCGTTCTCCGCCATTAATTAACGAGTCTTTTATCGATTAAATTTTGCCCAATACAAGGCTCGAGAGCCACTCAAGGTAGATATTTATTTTTTAAACAGTTATGATGAATGAGTTGCGTGATATGAGGAGGCACGGTAGAGTAATTGATATCGGCTTGGATTGAGAAATCGGACGGCCGAGTTCGAACACCAGTCGGATCCATTACATTCACTTACGTGCTAATACCCTTGGGAAAGGTATGAACATAGCTAAATAGCATATAGTCTTGGGTGGCAACTGGTCTAGGAGAAGGAATAACTGTGAATTCCAAACTGGCCTTGGGTTCGTCAGGCTATTGGGGTTCCCTTTTAGTTAACCTACTTCGAGGGCCCTTCTCTTTTTCAGTGAAAGAGGCGGTAGTAGAAAGAGAAAATTAGGAGGATAAATAGATAACAATTTACCTTTTAGTTGAAGAGATTAAGATTGTACTATGCCTGAAAGCATCTCTGTGGTAGTCTATTCTTCACAGTAGAATTTATTGGGAAAAATATGTCTGGGTATTACTTTTTCCTTATATTCGGAATACAGAGGAAATGAGAGTGATTTGATTCCGTGGAAGTACCTTGGCGAGCTTTAGCAGTAATGGTCTGAATTGAAAAGTTTGTTGAGTGGAAAATAAATCTTATCCCAA
>OZ038481.1:71642361-71652361 GCA_964036315.1 Acanthosepion esculentum
CCTTACCCTGTTAATTTCTGTGATTCTCAGAGTCGGGAGATTTGTCTTTGAACTTTCTATTTCAATTCATTTACTATTAATGAGGCGTTTCATAATATTGATAATTTTATTAAAAATGCTTGTCTTAAAAGTGTTATGCTCCCGTATAATTGTGGTTGGCGTCTTTTAGGCGAAAACAAACCTTATATTTATTACAACACACACACGCAACCCTCCCCACATATATATGTATATGTGTGTATGTGTGTGTTTGTATGTGTATGGGAAAGGAAATAGGCAGAGAGTATTAGGAGACAAGAAAATAATGAAGACTTGAAATAACCAAAACATTCGACAGATACGAACATACAGACACACAGACGTGTACAAAACATAGACAGAGATACGCACGCACGCGCGCGCACACACACACACACACACACACACACACACACACACACACACACACACACACACACACACACACACACACACACACACACAAATACACAAAAAGAAAGAAATCAACCTAACACCTATAAATAGCGCATAAATTATATTATAACTTAGTATAAAAGCAGTAAGAATGAGAAAATCTGCAGTGAATTGCTGAAAACTCCTGACAAATTTTATATTGTATTATATATATATATATATATATATATATATATATATATATATATATATATATATGTATATATATATGTTTGTGTGTGTCGTTTGAGTTTTGATAATGCA
Organism: Acanthosepion esculentum; assembly: GCA_964036315.1. Taxonomy (NCBI): domain Eukaryota; kingdom Metazoa; phylum Mollusca; class Cephalopoda; order Sepiida; family Sepiidae; genus Acanthosepion; species Acanthosepion esculentum. The sequence goes on from OZ038481.1 coordinate 71,643,079, forward strand.
ACTATCACTTTATACTGTAGATGAACGTACCACTTGCCTGTTGATTAACATAGGCTCTAGACACTAATATTTCCAACAGTTTATTATACAATATTAATTGTAAAATGAGGATTCCGTCTCTTGAAGCAGTTATCATAACGTCAAATAACTTCAAAATAAATAAGCTCTTCATTTTGGGAAGTGTGATTTGAAATGTACTGAGCAACATGTAGTTCTATGAAGAATTTTGCTTGCATATCGCTTCGTGTTCTTCATCATTGTAGCACAGAATATTATAATATGCCGAATTGACAAAAATAAATGAATAAAAAATAGAATTAAAAAATTAAATAATTTTAAGAATTTAAGAATAATATGTATATTTATACCTTGATAATTGTTGTACTTCGATTTTGTCAAATGAACATTCATCCATCCGTAGACCAGGTTCTGGACAGCCACGTTCTACACGTGCTCACCAAAATTTTAAGAGTATCAGTGACGGACCGCACGTGCTCAGTGCAAATGATATACGACAGGTGTCAGCACAAACCATTTGGCATTGTTTACTCTCGGAAGTAATAAAAATGTCGGATTATATATATATATATATGCAATTTTTTATATATATTATTTATATATTATATATGTGCGGTTCTTATTGAAAAGCGCCCAGTGACAGAGCTAAAATATTTAGTTGGATTGATGTGAGTTTGCGACCCTGGGTTTCACGCTCTTTGCGATCGTCAGACAAACTCAAACGTTTCGCTGATAATCGCAAGGAGCGTGAAACCCAGAGTCACAAATTCACATCAGTCCAACTATATATATATATATATATATATATATATATATATATATATATATATATATATATATATATATATGGTCACGTAAACTCCCAGAACGACTTTCACTAACGCCACAAAACCCTTGTGCACATCTCGAGTAGTATTGCAGGTGGGTCACTTGGGAGATCATATGAGATTCTGCAGTGTTCAGGAACGACAACGGGTTCTGCTTGAATTCATGTGAAATGTACACTGAGAAGCATCTATTGTATTCAGTCATGACACACGGGAAAGCTAGATCTTGTTTCAGCAGGATAATGTCAACACTGCATTTTCTGCAACACGGTCGACAACATTTCCATGGCTGTTAGGATCGCCTAACCTTTCCACCATTGAACATATATGAGACATGATTGCTAACCATTGCACCACATTGAGGTGCTCTAATGATTTTCTAAGCCTAGCTTAGAAGTGGCGCAAGGCCGAAAGTGTGGAGCGCTCAATAACGAGAATGTTTCCTATGATCATTGTCTGGATGCTATCGAATTTCAACAGCTGTTTCAATGTAACCTGAGGAGTTTTGTCGGCAGAACGCATAGAATCATTCAAAAGATCACAAATAGCGACTGTGTGGCACCCAGGGACTGCAGATCGCGTAAACAGCGCTGAAACATATACTGCCTTACAGAAATTCTTGCTGCATTGCGTTCACAGACACATGCAACACAGAATAATATTCATCATCTGTATGCGAGAGTACAGCCTTCGTCAGTGGCGAATCTTGGTTATCAATGTTTGTTGGGCTCATTACAATCTTTAACAAAATATACCATTGGTATAACTTAGATGCTAAAATAATTCCTTTACTCTAACTAAAATATATAATTTTTAAAAATCTCTAGACAGATACGTTTTTTTAAAAAAAAATAAGGCGGGTATCTATCTCCAGCGTGTGTTTTTATATGTGTTCATGCGTTAGTGTGTTTATGTATCACTCTGTGTATCAACTTTTAGTCTTATGATCATTAATGCTGACTGATATCATATTTCCTCGACACAACCACAGTCATACTACTCACCCCTACTCTCTAGTCGACGCTTTGATTTTCGCCGTCTTCAGTTTGGGCTAAATTTAATTTGCCCTTTTTTAATTGATACATTGTGCTAAAAAAACTTATACTGTACGGAATAAATTATTTAAATGGGCATTTGAAAACAATAAGTTGAAATAAAAAAACAACAGGGCATACATGTCAAAGTTTTTTTTTAAGATTATTTATAAAATTAAAGCAAGAGATACATTGACTATTAAGTATAAGGCCCAGAGATACACAGTCTGATTAACCAAGTTAATTTTATTTCATTCCTTTTTACTTTTTTCTTTTTCTTTCTTTCTTTTTTATTAGGAACATTATCAACGTAATTGGGTTAAAACAATTAATTTTGGATCCAACTGAAGTCAAGAATGAAAACGAGGCACCACGAAAGATTTTAGTTACTTTGAAATAGATATACTTGAATGTTGACTTACTAGGACTGAGCCTGACAAGCCCGACCGCCGGAATTGCCACTGGTAAACGTCCATGGTTTAGAGTGTATTAATATGTATACATATGTCTGCATATTTTTATACACCCCTTATTTTGCAACATGCGCTTATTAGTCAGCATATCTGATACTATATTATAGCTATTTTAACTGTTTAACTAATTTTGAGCATATTGAAACATATTCAGGGTGTTACCATTTTATTTTCTGTCAGTACAAATATAGCAATTAATTATATATTATTTAATTTTACCTTGTCAATATTATATTAGTTATAACAAATATGCAGGTATTGATGGGACACAAACGCCGTTGGATCGCTATTAAATCTGAACAGAGAAATATATTCATGTATTCATGGACAATCGTATCTGTTCAATTTAAAATAATTGATGAAAAGTTGCACTTTACATAAATTCGACCACCATCATAAAATTCTTAAGACGACATTCTCTAGAAACATTTACTCTAAGTGTCTCACGTAAATGGAGTGCTTGGAAAGGGACAAGAAATATCTTGGTCTTTTCCACTCTTCAAGGTCCACTGTAGGCTTTAATATATCCGTGATTTAATAACACCTTAAGACAATAAAAGGAAGGATTAAAATAACCCAATTCGAAAATGAGTTATACATGAAAAGATTTTATATAAACATTGGAATATACAAATATTTCATACGAACACGCAATATATATATATATATATATATATATATATATATATATATATATATATATATATATATATATATATATATATAATAAATTAACTGATTTAAATTATGGTTCGTTAACGAACCATATTTTAAATCAGTTAATTTATAATATTCATGCTCTGTAAATTTACATTGAGCACTGTTTTGTAAAAATAAAAATATCAATAAGAACAGCGGATTATATATCTTACTGTTCTTTCTTTTTACTATAATATATATATATATATATATATATATATATATATATATATATATATATATATATATATATATATATATAATTAAATATAACAGACAATCAATGTCAATTATGTCTGAACATGAGCCGTTCTAATGTTCGAGTGAAAATAAAGACAAAAGTTGTTGGACAATTTTTGTCTTTATTTTCACCAGAAATTAAAGTAAACATTCAAATATTAGGAGGGCTCCTGATCAGATATAATAGACATTCATTGTCTGTTATATTTAATAATTGTCTGTTATGTTTAAATAATGATCTACTGCCCAATATATATATATATGTATATATATATATATATATATATATATATATATATATATATATATATATATATATATATATATATTACTTCAAACGTTATTATTGTGGATACTCTTATTTGAAATAGATGCTCCATTTTTATTTTAAACTGTGTCTATCGACCTGCACATTCGAAAAATCCTAACAAAGAAAATGCTTTATCCGGCAGGGATCACCGTTTGATCTGGCATGCATCCCGCACTGCTAAGATGGGTTTTACCGTTCAGAAAAGCTCTATTTTTCCTTTTTAAGGAAATCACATTCCCTCATTCTTCTCGAAAGCTCATATATGCTCAGTTTCGTATACTGAAGCGTAAACAAAGTAATTTCTAAGGAATTATCGGATTTGTTTTTAAACCTATATTTGTATTACTCTAATGTATACTAGTATTTGAAATAGATGTCTATTTCAAATAGACGTCTATTATAAATAAGAGTGTCCGCTATAATAACATTTGAAGTAATAAAAACGTTGGATTATATATAATCCCTGTTTCAGACGCCAACTCAAGCATATTTGTATTTGTTCAACACCAACAGAAGCCACCTGATATTTATACTGCGACTATGTTGAGCAGACCTTAGTTTTAGGGAGATTTATCTAGCATAATCAACAGTCAAAACAAGGCCAACACACTCAAACCCATGGTGACGACGGCTTCTGACTACGTGCTAGCACATCCTTCGATGGCTGCAAATGAGTTCCGTCTCTCCAGTATTTACTCACAAGGCTTTGGTCAACCAAATTTCTACTCCACCAGACCGATAACATCAAAAAGTCACTTTCGGGTCTCCTAAGTGAACGTTCTAATCACTCGGCTACGTGCCCATCTATATCTATAATTCTCAAAATGTGTGTGTGTATGTATGTCTGTGTGTGTGTATGTTTGTGTGCGTGTGTTTGTGATCGGATGTTATTTATGCATTTCCACAGTTTTCATCCGATTTTGATGAATCATTTTATTTGATAGATAATACTTCAGTGCGGGTTTTGAGTTCGAATTGTTGGCGACAATGGCCCTCCACTACTTCCTGTCCATTATAATTCTCAGCAATGTTTTACTATTTGCTATTTGTTCTTGGATATATATCTTTCATAAAAACTTTAATAAAAATAAATAGTTTAAATTATTACAGTATTATTTATTATTATGCAGTTCCCCTTTCAGGGCCCCCACCCCCCATTCAAATTATTAACCACCCACATTTTGGGATGTGCCTCAGGTGCGCCCAAATGTCGTTACTAATATTGATTTTCGGGTGGGCTGGCTTTAAACTTAAACTGCTTCAATTGAACGGCAAAAATTCCCAGTAATGAAAGACCCGGTCAAAGACGGGTTATACTGCTAGTAAATATATATGTTCCTTTCACAGAGAAACTGAAAACAAAAATATAGAAAAAAGCAAAATGTGTGAAAAAGGACAAATAACTAGGTCTTACGTGTAATGTTAGTTAGAGGAGCACAACACGGCCCTAGTGATAGTTTTATATTCTTATTTAGGATATATACTCGTTCGCTGCATCGCCGCTGGCTATCTCTCCTTTCTCTCTCGTGGTCTAAGAAACAACTGAATTTTTTTCACTAACGGGCTGTCTCGTGACACACAAGGCCTCCCTCAGACGTTACTACATTTTTCCTGCATTCTTCTAACTTTTTCAACAAATATAATACTTTTCTAGAAGGCAGTGACGTGACGTTGATCTAAAAATCGCAACAGATTTGTTCAGAAATCTAGCGTTTAAAACGAGACACATTTCAAAACTGATATATCTGAAACTCGCAATGCCGGCTCGGACGCTTTGGCGTGGGGTAATGGTTAATGAATTGATCCTGTTGGTCATTACTAGTTTGTGGTTGTCTCCACTAGGATTCCTATATTTGTGGCCTCAGGCCAACCTATGCTAAGGTTTATTATTAGCTATTAAATTTACTTATTTCTTTATCAAGACAAAAATAATATGCATTGTGAAGTGAATGAACATAATTCTTAATATAAGAGAAATATTTGTAGATAAAACTAAAATATCATTTAGCGCTCATTGCAAGGAAAGACTGAAAATACTAGAAGTTATTATCATGCAAAAGAAACAACCTGTATGAAATATCTTACATTACAGAAGATTGCATTTTAAAATATCTATAAAATAAACGTGATTGGTTGGAAAAGATTCCAGTAGACTAATTGAAGGTTTCCCTGGAAGTCCATGCCTCAAAGAGATACAAAAAATTATTCTGACAAGTACAGCCCACACTTTACGAAGGGCTTTATCTATATAGTTTTTTTTTCTTTTCAGTGGAAAGTGTCATGATACCATTTCTAACCTTAGGTCCCTGGGCGGGACCCGCAAAGAAATGTGTAAACGCCAGATATCAAAGAAAATAAAAACAATAATAATAATATGTACAAATATTTGATACTATTGTGTCTGGCTTCGGGTAACCGTTTTGCACATCATGCCACTAATACAATACGCGTACACTTGAATTTTAGCGTTCAAAAACTACTAGAGTATAACCAAGTAAGTTTTGTCTCCCATGTCGACAGCATCCACGAATCTTATTAAGTGCCATCTTTCAGCAGGACAATGCGTATTTTCACACCGCACTTTTCACAAGATCTCAATTCCATTGAGCACTGCTAGTATGCGGTGAATCGAAAAGTTCGCCCTGCACAACTCACACCGAGTAACTTGTAAGATCTAAAGGATCTGGTGTCACCATACTGGCAAAAGGTTCCAAGATAAAGCTTTAGAGGTTTTGTAGAGCAAGAGTTTTGTTGCAGCTGCACGGAGGACCAACACTTTATTAGGCGCATAGTCATAATGTTTTGGCGCATCTGTTTACAAAGAATCAGTGGTTATTAAAACACGACACACACACACACACACACACACACACACACACACACATCTATCTATCTATCTATCTATCTATCTATCTATCTCTCACTCTCTCTCTCTCTCTCTCTCTCTCTATATATATATATATATATATATAGAGAGAGAGAGAGAGAGAGAGAGAGGGAGAGAGAAATAAGTATAGAGAAAGATAGAGACAGACAGACATATATATATTGATTATAATACGGACGAAAAAACAAAAAATTACTTATGACGTAAAATGTAATAAAATAACATTTTCAAATGTGAACGTTCGGTCTTTTTCTTGCCAAAAAAATGAGAGATTGTCTTTCTCACCTTGTAAGTCGGATATAACTGCCTACCATACACGCGTGGATCGGGATATATATATATATATATATATATATATATATATATATATATATATATAACTACCTATCATCCCCTCGTAGATTCGGCTATTATATAAATTCCTATCATCCACTGAGTTCGAACTATTATATAACTTCACATCATTCCCACATCGGACTAATATATAATTTTCTACCCCTCATTGATAGGGCTATTATTATTATTCCTATTACCCTACCTTCGTTGATAGGGGTATTATATACCTTCCTATCACATCCACGTAGGTTGGGCTATTATATAACTTCTTATCATACATTCGTATGTTGGGTTATTATATAACTCATAGTAGGACAGCAAAAAATAATAGCAGCGAAAAAAGATTAATTTTAAAATGAATAATATTAGCTCATGATTATTTCTGTTATTGCTAAAACGGATTGTTGTAAAAATCATTATTAACAATCTGTAATTACTGGTATTATTATTAATATGTTATTATTATTATTATTATTATTATTATTATTATTATTATTATTATTATTATTATCTGTCTATTTTCTTTTCCTTTGTTTTGTAAGACCTGCCCCACCCATAAGTCTCCACCCCCCCTAAGTCTCAACTAAAGACGTCAAGAGGCGGTATATTTTGTTCATAAAATGGTAACAGATGAGTTGCTATGAATATTGTGGAGGTGGAAACATTTTTCAAAATGTTTTGCATAATTTTTAATATTGAGAATTCCATTTTCTTTTTGTAAAATTTGCAAGTTTACAATTGCAAGAAACCATTAAAAGACAAAATATTTTCGTTTTTTAACGTCTTTTATCTATGTGGAGAGAAATTTGCCTAAGGAGTGTGAGGTAGACATAAGTGTGATTTATTTATTTATTTAGTGTGTGTGTGTGGGGTGGGTGGGGTGGAATTCACCTGCCAGGAATTTGGGTTAATTATTTCTTTGTATTTTTCGATCTGTTTCTAGTGCTCCAATGACTACAAGTAGTGTTATTGTTTTGAGATACAATAATAATAATAATAATAATAATAATAATAATAATAATAATAATAATAATAATAATGATAATAATAACAATTTTATGGGACTTTACAATACACGCAGACAGAATAATGAAAGCCAATCGTTTATATATTGTGATCAAAGACCACAAAACTGAATGTGGTTTCTTATTGACATGACAGTCCCTACAGACTGTAATGTATCTTTGAAGATCTTAAAAAACTATCGAAATACAAGAATCTTGAAGTGGTAATCTCAAAAATGTGGCGCATGACGACATCAATAATTCCAGTTGTGGTTGGAGCCTACGGATTGATTGGAAAAGGTTCCGATAGACTCATTGAAGGGATTCCTGGTAGCTAAAGAAATTAAAAAATGTTCTCGCAAGTACAGCTCACACCTTACAAAGGGCGTTATCAATATAAAATGTGTGTGCACTTAGGTTAAAAAAATGCTCAGTGAAAATACCATCATGCCATTTCTGACCTTACGTCTCTGCTTGGGACACGGAAGGAAATGAGTATGCAACAAAAATCAAAGGGAATAATAATAATAATAATAATAATTATAATAATTATTATTATTATTATTATTATTATTATTAAGTGAGCAAGCAACATGCCAATAAAGTGACACTGACATGCAACAATACGAAGCCCATCATAAAACAGTATAACAGTATACCAGTAGAAGCATTACAGTCAAATGTGCGTGATATGTTCACAGGTTTCAAAGTAGCGATTGAGGGTGTTCTCAATTACCTAGACATAACGTAGTATCTTTGACTGCCTTATGCTTCAAACTTAAAAAAAACAAACCCTTTCGACACCTAGCCATTATATACCCCCACTACACCCGTTAATCAAAATAGTTATGCAGTGCATCACCTTCTAGGAGAAGAACCCCGGCTTGATGTAGTCAGGCAAATGACAAGCAAATCCGTGATACTGAACGGGATATTTACTGTAGCCCATCTTAATTCCCCAAGGCAAAACATGTATATGTTAACACCACTTATCAATTAATATCAGAAGCCATGAGAGCCATGCGCGGTGTAGCATAAGGGTAATTATTATTATTATTAGAAAGACACATGGACATTTCACGGTTTTCTATTTGAATTTTCTGCTGAATCTCGCCATGAGGTTACTCAATCATTAACTTAACAATTAAGTTAATGATTCAGTAAGCTCATGGAGAGTTTTATGATAATAAAATATCCGTAGAAATTCCTCTATCACATCGTTAAATATTTGAGCTTGAGATCTTTAACAAAATGTTGCAATAACAATCATAAATATGAATGATGGTCGTCATTTTAAAAAGTGGGTACAAATGAAATGATTTGAAATTGCCAACTTTGTCCATCTCACTGAAGCAGACGTTACACACTTCTTTCTTTCTTTCTTTCTTTGTTTCACTGAAACCAAGTAGTGTCTTTCCGCCTTTTTCCACGCGATCAAAACGGAATAATCCATTA
>OZ038481.1:71657361-71729861 GCA_964036315.1 Acanthosepion esculentum
TGGCGCATTGGGATCAATCCCATTAAAACTGTGTGACTTCCTTGACCAGCTGGGTATACCATACCAACTTAGTCATCCAATAATCGGGTCTTTTGAGCACTGCATATTTTGAGGAAGGTTTTGTCTGTCTAAAGTCCTTATTGTGACGTAATAGATAAATTAATGGACCCTGTGTATTCAAAAACATACATTAGATGACAGAACATGACAACAACGACAACAACAACAACAACAACAATAACAATAATAATAATAATAATAATAATAATAATAATAATAATAATTATTATTATTATTATTATTATTATTATTATTATTATTATTTATACTATTTACATTCTTCTAACTGTTGTCATCTTCTTTATTGTCATATTCACGACCATTGGCCATTATACGCTCCGGCCTACTTCAGGTGATAATTCTTGGAATTTCGGGGCAAAACATCGGGAATATGCCAAAATGAGGAGCACACAGTCCAATCAATGTAAATAGTGTAAGTAGATACGATACCTTATCTCAGAATTATAGGCAGATAATAATAATAATAATAATAATAATAATATTTTTTATAATAATTATTAGAGATCGCACACAAAAAGGTTCCTCCTTATTGATGTGGCAGTACCTGCAGACTGCAATGTATCTTCGAAGATCTTCAAAAACTAGCAAAATACAAGGACCTTGAAATCGAAATCTCAAAAATGTGGCACATGGAAACATCAGCAATCCCGGTTGTAGTTGGAGCCCTCGGATTGGTCGGAAAAGATTCCAGTAGACTAATTGAAGGGATCCCTGGAAGCCCATGACTTAAAGAAATACAAAAAATTGTTCTCACTAGTACAGCCCACACCTTACAAAGGGCTTTGTCTATGTCATTTTTTTTTCTTCCAGTGGAAAATGTCATGATGCCATTTCTAACCTTAGGTCTCTGGGCGGGAGCCGGAAAGAAATGAGTACACATCAGAAATCAAAGGAAATAAAATAAAGATAATGATAATAATAATAGTAACAACCTCGCAATACGACCTCACTAACCAAGCAATTACAAAAATAAGGGACGAAATGGAAAGCCCGATTATAAAGACAGAAATGAATCATCTTATATACGCGGCCTCGGCAACGATCGCAGAAACAATAGGTTAGAAAATAAAAACAACATAAACGAAAAATAAAAAATGTCAGTCTGGAAAGAAAAAATAGAAACCGAAATAACTAAACTACAAGGACAATTGTCACTTCTGATTTAGACAAGGGCTCCAAAATGGAAGAATCAAAAAGTAGAAAACTGAAACGAAGCCTTGACATAAAGAATAATACTGACAAAAAGTTAAAGAGAAGCTGGAAGAACGAATTCAAGCGAAGGCACAGAGAATCAGACATTAGTTAAAAAGAAACTGATTCTTCTGGCAAAATAAGATCTTCAAAGAAGATGCCAAGAAACTGTATCGAGAACTGGGGGAAAATAAAGATAAATGGCCCACCTAATGTCCAGGAAGTCGAGGATTTCTTGTTTAAGATGTGGGAAAATCTGCAAAATGCCCAATGCAAGAGCCACATGGATCAAGCAAGAACAGGAGCAACACACATATAGAGTGTCAAAAATGGACGGATATCAATATGACTGGAGCAACCGCTGCCATTTGCAAAACCAAAAATTGGGAAGCACCAGGAATATAACGAATAGCCTATTTTTGGATAAAAACCTATCTAGCACCCAGAATACATACAACTTCCTTGGGAAAAAACAATTTACTCCCAGAAAAACAGAAGGGATGTAAAAGAAGAAGTTACGGGCGCAAGGAACATCTAATTATCTTTAAACAATATTGGAAGAGGTGAAAATAAAGAAAAGAAATTTATTGACAGCATTGATCGACTACAAAAATGCGTTCGACAGTGTCCATAGATAAACTCATGGATAAAGAAGAGCCTAAAAATATACAGAGTATACCCCACAGCGGTCAAACTTTTCATACTCGGAGCGTATGAAAACCTGGAATACTACACTAAATCTAAACCATACAAACGGGTAATTAAGCAATCAACATCTGAAATGGCATCTTCCAAGAAGATTTATTGTCACCACTACTCTTCTGCCTTGCATTAGCTCCACTCAGCTGCCTACGGATACAAGTTACAGAATGGAAAACTGAATCACCTATTTTATATCGATGATCTTAAAACGTTTGACAAGGATGACAACCAGCAGAAAAACCTACTCACCATTGTCAAAACCTTCAGCGAAGATATTAGGGTTAAGTTCAGAATTGACAAATGTACCAAAGCCACCTTCAAAGGCGGTCAACTAATGAAAACTACGGATTTAGACTTTGATACCAACAACAAGATTAAGGAACTAGACCAAGATGCTACATACAAATACTTAGGAATATGACTGAAACAACCGCTACCCTATGCAAAACTAAAAACTGGAAAACACCAGGAATATAACGAATGGCCAATTTTTGGATAAAAAAAAAAAAACTATCTAGAACCCACCAAAACCTCGCAAGGGCATACAATCATAAACCAAGAAAAATGCACCAAATGACTGACGTGGGGAGTAACATACCTACTTCCAAAAACATCTGAAGAACTTTCGGCCCTTTACCTGTCTGACAACAATGTACAAGATCCTCACGTCTATCATAAACTTCCTCGAGGAAAACAATTTTCTCCCAGCAGAAAGGAATTTACGGTGCAAGGACCAACTAATTATCAATAAAATAATATTGGAAGAGGAGAAAACAATGAAAAGAAACTTCTCGATAGCATGGATCGACAACAGAAAGGCGATCGACAGTGTACCACACTCACGAATAGAAAAGAGCCTAAATTTATACAGAGTATGCTCCACAACGGTCAAATTCATAACGTAGAGCATGAAAAACTGGAAGACTACACTAAACCTAAACCATACAAAAGGGTCATTAACATCGAGACCAGTCAACATCAAAAGCGGGATCTTCCAAGGAGATTCATTGTCACAACTACTCTTCTGCCTTGCATTACCGTTACCCAGTAGCCTACTGAACAACAGTAGCTACGAATAAAAGTTACAGAATGGAAATCTGAATCACCTTTTCTAAAGTGATGATCTTAAAACGTTTACCTAGGATGACAAGCAACAGAAAAACCTACTCACCATTGTCAAAACCTTCGGCGAAGACATTAGGATGGAGTTCGGAATCGACAAATGAACCAAAGCCACCTTCAAAGTTGTTAAATTAACGAAAACTACAGATTTAGACCTTGTTACCAACAACAAGATTAAGGAACTAAACCAAGATGATACATACAAATGCTTAGGAATGAATGGAGGAGATGGAATACGACATTCAATTATGAAGAAAAAGATCCGAAAAAAATATTATAGGAGAGTGTGTTTGATATTAAGCGAACTTAATGGGGCCAATAAAATGAAGGCTATCAACACCTTAGCTATACCTGTAGTAACATACAGCTTCAACATTATTAAATGGAAGTTGAATGACATTAAAAGATTGAACACCAACACCAGAAAAATGCTTACCCAAATGAGAGTGCACCATCCGAAATCAGATGTTGATAGGCTGTACGACAGAGCTTTAAGAGGTTGAGGTCTAATCCGACTTGAACAGACTCTAAAAGCTACAACAATCGGATTGGAAGCATACCTCGCAAAAACCAATGACCCTCTCCTACAAATAGTAAAACAAAATCCACTCCATCAACAAAATCTGCACTCTTCAAGAAACAGCTTAATATACCTGAAATCATACCAGCACAATACTAAGCGAATACTATCTTTGTCAAACGAGTAAAACAGAAAGCAAAACAACTTGGCCAAATGAAATTACAAAAAAAAATCAACAAAAAACAAAAAAATCTGGGAGGACAAGGCGTTGCATGGCACTTACCTAAAAATAACAAAAGAAGCAGATGTGGACCAACAGAAAACACATCAGTGACTGAGGAACACCAGGTTGAAAGGTGAGAAAGCAGGCCTAATTATTGTAGGTCAGAACCAAAGCATCGTAACCAGATTCTATTACTGTCGCATAATCAAGGATGAAAATAACCTGAAATGCAGGATCTACGAAAAATATGATGAAACTGTCAACCATATTATCTCAGGATGTCTGGAACTAGCAAAAACTGAATATACCCACAGACATAACAATATGTTCACCGGAAGATATGCAAGAAGCAAAAAATCGAAACTACTGAAAGTTGGTATGAGCACCAACCAGACACAGTTTCCCAAAATAACGTTGTAATTAGCCTCTGTGACATGCCAATTAAAACTGACAGGGAAATAAAAGCCAACAGACCTTATATTATCATAATAGAAAAGAAATTCAGGAAGTGTATGTTTATTGATATCGCAGTGCCACCTGAGAGAAACACCTCCATGACAATTATTGAGAAATTGTCCAAATACGAGGATCTGTAGATCGAGATTAACAGGATGTGGAGAATGAAGTCCAGGACTGTACCAATAATGATCGGAGCGCTGGGCCCCGTGGGAAAAAATGGGCAATTTTACTAAGAGTGCCCCAGGTAACATCAACATACAGATTGCCCAGAAGATCACCCTACTAGGAACATCCCATATACTAAGAAAAGTGCTATCAATCAAATGACAATTTTTCTATAGGGCTTAAGGACTATCGTTTGGACTCAGCTCTATAGGATACAAAGCAAGAAACATGACATACACAAATAATAATAATAATAATAATAATAATAATAATAATGCAGGTTCTGTGACAAATATCAGGAAACCATAGACTATCTAATCTCAGGATGTTCTGTACTTGCGCCAAATGAATATCGTCACGATAGAGTGGGACAATATCTACACTAGACAATGTGCAAAAGAAAAGATGTTAACAAACACTGGTAGGAACATCACCTAGCACCGGTTACAGAAATAGAAGGCATTACAATTCTGTGGAATTAAACCATCTTTACAAACAGGAAGATTGAAGCAAATAGGACGGACACAATTGTAAAAAAACGAAAAGAAAAAAGTGCCTACTAATTGATAAGGCTTTCCCAGTTGACTTCAACCAAGGAATTTGAAAAAACACTATCGAAGTATAAAGATATGGAAATAGAAAAAAATGTGGAAATTGAAAACAAGAATAGTACCATTCATAGTAAAAAAAAGTAATAAAACAACACATTAAAAAAAATCCCTGGAAATCCTAGCTTAAGAGAAATACAAAAAAATCCCTGGAAATCCTAGCTTAAGAGAAATACAAAAAATGTACAGCCCACACACTAAGAAGAACTTTGTCCATGTAACGCCAGTGATGTGATGGGAGTTAGAAAAACAAATCATGAAATGTAGTCATAAAAACACACAACTACCTGCCTTATCTCTTCCCGCAGACTTGGTAGGTAGTGTGGCCATAGCAGAAATCGAAATATAATAATAATAATAATAATAATAATAATAATAATAATAATAATAATGGCAAGATAAAACGCTTCACGTTCAATCCTATGTCCGTACCAAACAAGCTGATGTAGACAAACCCCGTACCCATCAGTAGCTACAGGGGTTGAAAGCTGAAACCGAATGTTTTATTCTTGCTGCACAGGACCAATGCTTGCTAACTAGAAATTATAAAGAACACATACTGAAAAATTGTGCTAGCTCAAAATACAGATTCTGTAATAAATATCCAGAAACGATTGACCATCTTTTATCAGGTTGCACGGTATTGACACCGACTGAATATAAAACACGACATGACAAAGTGGGCCAATATCTGCACTGGAAAATCTGCAATACTTACAGAAAGGAAACTGAACAAAAGTGATATGAACACCACCGAGACCGGTTACGGAGACAGGACCTGTAACAATTTTATGTGACTTCCCGATACACACAGACAGAATAATCAAAGCTAATCGCCCATACATTGTTATTAGAGACTGCAAACAAAAAAATGCTTCCTTATTGATACGGCAGTCCCTGCGGACTGAAATGTATGTTTGAAGATCTTCAAAAAGCTATCAAAATACAAGGACCTTGAAATCAAAATCTCAAAAATGTGGCATATGGGCACATCAACAATTCCAGTTGTAGTTGGAGGCCTCGGATCGACTGGAAATGATTCCGATAGATTCATTGGAGTAATCCCTGGTAGCCCATGCCTTAAGAATACAAGGAATGTACACACGAGTACAGCCCACGAAGGTCTTTATCTATGTAAAATATGTGTGTGTGTGTGTCTTTCTAATTGATCAGTGGAAAATGACATGATACCATTTCTGACCTTAGGTCTCTGGCCGGGACACGGAATGAAATGAGTACACACCAGAAATCAAAGAAAATGAAATTATTATTATTGTTATTATTATTATTATTATTATTATTATTATTATTATTGTTATTATTATTATTATTATTGTTACTGAATAAAATGAAAAAAGAAGAGGAAAAAAGAAAAAAAAGAAGAGGAAAAGATTAAAAAAAGAAATAAATTACGGAAGACCTGAAAAAAGTTGAGGAAGACGAAGAATAGAAGAAGACTAGAAGAATAAGAAAGAAAATAATGTCAAAAGTAGAGAAGAGGAAGGATTAAAAGACAGGTAAATCGGAAGCAGTAGACTAAGAAACGAGGAGTCGGTAGCAGACATAGTGGCAGGAAATACAAAGAAGAAAGACATGGAAAAGAACCGAGGAATCTCAACAGGGATGAGATGATGATGCCGATGATGATGATGATGAGGAAAAAAAGAATTAAGACTAATCAAACAAAAAAAAATAGTGAAAAACAAAAAAAGTATTTAAACGAAAACAAAAAAAGAACAATGAAAAAATAGTTAAAACAAAAAAAGAAAATTAGGTGAAAATAATAGAATTCTTAAAACTAGACTAAAAAGAGAAATAAACAAAAAGATTTGAATCCGTGTACAGCAATCAACGTAGGCAGGAAAGAAATGTACAGTTGAACACATTACTCAACTGTCAGCGATGCATCTCCCGAGGAATGAAGCAGGTGGAACCGTGGCATACGCAAGTGCTCAGCAAGGGGAAGAGGAATGGGAAACTGCAATTCTGTCGTTAATGCCGACCGACAAGTATGTTGAAATTTCAGGTCGATTGTGCCAGTGTTTTCGAACACTTTTAAGAAATCATAAACTCTTTAGCTGCATTGAAGAGAGTCTTGTTATTGTATTGCATTTGCTGGATTCTGCTTAGTGGTTGGTGCGTCATACTGGTGGCTGTGAAATCAGAAGTTCCATCTGGCCAATAAAGCACGTCGTAACATCTTAGGTTGGAAAGAAATTAATATCGTATTTTATGATAAAAAAAAAAACTCGCTTGATCTTAATTGATACATTCAATTAAAGTAATATTTCTCTTCATTAACGATATCATAATTGGGCAAACTGTTAATCCCACGGGCGTAAAAATTTTCAGAAAGCAAAAAAAGCACTTTATTTCAGTTTCAACCACTTCACAATTAATAAAAAAATTATTCATGTAAAGAATAATAAAAAAAAAGATGATCGTCTCATGAAGCAGTGCTAGGAGAGTAAAAAGGATGAGACAAAACTTCCTTTTCTGTGTGACTCGGTCAATATATGATGTTGTAAGAGCAACCGACTTGACCACGAATTAACCGATGATGACCACTTTTTTTTCTGCAAATTATTGGGCAATACTTTCAATTGACGACAATACTTTTCCGCATTGACTATTTCGTTTTGGTTTAGCAATTCATAACAGACAACAGTTTTCATATGCTACAAAAACCAGAGCACATTTTTTTTTCTGGTGCAGTCTTTATTTGGGTAGAGATTTTTATTTTTCAATACCGTTTTCGTTGGATATTATTAGAGAGGATCCACTGTGTATCTACCAGGAAAGTAAGTGCATAGGCTAACTCTTTAGTTAAGCTGAAAACACTCAGGCAATGTGGGACCAAGTGACTGTATTCATAAAGGTGTTTTGTGACTGAAGTGTAACTTTTATTGAACGATTTCGCTAATTCTTGTGCAGTCTGTGTAGGATATTCCTCTAATACAGTTTGCAGAAAAGCTCAATATTGACAGAACTTGGTCATTCAGATTGAAGGAATCTTCGTGAGAAGAATTTCCTGATCGAAACCGGCCAAACAATCCTTTGGCTGTCCGGACACTCAAAGCTTAATTTCCATAGACAGTAAAAATAATTGCTAGCGTCTCCGTTGCTGAAGAGCCCTTTTTAATTCATACAGCATAGATAGCTTGATATAGGTCTATTCTAAACTTATTTAGGGTAAAATTAATAATTCTTTTATCCACTTTCATATCAAGTAATCTGTCATGAGAAAATAAAACATTAGAACGTTAAAATTAATGGTTATTTTACAGTAAGTACTAAAAAAAAGCCCCCTCACAGTGATCATGCAAAAATGAAACAGGGTTTTCTTTCCAATCTAATATGATAAAAGAAGAAGAATCTGGCTTGAATATGAGAGAGAAAATGGAAGATGTAATGGAGGAGAAAGAGAGTAAAAAATACAAATGGGGGAGGGGAAGAAAATTAAAGAGAAAGAAGAACTGGAAAAGCGAAGATAAGTAAGACAGGGGAGGGAAAAAAGAAGGGAAAAGGAATAGGAAAGGCGGGTAGAAAGGAAAACTCTTAGCTAATTATAAATAAATTTTATCAAATTATTTTACTAGTTTCCTTCACATAACACATGTTCAGTCTTTCATGTTGCGTATTTCTTAAGTTTCTGTACATTAATCAAGTACACAAATACAATTAATGATCATTTTTCGTGAACAAAGTCTGTTTAATGCGGCATCAGGCAATTTTTAGTGCATTAGGGAGGTATTGTCAGAAATTTGGAATCTCCAGGAAACATTGACTCTCCATAGAGACATACCTGCATCTAGTTAAAAAAAAGAAGCCGTTCCATGTTCGGTCCCTTTATTTGACAAAGAAATTGTCACTCAACTGTGCACAAGCAAATATTTTGATTCTATGAAATCCTTGTGCGATGAATGCAGTCAGTGTTAAATATTCTTTGAAGAAATTTCAGAATTAACATTTGTAATTATTAATTTTTGATTTTCATGATTTTCATTTCATATTTCTTATTTTTTTTAGCAACGCTCGATAAAAACCACAAAAAATTAATAAATTAATCGAAATAAAAGTCTTTAAAAATTGAAAATGTTTCATCTAACAAGTTTGTAAAACGATAACAACTGAAAACCACTATTTCTGCTACTACGAAGTATCAACAATTCTGCTTTGATTACAAATCATATAATAAAAAATGTAGTTATTAACTAAATTTAAATTATACTTTGTGCCCAGCTTTCGTAGCCTAATCGGTAAAGATTAGGCTAAGTTAGACGGTATCTCAAGGATAATGAATGTGAATTTAATCTCGTAGGTAAGGTGAATAGGTTATTTATTTTCCAATCCATAAAGCTTATCTAACAGTTGTAGAAATTAAAATGAGAGCCGTGCGACAAAAAGCAACAAAAATAAGATGTGAGGCAAAAGCAGACAAAATAATGTTTGATTTAAAAAATTCGATCAGCTTAAAATAATCATAACATCGCTTTACTTATAAGACAAGGATAAAGTTTTGAATGAATTGTCTGTCTTTTGAAATCATTTATTTCCTGCGTGTTTTACATTTATTTATATTTCGTTGTTCTCAACGTTTACATGCTTCCAAGAAGAAACGTCGATTTTTGTAAAGTAGGTTAATAAGCAGCTGTTAATAGTTTAATCTTAGCAGATAAACAATATTTTGCTTGAAAAAGATGTTGGCGGTGCCTGGATCCATTCTTGAAATTTACCGGATTTTTGTGTGGGTTTAACCCTGATTTTGAGTTAATCTACCGACTGAACCGCAATGCGCTGTCATTCAAATTTTACGGTGGAGTAATGGATAGCGACACGGGTTGAGGAATTGGAGAGCCGAGTTCTAGTCGAATCCATTATATTCACTTACGTGCTAATACCCTTGGGAATGGTATAAATCCTCTTCTTCTCACCCAGCTATGGGTAAATGGCAGGACAGACCGGGTTCTATAGTCTTGGATGGCTACTGCAGAAAGGTATGACAACCTATTGCGGGAAAAAATTGCCTCGTCAGTCATGTATCGGAAGATGCATGATCGCCTAAGTGTGTCATAACTGATGATGTTTTTTTCTGTTTTGAGTAATATTTTAACCAGAGCCAATTTTATAATCACAATAGTGATATAATTACCAAAAAATAGTGATTTTTCTTCAAAACTGGCCTCTTACTTCGCTCTTTCGCTCAGTAGATTTTCAAAAATGCATAATTTGGGAAAACATGGCGGAAAACCTATTTAAACGTTTAATATCTTTCATAAACAACGATAGCCAATATATTCTGAAAAGGGGCCCGCAAATGGTGTTCGTATGTCCAGATTCAGTTCGGTTTGCTATGTAAGTGCCCTAATGCTCAGTGGGAGATTGTTTTATGCTAACTAAAATTTGAAAAGCCCACATCAAGTCGCACCCCACGCCCCTAATTAATGGCAACCATGCAAGTCACTGTCGCAAATTAATTATGAAAAAGGGCTTGGAAAATTTAACAATCGTAGGACCTAGCAGGAGAGAGACAGAAAAAGAGCGAGTAACCTGCCTCACGAGATTGTACGAATGGATAACAAAGAGAAAATAGGATGATAAAGAATCAAATGTTGTTTGGATAGTTCAGGATGTTGTGGAGAAGCATGACCGCCTACATCCTGAATGGATATGGCACATAAAAAGAAGAATCTTTTACTCTTGATAGTCAGCAAAAGAATAAATAAAATTTCATTAGAAACACGAAAAAAAAAAAGAAAAGTAAGTAGTGTGTTGAAATGCTATAGCGCTTCTATCCTGCTATACGGCGGGGCATGTTGGGTGCCAATGTAGAAATGAGTCGAAGCATCAGAATGTGGTTATACAGACAAATGCGGAGCAATGATGAAATTTAAAAATAATGCTGACTAGAAGGTCTTAGATACTTAATATCAAGGAGAGACAGTTGACGTTTCTGGGAAGACTTATTAAGAAAAGTGGGCTTAGAAAGTCTGAAACTCACATGGCACACCGAGCGAACGAGAGCCAAAGGGAATAATTTGGATGGCAGAGGAGGATTGTAAAGAGTCGAATATTGCTTAGAGCTGCAAGGGAAAAGAAGCTGTGAAGAGCCATGAAACCAATGTATTGAAGAAACACAGTACATGTAAAAAGTGCTGAGAATACCATGAACTTGACATGTGAGCAACGAGGAAGTTTTAAAGAGAATGAGAACATAATTAAAAACAGGGAGAGATATTTTCGGAACCCATAATTGGGAAAGCCATCTTGGAAAATGTCGCACTCCCGGGACATAGTAGGAAGGAGGGCTTGGAGAATTTAACACTAATGAGACATATTGACGGAAGCAGGGACAGAAGGGAAATAGCGAGTGATTTACCCAATGGATGAGAGAGTGGGGATAAAAGAAAACTGTTGCGAGCCACGATCACCCTAGCCTCAAATGGATGAACGCATTTAGAAATGATTAAATCAGAGAAGTTCCTTAAGAACTGAAAACATTGCTTTAATAAACATTCTTATTGTAAAAGAGCAATAACCATTAACTGCATCTCTTATAACACCCTCTTATCAATGCTTCGTTATCTTATCCCTCGTATCTCTGCAGTCTCTTTTTATTTATCAATATCGTTTTATTTGCACCCTTTTTTAAATTTGAATCAGCAATGACAGACGTCATTTCAAAAAAAAAAAAAAAAAAATATAACACGTCGTTGTTAATCAAATATCGATTGCCAGCAAAGACGCTTTTCAGATTTTATATATCATACTTAGAAAAAAATATATATTTAAATTATTTCTTAACAAAGAATAGGACAGAACAATTACGCTGATGAAAATTTGTCAGAAAACGAATTTTGCTGATTCAACATGAGACAGAATAAAACTGAACAATGAAACGTTGGATAAATATTAACAACTCGCAAGAGAAATTAAAAAAGAAATGTGTAACACGAAGCTAATACGCACACCCAGTTTTACTGGAACAGTTCCAAAGAGCCTAGAGAAAAGGCGGGAAGAAGTGAAAATCCGAAGCAAAATGGACGACAGCATTAAGGAAAATAGGATACAAATGTGTGCAATGTGATATCCATCCTCTTACATGGCAGTGAATGGACAATCTCCCCATAGATAAAGAGAAAACTGAAGGTAGCAGAAATGTGGTTCTCCAGAAGTATGCTGAAAATTCTTGGACGTAGCGAGTAAGCATCAAGGAAGTCTTAAAGAAAATGACAACAGAAATAACACTTCTATTCAGAATCACGAAAGGTCAGCTGAAATTCCTTGGAAACATAACGAGCAAGGAGGTTTGGAAACCATAACTCTCGTAGGGCAAATTGAGGGCAAGAGATCTAGGGGAAATTATCGAGCTTGTGTCAGTGGAGGGTGGAATCGTAGCGACAGGGATAGGAATTTGTGGCGAGCCATGATTACCTATGTCCTGAAGGGACCCGACACAGAGAAGACGGTGCATTGAGGAAACTTCCTCTCGATTGATCTTGAGGGAAAGCAACCAGTTACTGTTGAATATTCACTGGGAGAATAATAATAATTATAATAATTTCTCCCCTATAATCCCCCTATAATCTGAATATAATCCCGCCCTTATCTCATATTTGATTAAGGATAAAACGCAAACAAATTACAAATCTCTATGATTAGAAACAAATCTTCATACCGGATTGGCCGTCATCCGGGTCAACAAGGGCCGCGTACATCAGAGAGGAACCAGTCTGAGGCCGAAAAATCTGTAACTTGAACAAACCCTTCCAGCCACGAAGAGACACTTAGTTACCAAACCCGGACTATTTCCAACCTTGGACCAAGTGACTCAATACCAAATCAAATAATAAAAAGAAAGCGAACCAAATGGTCACGCGAATAATATCAACAAGTTAAAATAAAATATTCCAAACAGAATATTATAGGAAAAATGGAAAAGCAGTTATACATGTCAAAAAACCACCATTTATTAACAAAGTGCAGACATTTTGGGAGAATATTTGGAGCAGCTCAAATGAATATAACACTAATGCAGAATGGATCCAACGTGAAGAAAACGAATGCTGGATAAACCTCTACAAGAGTGAGGAAATATAACCACAAATAATGTTACGCAAGCTATAACGAAATCCCCAAAATGGAAATCCCCAGGAAATGACAAGGTGCCCAATTTCTCTCTTCAATCTATAAAATCCTACCGCAGACTCTATCAATGCTTACTAATAATCCCAATGAAATCCCGGAATGGATCACTGAATGTATTACATATCTCATGCCAAAAACAAGTAAAACAGACGACCAAAAGATTATAGGCCAATTTACATGTCTGTCCAACACATATAAACTGATCACGTCTGTCATGAGAAACCGTACTTACACTTTTCTCGAAACAAACAACATTCTTTCACTGTAACAGAAGGTATTCCGGAGAGGTTCATATGGTTGCAAAGATCAACTACTGATAAAAAAAATGATCCTGGAAAATTGCAGGAGACGATGTAGAAATCTTAGCACAGCATGGATAAATTACCATTGATAGTGTGCCACACTCTTGGATACTTTGGAAATGTACAGTCTCCGCCGTGAAAGTAAATTTCTTTAAACACACCATGAGAATGTGGAAAACCACAGTATACCTAAATCATACCAGAAGTGCTGCCATCTCCAACCGACTGAATATCCGACGAGGAATCTTTCAAGGAGACTATCTGTCATCAATTCTGTTTTGTATGTCCTTAATCCCCCTTACGCATGAATTAATCAATAATAGCTATGGTTACAAGCTAAACAAGAAAGTATTCAATCACCTACTCTACATGGACAATCTCAAACTCTTCGCCAAAGACGACAATGAGTTGAAGGGTCTCCTCAATACTGTAAACTGTTTCAGTGATGACATAGGTATAGATTTCGGACTAGATAAATGTTCAAAAGTAACATTCAAGAAAGGGAGAATTACAGAAACACACTCAGTAGATTTAGATTTTGGCACAAAGATTAGGAAACTGGAACAAGAAGCTTATAGGTAACTTGAAATTAGCGTAGGAGATGGGATACAGCATGCCCGAATGAAGGAGAAAGTAAGAAAGGAGTACTACAGGCGGGAGTGTCTGGTATTGAATATCGAGCTGAAGTCAAAAAACAAAATATCCGCCATAAACACCTTGGCTGTTCATGTGGTGCAATACAGTTTCAAGATTCTTTAACTTGACCATAGCCGACATTAAGCGAATGGGCGCCAAAACGAGAAAGCAGATGTTGATCGTCTGTATGTGTCCAGATCCAAATGAGGCAGAGGATTAGTTCAAGTAGAACTGTCTTACAAAACTACAACAATTGGCCTTGAAAGATACTTAGAAACTACAGAAGATTGGATGATGATATGTGTCAAAGAACATGAAAGTAGTAAACGACTTTATTCTGAAATAAAGGAAACCAACAAATTCAAAATGGTATTTCAAGTGGGTGAAGAAATACAAGTAAAGATTAATACACCGACTGCAGCTGCAAAATACTTCAAAAGGAAAGCAAGGGAAGATGCAATTAATCAGAAACAGAAACAATAGCAAGATAAATGGCTTCACGGTCAATATTTTGTCCGTATCAAACAAGCTGATGTAGAGAAACCGCGTAACCATCAGTGGCTACGTAGTGCAGGGTTAAAAGCTGAAACAGAAGGTTTTATTTTTACTGCACTTGACCAATGCTTGCTAACTAGAAATTAAAGATCACGCATACTGAAACATTGTGTTAGTCCAAAATGCAGATTCTGTGATAAATATCCAGAAACAATGGCCCATCTTCTATCATGTTGCGCGGTATTGGCACCCACTGAATATAAAACACGGCACGACAGAGTGGGCCAATATCTGCAACACTTACAGAAAGAAAACTGATAGAAATTGGTATGAACACCACACGGTGATAGGACCTGAAGCAATTTTAAGGGACTTTACAATACACAAAGACAGAACAATCAAAGCTAATCGACCTGACATCATGATTAGAGACCGTAAAGACCTCCTTATCGACATGGCAGTCCTAGCAAACTGCAATGTATCTTTGAAGATCTTCAAAAACTATCAAAATACATGGACCTTGAAATCAAAATCTCAAAAATGTGGCGCTTGAGGTCATTAACAATTCCAGTTGTAGTTGGAGCCCTCGGATTGATTGGAAAAGATTGCAATAGACTCATTGAAGGAATCCCTTCTACCGTAAAGAAATAAAAAAAGATGTACTCACAAGTACAGCCCACACCTTATCTTATCTATGTAAAATATGTGTGATCTTTTTTCAAAACAGCTCAGTGGAAAATGTCATGATGCCATTTCCGAACTTAGGTCTCTGGTTGAGACCTGGAAAGAAATGAGTATATATTAGAAACTAAAATAATAATAATAATAATAATAATATTAATAATAATAATAATAATAATAATGTGGAAATCTCAAAAGTGTGGTACATGGGGACATCAATAATTCCAGTTGTAGTTGGAGCTCTCGGATTGATATGAAAAGGTTCCGATAGACTCATTGAAGGGATTCCTGGTAGCGTATGCTTTAAAGAAATACAAATAAGATACTCACAAGTATTGCACACGCATTACAAAGGGCTTTATCTATGTAAAATGTTTGTGATCTTTATTCTTTTATTTAAAAAAAAAATGATAAGTTGTAAATGTCATGAAACCATTTCTGACCTTAGTCTCTGTTTGAGTGCACGAAAGGGCAATGAGGTATACAGCAGAAATCAAAGAAAATAATAATAATAATAATAATAATAATAATAATAATAATAATAATAATTCACCACTGTCAGTAGTTGAGAAGTAGCAAATGAGGCTCATGTGGGATACGACTATTTTGACTGACAAGCGCTTGGAAAGCGATCGCCATCATATTGCACGTGAACAAAACAGCCATGAATGGATCCTGGTAGACGTTGCATCTTGCTATAAGAATATTGTGAAGGTGGAGTAGACCAAAATACAGAGGTACCAAGACATGGCAGGGCAAAGAAGCAGCTCAAATTGTCCCTTTGGGGACTGGCAGACTCAGGAATATTTCCTGACATCATTGGCAGTGCGCAGGTTTCTGCACTGCTTCGAACAGCTCACGTGATGAGAAAATGTTGTCTCTCTTCACCGCAGCTAAGAGCTGAAATATGACCATCATCTGCCGGCCAAAATATTTCAGAGCCGGAGAGTATATGAAATCTAATCTAATAATAATAATGATAATTTCATAATCGCTATCGTAACAACATTTTAAAGAGTTTTAATTATATTATATTAACGCTGATATCATTTTTATTCTAAAAACTCAAGGTTTCAAACCTGATTCTTACTTGGAATCGAACACTGACAAGTGGTATCGCAAAGTAAATTATCATAGGAATGAATAAAGACATAAGGATGTTTCCAGAGAATTACGCAGACAGCAAAGAAAAGGAAAAGAAAGAAAATGTTTAATCGTCGTCGATATTGCAGGATGTCTATCCGCATTCCCACTGAAGCGGATTTTGATACAAGGGCGCGTTTAGTGTGTTTATTTTTAACACTTATACATATTAATGTAACACGAGGCCGAAGGAGAAGTAGGGAAAGGCTGAATAACACTGACTATCCTACACCGTGCTAATTCGACTCGCGAACCAGTCATTCTAACAATTTCCTCAATCACCACAAGAAACCATCCTTCTCCATTCCATCCAACATCTACCACAATACCACATATATGTAAGGTACTATGGATAAATTGTCGCCATTTTGTAATTTCACCCGTGCGCGTTGTTTGTTTTTATTTTATCGACTGCGCAGTATAATAGTGTCATTTCTGTGAGAAAAAGAGCACCATGACGCAATTCACTCCGCCAGGAATTTGAAAACGGCATGCTGTACTGCTTGACATTCCCACCGGAAGCTCCAATACGAATATTTCAAAGGGTTTGAGTGTCAATCTGAGGATAGTGCAGAGGATTCTTAATGAGCTGGGTGTGTCTAATGGCGATTACGAAGCTGTTTGATGTCATCACTAGTGATGGGCACGGAGGCCTACATCAAGTTTCTTGAGGAGGTAGTGCTGTCATGGGTCAAGATGGTGGCTGCTGGATGACAATATGTCTAGAAATAGGACTCTGCACCATGCCACACAAGTAGAGGAACCCAGTCATGGCTGTCAGACTATTTCTGAAACCACATCACCTCTTACATCTGGCCACCTAACTCCACAGACTGCAAACCCCTTGATTATTATGTGGGGGTGAGGAAGCAGTTGAGATGTACTGAAGGCGAGCATCATGGCAACTTAAGCAAAGAGACTCTCCAGAAGAGTTGCAGGAGATTCCGAAGTCGTCTAGCGGTCGTGGTTGAAGCTAATTGCGGTTTTGTTGAATAAATAAACTCTTTGGTATTTCAAGATAATTTTGTGTAATTTTGGTAAGTATATCTGTTAAAATGAGAAGTAAGATTTATTTTCCTTTTTTTTTTTTTTTTTTGCATAATTTACACGACAATTTATCCATCGCACCATGAGTACATACATATATATATATATATATATATATATATATATATATATATATATATATATATATTATAAAATCATATACACATTTAATTTTGAGATGAAATGGAGAGGGGATAAACCAAAAAATAAAAACGGTATTAGTTTGGCCCATCCAACCCACGAAAACAAGACCTGTCGATGTATTCTGCCGGTGAGAGGAATCAGGAAGCTCACTCACTAGTGGTAAGGGAGGGACAAATTAAAATGCAAATATATAAGTCTGGTCCAGTCACGATAAAAAGCAGGAAACTGGAGAGACTGGGAATCTTGCCAAGAACCATATCGACAGAGAAAGCCGGGGCCAAGCCTGGGACGACAGCCACTCACATAACTAGAACAAAAAGAGACCACCTAAACTAAGGTTGGTGCTGTCCGGAATCCGCTCCGTTATGATTTAAGGAAAGCAAAAAAAAAAAAAAAATCAAGATTGGTCCGATTCACGCGAAACAATCTTGCAACTTGCACCCACCTCTTGCTGAAATCTACCGAAGCCAAACACTTTCTGTCAATTCTAATCTTCATCCTGTGCTGATGCCCACAGAATCCAATCAGATCCTTATATAGAATAGGTTCGTCTCGAAAGATTCCCTCCATTAGCGTTACCCACACTTGAAGAGGAGGTATTGCCAGTAAGTAAGTCATTTACTATAATCTGTTTAATCTCAAGGGGTCGGTGCCTTAGGCAATTCTTCTGCTACGGTAGGTAGCTACAGTTATTACCTGACATCTGAGGCACACCCCCAAAAGTTAGTGTCAAGATAACTTGAACATTTTTGTCTCTTGTCTATGTATGTGTAGGCTCCTATCCCTCTTTAAAGTTGGCCTTGTACCACATACCGATTTAGTGGTAATACGGATAAACAGGAGTAGAGGTTTATCCCTTGTTTCCTTTTAAGATTGGGTTTTCGGTTCCTTTTAAAATATTTTTTATTCTTTTTCTCTCCCAGTAGACCCTTGCATATTAGCGGCAGTATCGCCTTGCTTCGGGTGAACTGAGTAAAAAATACTTACTCTATATAAAGAATATATTTAACAAAAGGTATTTTAACGAGTTGTAGACATGTGTCTATGGGATCAGATGTAAATAAAGAGTCCAGTTTCTTTTTTTAAGAAGTTAAGGTAATTTAAAAGAACGCCTACTAATTCGAAATCCCGAACAAAGACTGTATAGCGGGAAAGTTCCACGCGTACATGAGACACGGTCCCCAAAATTTTCTTTTACTTATTTTTAATTCGAGTTAGGTTCAGACGTATTCATGCATATATATATATATATATATATATATATATATATATATATATATATGTGTGTGCGTGTGTGTGTGTGTATATATATATATGTGTGTGTGTGTATATATGTGCGTGTATATATATATATGTGTGTGTGTGTATATTTATATATATATATATATATATATATGGCGCCGCCATGATATCATAAGAAAATTGATGACGTTATAATGCAACTCGTCTTCTTTATGTATAAGGCTACATTCATGTGAGATAGCATCGTCAGTTGTTCTGACGATGGGGCACTGACAAATGCTGTAAGAGCAGCGTCGTTTGAGATGCTAACGAAGTCAGAGATAATGGCTAGGGCGATGGCGAATGGTAGTTGTAGAGGCAGTGTTGTGCGTTCATTGATGCTGGTTAGGGAGAAATCTCAATGGTGGCAACAGGATGGGAAATTGACATTAAATGTACAAACCACTGCCTAAAAAGCTAAAAGCATTTTGCTTAAGGAAAACGAGAAAAAAGTTTTGACTAGATTTGCTTTTATTGTTCTTTTGTTTCTTTACGGATTTTAAACGCCTTGTATTCTTCGGTGTTTTTTTTTTTTTACTCTTTACTTTTTCTTTATTCGTTTAAAATGTCTCGCTCTTCTTTTAAAGACTTCTTTTCTGCTTTTCATTTTGTTCAACGCGTTTTAAAGGAATGTTATTTTATTGTGAGGTGGCGTTTCTTTCTTTCTTATATATTTTT
This sequence comes from Acanthosepion esculentum, assembly GCA_964036315.1. Classification (NCBI taxonomy): domain Eukaryota; kingdom Metazoa; phylum Mollusca; class Cephalopoda; order Sepiida; family Sepiidae; genus Acanthosepion; species Acanthosepion esculentum. The sequence goes on from OZ038481.1 coordinate 71,676,988, forward strand.
GCAATGCATTTTTCTTTGGTTAATTTAAATTATGGGACGTGTGTGTAGTGTAACGAATATCGACGCTGAAAATGAAATCGGTGAGCCTCGTTTACCGCGTTGACTTTCGCACAAATGCTCTTGGAAAAAGAATACATCTGTTTCTTTCCCTGTCCCAGGTCTGGGGTAAATAGCAGGGTAGACTGAACTCTCTAGTCTAGGATGGCAATCAGTTTTAGAGAAGACTCTGAAATTGAAAACCGTAGGAATAGAAACGGAAACCACTTTAATATATTTTTCAAGAATGGATGACAATTCACAGATAACAAATAAAGGAATCTGTGGAGAGCTATGATCGCCTAAATCCTGAATGGATAAGGTATTAAAATTTTTTTACATTGTCTAATATTCAGAAGATTGGCGATATATATTCTTCTGAGATATAAAAACACATACAAGAATATACACTTTTAACGCAAAATACAGACTAAACGAGAGAACTAAAGAGAAAGAAAGAGAGAGAGAGAGAGTGTGTGTGTGTGTGAGAGAGAGAGAAAGAATGTGTGTGTCATTCTTTCTTTCTATGTGCCGTGTCCTTTCAGGACGTAGGCGATTATGGCTCTCCACCTACCTCTATAGCTTACAGCTCTCAGCAAGCTCCGTCCATCTGCCATCTTCCCAGACTACGTTCTGTCATCCACTTGCTTAAGGCCGTTAGGTATATTATGCGTTGTTTTCCCTTGTCTCTCTTTCCCTCTATTCGACCCGTGAGTATCAGATTCTCTAGGCTCTCCTTCCTCATTATGTGTCCCAGTAACTTCAGCTGCCTCTTCCTGATGTTAAGTATAAGCCTCCTCCTTATTTGCATCCTCTCGTTGCTCACACGCTCGGTCCATGGCATCCTTAGCATCCTTCTGTAGAACCATATTTCCGTCGCCTCGAGTTTCTTCTTCATCTCTGAGGAAATCGTCCAACATTCACTGCCGTAAAGAAGGACAGATGTCACGGAACAGCTCAGTATTCTTTTCTTCGTTAACAAAGAAAACCTCCTATGTCGCAATACTCTTCACAGCTTTTGGAATGCGTCCTTGGCCATCCCAATACATCTACGGATCTCAGTGTCGCATTTACCGTCCTCTGTCAAGACGCTTCACAAATATTTAAACTTCCGAGTCTGCTTGATTCTAGTGTTCCCGACCTGCAAATCGCATTTCGGGCACATGTATTCAAATTATCAATTAGATGTACATAAGGATAGTGAGAATTCCATGAACTGAACATGTGAGTAACGAGGACGTTTTAGATGAAATGGAAACAAAAAAATATTTAACATCAAAAGGAGACTACTTAAATTTCCAAAGGCACTTAATGAGGAAAAGAAACTTGGAGAATTTTACACTCAAAAGACAATACAAGAATGATAGTGAACAACCTACCTAACAAGATCGTGTATATGGTTTGTTTGAGCAAGGATTAGGACAGGTAACAAAAAGACAAACCTTACCCAGAGCTACAAATAAACGGAAGTTGTGGAGAGTAATGATCGCCAACGCCCTGAAGGAATCTAACACATAGACGAAGAAGACGTCAATTATTTGGATTCGCTTTTAAGACGTTGATTCTAGTCCCTATTAGTCCATATTATTTTGCGAATTTGTCAGTTTCTGTTGATACGTGTGTACCTATAATTAATAATGTTCCCTATTTGTGTGTGTGCGCGCGTGTGTGTGTGTTAATGGTAACTGTTTCAAAAATGGTATATAAAATAGACGGGATTTATATTTTATATTTAAAGTAAACGGGGATTATTTTTTTAAATTTTGTATTGTAAATAAATGGACCTATAACTATAAAAAGACAGAAAATTATATATGCTCTACATAGGATAAATAAACAAGCAAATTAAAAAAGGAAAAGTTACAATTTACTGTAGAAATTAAACTGGATCAACATATTTCAACTAGTATTTATTTTTATGCCTGCATATGACCATCAATACATTTCACTTGTTAGGTTAGGGTTATTTAAATGATTATTTTTTTCTTCAAGGCATAAATTACATCTATCGCCTTTCCCATTGTGTCGCTGCCATCTTGTTGAATATGATCATCACAAGATATCATTGGAAGACGTAGTCATAATTTGGGAGGATGTGATTCTTTAAAACGGAAACAATTTAAAAACGTATGACACAAACTTAGCCATCATTAGAAACATACATTTTATCATTAGGATTCTTGCACCAACCACCATCTTGTAAACGTTTCCACAAATGTGATATGAATTCCCAGTATTTAATGTAAATTTATAGTTAGTCGGGTTGTTAGTATAACGACTTCATATATATATATATATATATATATATATATATATATATATATATATATATATATATATATATATTGCATTTAATATTTTGCAGATTAAAATTAGCTGGGAAGCATGGAGCCAGAAGAGAGTTCCACAAACGAGAAATGTGAGAAAATAAACTGTTAGCATAGAATTTACGGTCACTTCTAGCCGACTCAACTATAAATTAATGGTATCTCGACGTCAGTCTAGTGCTACACTTAAGTTTTAAAAAAGTCTAGGCTTCATAGCAAAGAATTAATTCGAACAATTACCATGAAACTATTTATAGAAAAGGCACAGGGATGAACTTTATAGCGGTCGGAACCTGACTGAAGCGAGACGCCAGATCAGGACCAATAATATTGCAGATTCTACTTTAGATTTTATCAAGGAGCTTAGAGAGGAGAACCGGACCATATGTGGCAGCAATATTCTAAGCATGAACAAATGTAGACATATGAATATTCATGATTAACACGAGCAAAGCATAGCACAAACATCGCAGACTTTATATAACACACATACACACTTTAGGATTCTGCCTTATACTTATGCGTAATTATAGTTGCTAACGAGGTCCAAGTTTGAGCTTGATCGTGCCAGTTTTCTTGCTGCTGATACAGTGTAAACATAGCCGGTCTGCTAGCAGTGTGCACCTAGGACGAACAAGGAGAAGTGGTCCGATTTCTTCGGAATGTGTGCCAGGGGCCGAAATTCATCGGAGGCTCTTAACACAATACGGCGACAGTACACTACTGCGTCGAATTGTGTACGAGTGGATCGAGATGTTTAAAAGCGTCTAGAAAAGCATGACACAGGAAGAAGGTGCAGCTCTCAAACTCTATTACTGACAAGGAGATTCAGCAAGTTCGAGAGATGGTAATGGCGATCCGGCGAGTTTTCATCGATGAAGTATGTTCTCCGCAGATTCGGATTACTGCTCTTTGTTCCTTATTGTTGTACACGGCTAACGGAGTGGACATGTTTACACTAGGACTACAGCAAGACAACTGGCGCGATCAAGCTCAAACCTCGATCGCGTGACTACAATAATACCAATTATAAGCGCGTTTGTGACAAACCTAAAGATATACAAGGGTCATTCAATAAATAAGGTGAATTTTTCGGTATAAGGACTTCGATTATAGATAGAAGCTTACTTTCATTTTTATTTTTCAACCTAGTCTCCCAGCACTGTCACACACTTTTCCCATCTGTGCACCAGCATCCGTATTCCCTCAGCGTAAAAATCTTTGGACTGATGTCTAGGCTAGTTGCTCACAACACTTTTGACTTCATCGTCACTTTTAAACTTTGTGCCTCTCGTGAACGCTTTCAAGGGACCAAACAGGTGAAAGTCTGAAGGAGCAAGGTCTGGGCTGTAAGAGGGATGAGGGAGCAGTTCCCAGCCCAGCTCGTTGATGGTCTGCACCGTTTGGGCTGCTGTGTGAGGCCTTGTGTTGTCATGATGCAAGATGACTCCTTCTGACTCATGACCCCTGCGTTTGTCCCAACAGATAAGCTCAAACTCTTTGCAATGTCATCCACTGTCACCCTTCTGTCAGACTGAATGAGGTCATTGACTGATTCGATCACCTCAGGAGACCTCATTTCTGTAGGCCTCCCAGGCCTGTCTTCATCCTCAACACTGCTCCGTCCTTCTTTAAACAATTTAGCCCACTTGTAGACATTTTATTTTGCTGAAACATGTGGCACCATACACAGTTGACATTCTCTATGAATTTCAACTGGTTTGCACCATTCAGCAACCAAGAACTTGATAACTGATCGCTGTTCAATCCTGGAGCATGCTTCTTGGTCGGCCATCTTTGTTAATCGCCAAAACTCTCAAAGTTTTTTTTTAATCTGCAAAAGAAATTAAATCCATGTGAAAAAGAAGTAAAAAAACATGAAAAAAAAGGAGTAAGCTTCTATCTGTATTAGAAGTCCTTATACCGAAAAATTAAACTTATTTATTGAATGACCCTCGTATTATGGCGAAGGTGTGGTTAATGTTTGACTTACCGTCGTTTGTTTATAGACTGATGGTATATTTATTGACAATATTTTACATATATTTATAATTCAAAATGGCCACGCTTTGCTTTCACCATAGTCCTTAATCACTTCTCAACTGAAGTGGATGATTTCTTCACCGCCTCTTACGATGTCGTAAGAGCTTCTTTCAGGTTTGAAAGACTTGAGATCCGTGAGTCCTCGTTTTTCAATATGGGTCATATCGCAAAGTCCCTAGTAATAAAGTCAGGGTTCCATCGACGCCAAATTGACTTGTCAAAAATCTAGGGAAATATCTGCGTCAAATTAGCCGTGTGTGCTGAAGCTCCCACTTGAGTGACGAAATAATATAAAAATATTCCTTCGATATGATATTGCTTATTTATTTTATAATAAAAAATATATATCTTTCCATTCATAGACTTTGATGGTAACTATAATACTCTTTTGACTGTAGTATATATCATATCCATTTTCATAAAAAATTAAAGTAATCATTTAAAATCTCAAAATAAGTGGCTATTTCAAGTGCACAGATCATATATATATATATATATATATATATATATATATATATGTAAGTAAAAGGTTTGTCACTTAGTTGATTGATGTTACCTTCAGTATCCTGACTACAGAGTTTCGTAGACTGACCCTCACTCCGTCCAGTCGTCAGGGATATCATTAATTTACTGATTATACCTTTTGACATTTTCATTAGTGCAAGTTTTGTTTTCATAGTGTGTGTGCGCGCGTGTGTGTGTTCGCGCGTGTATGCCCATCTACGTATAGAATGTCGTGGTTATTTGTCCTTTCCGCTGTTTTTTACACTCAGTCATCAATCTTTTCTCTCTTTTCCCCTTTTCCAATTTTCTTGCAGTTGTAGGTATTTTGACTTCCTGTTTTCAAGACATATTTACAAATATCGTTAACGCCTAACAAAACGTTGACCAGTAACTTACTGGAATTTAGCAAGTTCAAAAATGAGGAGATTTGTGTAAATAAAGTGGTAAATATTGAAATAAGAATGCATCAATAATAGATAAATAAATCTTCAAAAAACCTATCTTCCGACTGTAAGTTTCGCAAATACAACATTCCGCTGAACAAGGAAAGTTAACTCAATTGAATTCATTAACAGATATTTTATTTATATTTCATTTAAATAGACTACATCCAAAAGCGCTAACCGTTGACACCAAATCAATTTAAACCTATTATATTAAAAACATTACAACGTGACGATGTTAAAAAGTTAACAAAAATGTTATAACTTGGTAACATTTGATTTTAAATTTTTCGATTATATATTTTTATAATTTCGCGTTCGCGTCGTTTTTCCGCAAAAAACTGTGATAGGCCCGTTTTTGAAATGAAAACTGAAAATATCAGAAATGATAAGGTGAACCGTGCTTCCAATATATTTAGATGTTTATTCAGGTGTCCAATTTGCACAGTTTGCTGCGTTTGTAAGTATCTGTTACTTCTGAAACGAGACATTAACAGATCAACACTTCCATTCGGCCTGCGAAGGCTCCAATCACCCCTCTACCAAATATCCTCTAGCGGTCGGTCCGTATCTCCTACGGACACCCAAGATGCAGCATCGTATCGTCATTAGATTCTAACTGTGACTCTTTATACAAGTCTGCGAGCTGAACTTCCGATCAAGGAATGGGAGTAGATAGTTTGCCTACTGTCAGATTCGCACTCATCCGCGATCTTTGGAACGGGACTAGAAGTTTATCCCTCGTTTCCTTCGTTTCCTGATTAGGACTGGGTTTCCGATTCCTTGTAATGTCTTTCTGTTAGTGGCAGTATGTCATTCCTAGGAGTTTGATTTGTTTGTTTAACGGCATATCAACTCCTTATGGGTCATTTAATGCTGAAATCTAATTGAAATATTTTGAACACAATTTTATGGCTTCAACTACAGATAAAATGTACTGTTAGTCATTTTGCTTTAAAATTGTACTGTTGGTATTTTTTCATACAAATATGTATTGTTGATATTTTGTACTATATAAATGTATTTTTATATTTTCATAGTGTTTTGTTTTTGTTTTGGGATTCACTATTTGCCCATAGCTGGGATTCTAACAGGTGCTACCACCCAGGGTCAGAGTGAACCTAGGAACACCAGCAATTAAGAGGTGGTTTTACGTTCCTCAAAACCTCAAATCTCCCGATCACTGGCCTTGCTACCGGATGTAACTTATGGTCATATCTAGGACTATTGCTTGAAATATTTTTAAAAAAATATCTACTTCAACTTTTTCTTACGTTTTCTCCTCAACCTGAAACTTTATTTACTATTTATTTTTTTCTCAATAGGAGTAGATAGGTTCGCCTATCACCCGGTTTACACTCCTCAATCTTTTGAAATGAAGTAGAGGTTTATCCCTTGTTTCCAGTTTAGGATTGATTTCCGGTTCCTTCTACAGTTTTCTTATTCTCTTTGTGTTGTGGTGTCCTCTCTCTAATGAGTCTATTGTGAACTCTTCCATTTACTATAAAATTAATAGCAAAGTAAGCCTCGGGGGAACAGTAGTATAGATTGAACGCTGGTCAACCGACACACACTCCCAAGTCGTGTAATACTCTTCTGTTGTATTTACTGTTCAATACCGGATTTATCTGCAACCTCTTGTTTTATTATTTCTTAACCATTTACATAATTAGAACACTTTGACCCCCAGTAACCCCTGGCGTCTTAGTAGTATTATCCTCTTGTTTAGGGTGAAATGATTCATAAAAATATGGTACATGTTCCAGAAAGATTTTAATTACGTGTCTATTTATCTTATTCCTTTTTAGTCAGTGGGTAGCCGGATAGAAGATCTTACTTTGTAGATTTTACTACAGGGCATAAAAACTTCAGACCCATATGATATAGTTTAAGGCCCATTTGACTTCATGTGTTCTAATGACGGCCGGGCCTCGTTGTGTCAAAGATCTATGGCGCATTGTTGCCATAATTCAATCAAAAGGACGCGCAACAAGCTATTAGGTATCCCTTTTTTATATATTTTTTCCTTGAACTTATATATACCTTGAGCTCAGATATAGAACATCGAGTTCACATAACACTTATCAGTCTAGAAAATGGCCTCGGCGAACCGTGTTCGAAATTCTGGCCAGGCAGCTTGTGTTTATTTAATATGAATGCACTTGAGAAATGCACTGACAAAGTCAGCCAAAGTCGCCATATCTCCATATATATTGAATAAAATGTCTCGACAGAGTCATGTCATGATTTTGGAGGTAGAAGGCTTAGTTCGGTCAGGTAGCATTTATGTAAATCACATGCCTATAACCATGTTATCACAGAAGCAGTATTAAAATTAAATAGCTGTTGCGCACAATGGCAACCTTGACTGTGCTTTCTTTTATATATAGTTAACTTCACGTAGATTTTGCAGGGGCGGAGTTCAAATCGTTTACTTATGCAGATTTCAGTTTTTTATAAGATTGCAAAAGAACTCTTTACATAGATTGGAAAAACATATTTGAAAAAAATATTTTATAAATACATCAGGATCCTTTTATGCACCAGAGTCCTTTATATGTTTTGGATTTTAAGTCTGCATATGTGTCTCAGTTTCCATTTAGATATGCAACATGTAACTCGGATGATAAAATATTGCTGGATATAACAAAAAAACCTTTTAGGCGGGAAACAATTTGCTTTCATATTTTAAATTTATCGTTTTTATTATTCTTTAAGAAACAAACCTGCTCTCTCACTCTTTCAATCAGTCACATACCCGCGCATATGCATGCATATATACTGGTATACTTGCATACAAACATATCTATATACAGTGAGCGGATACTATAAGATATTGAGAAAAACGTAGTGAAGTTATTTATTCCTTGAGAATATATATATATATATACTAGCTAAAATGCCTGTCTACAACAGGTATGAAGTCAATACTTAAAGAAAAAAAGGAACTTTTCAAGATAAAAACAAAAAGGATTTGCATTATGAGATGTGATTGCGAAAAGGACATTTGAAGAGAGGAAATATAGCCCCAAATTATTTTTTTAAGAATTAAATATATGAAGGTCAAGTTGGTTAATGTCAACTGCATATATTGTTGCAAAATATAAAAGTGAATGTTGGCTTATGATGATTATGGGGGTGGGGGGCTTGGTAGTTTTCTTATAAGGAAATATTCGGCATTCATTGTCCGAAGTCAGAGTTACTCTTGTTTGAAATTTATAAATTCTTTCTCTTCAAACAATTTTTCTATTATCTACTGTTATCGCTCTTTCCAGTATTGATGCCAAGTTTTCTGTGTGATGTAGTGTTTTGTTATTATTTTCTCTTCGCACTATATGTACTATCCATTTTAGATGTTGCAGCTGTTGTAAGTTTTCAACTGATGTGTTTATCATTAAGTACACTGCCCAGCCCAGTGTGCACTTGGACTCAAAGGCAACGTGTGAGCGATAACTGAGCAGTACTAAAAAGAAAACAACAAAAGGAATGCACATGACTATATCCATAGACATGGGCAGTGGAACGAAAAGAGTCTATCCCGTAGATTAAATAAAGAGTTCAGTTCCGAATTCCCTTTAGGTTACGCAAATCAATATACACCTGATGAAGGCAGGAAGGAACAACGACTGAAACGTTGTGATAACAACAAAACAGATTAGGTCAATTGTCCAATATAAATAGTATAAATAATGATAACTCCTCATTTCAGAAATTTAGAAGGAAATTAAATTTTCTTTTGTTTGATTCTGTAGCGCCAGTCAATGGGATCTGTTGAAGGATAGTCTTCTTTAAGACCTACAGGGTTTATTCGCTTTGAGCCATTTGAAATCATTTATAAGAGTAAACAGTTGTATAGAACTGTTATCGCTCTTTCCAATATCGATGGGGGGTTCCTTCCTAACGGTTTGTTTGAAGTAGTGTTTAATAACCTGGAATCAGAGGAAGTCTGGAAATAACACTGACGGTCGCTTCATTAAAATCAATGTGAATACTGAGTCCTGGAATAGTAAGGAGATTTGATGTCACTTGATTCCAAGCTAAAGCTGATATGAAAACAAAATTGGTAGTTGTAATAAAAAAAGGTCGTTGTAATATGAAAAAGTGCATTTTATTTAGAAAACATTTTAATAAAACCAACACTGTTGTGAAATGTCGCTCGTTCTCAAGTATATAATCGATCAAAGTTTTAAGTCAGGATTAAAAAAAATCATTTTATGAGAAACGAAATTCAGGACAAAATAAAATCGGTTGGAAAAATGAGTTTGTCAACAAATTAATTTGAAAGAATTTTGGAAAATATACAGAAAACTTTTTTTTCCTGCAATTAACCAAAGTAAACAAGTCAAATTTTTTTTCTAAATATTTGTAGATTAAATGAAGAAACTCACCCTCTTTGAGATCATGCGTCTGCGCATGCGCATTCACGGGCCTGCAGAGACCGTCATATTTACAGACAGGCGCACTAATAAATGCACAAAGAACTCATAAATATTTGTGTGTAGCTGGATGAATATAGATATAAGAATTTAATTCGGACGAGGGTCTATCAGCAAAATTTACTGCATAATATTCAATCAATATGATGAATATTCTCCATTGGATTAAGTGCATTAGCAAGAAGGAAACTGTTGAAAATAAATATTTGTTGCATTTATTATTAGGCAACGAATTTATTATAAATAATTTACACAAGTTTTATATTAAATATATAAATAAACGTAAGATAAATCAATTTTTTCACCCTACAACCTGTTTCCCCAAAGACGAAACATTAAACTAAAACATTAAACGAAACTAGCCTCTCGATATTTTCATGACAGATATTCGGGCGGAATACATTCCACCAGTCTAGACCTTCACAGCCGGGCCCAGCCATCCCATTTACACTGAGTAGATTCATCTTCATTGCCTTGGTGATAAGTAAGTTCTATTCAGACAGCTTCTTAGCCAGAACTGCTGTATTATGGAATGTATTTCCGAAGGAATGCTTCCAAGATCGCTATAATCTTAACCTCATCAAACCCATGAACAACCGTTATATATTTTACATAACTTCATTATATGCACCCCTTGCTCCCTCTCCCTACGCCATTAGAACAAACTAATTTAGTAACTGCTCTGCCTTGAGCGGCTCTTGAACCTTTGTATTGGGTGAGGAATATTAAAAAACTTTGTATATAGTTATCCACAGACAGACTGTTTCGCAGCTCATCAGCGTGTCTAGACATGCGATTGCTTCAAGCCGAAAATCGAAATCCAACCGATCTGACATTAGTCGGAGACTCTCACTTCTAGTCCATCAGCGCAAGGGAGGAAGAACGGGGATTTTTAACACATTATATACAAGATATATGCATGATTTACTAAGCCAAATTTATCTGTGTACAAGGCCGTAAATATGGAGCAATTAGTGAGGATTGTACTTAATATTCAGTCGTAATTAATGTAGCGTTCTCTTATATTTGCACATAGACACACACACACACATATGTGTGTATATATGCGCGTGGGAGAACTGGCGTGTGTGTATACATGCATACAAGATGCACAAGTCCTATAATGGTTTGGGGCTAGGAATCGGGAGTTGAGAATGGCATGAATCCATTTTAAATTTGCAGGGCAGACTGCGCTTTTTAGCTTTGGTTGGCAACCAGTGTATGAGAAGGACAACTCCGAATTAAAACCTATGACCTAGTTCTCTGTTATCATTTTTTTATCGAAAAGTATGATTGGTCTTGCACAAAGCTTCACCACTATAAACAGAACTGAATTGTTAACCCCTCATACGTTGAAAAACAGTACTGACATACATATATTTGTATGTTTGGAACATCTTAAAGTTGAAGCAAAGATGCGAGAATTCTTCATCAAAGTATTTAGAGACTGTACATTTTCACTTGTTATATTCAGGGTATTAATTAAAGCTACAAGAGATTTATTGATTATTACAATAATTTCTCTTTTTATGAATACGTTCATTTCACGAAGAGAAACAATTTTAACCTCGGAATCGTAGATAGATTCTGTTGCTGGCAGCGTCAAAAGAAATATATAAATTGAAAATGTCAAGTGTCCGGTTTGTTGATTTTACAACATCTCAACCCTTGTGTAATTATTTAATGTCGAATATTGTATGGGGAATCCACTGAGTATTGAACTCACAACTGATGGTCTCTCAGACAAGTCTAGCTAATCATAACTCCACGCGGAGACATCAAGACTGTCTGGAGGCAAATATCTTTAGCTTTATAACGTCGACGAGAATTTATCCATCGTTTTATGGGTGAATATTAATAAGACATCAAAAAATATGAAAAAATGAACCCTAAGGAAATTTCAGTAAGTCATATTTAAATACTGATTTTAGCATATATATATATATATATAGATATAGATATAAACTATTTAAGAATGTGAAAAATGACACCTACCTGGATTGAAACAATACCTCTCGCAAAGTTGACGGACATTCTTGTAGAGGTCAATGGCTATGGAGCACAGACTGGGTTGATATAGGTATCTATACAACCAGTGCAGTGGTGAGACGGTATCACTTGGCGAAGGGCTTCTCACACTGAAGTCAACGGCCAGGGAAGCGAGTCCCACATCCGCCACGATGGAATACCCGGTCACATGTCTCTAACCAATGCGAATATTCATGTCGGAGTATATCGGCTTGGTTTGATCTGGGCTCCACCAGGTATATTTGTTCAAAACACGCGACATACGAATGAATAGCTCTCCAACTTTTAACCTAGATACATTGAGAAAAGGGGTCAGGTGCTCAGCTGCGCTGCGTCCCTACGATCACATCCAGTCATGGAACTGATGAAGATGATGATGATGATGATGATGATTAAATTTGTGTAAATAGGCAATAGTGTACCTAAACATTGCACCATTTTGTTTTACTATAGTTTCCGTGGTATTTTAGTTTATAGGAAGATATTTGACATTTTGCATTTCGGATATATACCCAACCATCCGTCCTTCCATGGAATATTGATGTCAGATATGGTCTGGTTCCCCCGCTGTACGTCGCGAGGTCCTCGACAAAATCTAGAGTCAAATATGCAATGCGATAGGTCCTGGTCTGGCATCTCGTCTACAGTCACTTTCTCACAGACGTGCCGTGACTTCCCTCTGTGTCTTCTACACGACAACTGTTCCGACCAGATACTTTCGCTGGTTCCCGGAATGCATGAATTTAAGCGAGCTACTAGGCTGCCATCCTGGTCCCACCCTTTCACTGTCGAAACGGTTAAATATAACCGTCTCTTCTAGTCAAACAGCTTCTTCTCTCGCACCTCTACTTGCTTGCTTCCCTGATAACTACAATCCTCAAATATTCAAGTGTAATGTCAATCGACATCTTCTGATACCTTGATCTTGTTTCCCGTCCTTCTCTGTATCTTTTCCTCAAACACGCCTCTTTAATCTTGTTCTCAATCCTCTGTAAACCCTTGAATGCTAGTGGCATTTCCGCCTTGCTTGGGGTGAATTGCTTAAACAAATACCAGTTGTACATATGAATGAACAGTTAGCGTCACTGTTGCTTGACATTTTATAAAATCTTTCTCAAAAAATAGTTTTTCAGAAAAAATAAATTTTTCAAGTCCACTGTTATCGTTTTTTATAGTACTGATGAAGCGGGATAACTTTTAATTTTTGTCGGAAATTTTCTCTCCCCCACACGAGCCTGTTATGACCATGCCATTTATTAATATCGCCATTTGTGACCCTTTAAAAATTCCCTCATCCTTTTTTATTAAAACCCACTGTTTATCGCATATTGAAAACATTAACAGCCAACTAATTATTAAGATTCCCTCCTTGTATTAGATACCTAAGAATTGTCAAATTTAGGGTATTGTATGCTGTGTAATACAGCATATAATGCTGTGCACAACATGTTGCTGCAGAAATTTTAAAGGTTGACAAATAGAGCAAGGTAACTGCAATTAAAAAATGATTTCACTGTTGTTCAAACAAAGGTCTACAGTTTTTGTTCATTTTATTTTAAAAATGACATTCCTCCAAAAGGTGGCCTCTATTCGCCATACACTGTTATAGACGGTTTCTAAAGTTTTCCAGCACCCGGAAGTTCGAGCACTTTAAGGTCTTCCAGGTGATTTTCTTTTAAACGTTGGACATATGGCTCTCTGAAATTGCAACCCATTGCAATATCGATTTTCTCTCCGGAAGAGCATAATTCCAACGTCACATGAAATTAGCAAGTTCTCTGTGCTGCAATTAAAGATTCACCAGTCTTAAAAAACGTTTCGACGGCAAACGCACAGTATGCACCAGTTCTGGACGTAATGGTAACTGATGGTATCTAAAACAAATGGTTAGACATTAACTAAATGACAACACTATTTCCACTTGCCTAAGTTCCCTAGCACCCCACCAGTTGCCAATTTAAAATATGGAAGGTATTTCTGCCGTACTTTGTATTTTTGTATCAGAGATTAACGATTCACGTTCTAAGGCACCTGTGGATTAAGCAAGAGAGAATAGAAAAAGGGTGAGACTTTTGCGCCCTTTGCTTATATATTGCATTGGCAACTCCATCTAGCAGTGGTTAGCAGACGTGTTTTGGCAGACAAGTGAGGTAATCACAAATTAGTTACCATTCCCTCATTGATGAATTGTATGTGGTTCGCTTTTGAAAGTGGAATTTCCAATTTCGATACTGTTTCGTGCTGGTTCATTCCACTTTTAGATTAACCAACACAATGATGCATTTCAAAATCTGACAAATTCCGTATTTCTGAAATACAAAGCAGTGTGAGGAGAATATGCTATCATTTCTACTGGGAACTGCTCAACATGCAAATTACAAATTAGAGACACCAAAATCAAGCAAGTACAACAATTTATATATCAGGGAAGTGTTTTTAAAAGAGGACGTAAAGAGCGACACTGAAATCCGAAAGCGCATTGGGATACCGGAAGATGCCTTCCAAAAGTTATGTAAAGTATTAAGAAACAGAAAAGCTTCGTTAGAAACAAAGAAAAGAGAACCGAGTTGAATTCCAGTCGAATCCATTACATTCACTTACGTGCCAATACCCTTGGGAAAGGTATGAATCCTCTTCTTCCCCTCCCAGCTATGGGTAAATAGCAAGACAGACCGAGTTCTATAGCCTTGGATGGCAACTGGTCTACCGCAGAAAGAAATGGCAACCTACTGCGAGAAAAAAATCTGCCTCGTCAGTCATGTATCGCGCATGGCACATAACTGACTGACTGAATTGTCATGTAACATAATTCCTCCAATATGGCAGTGTATGTTGGGCAATCTCCTCGCAGATGAAGAAGAGACTTGAAGCAATAGAAATATGGTTCTACAGAAGGATGCTGAGGATACCATGGACCGAAGATGTGTGCAACGGCGAAGTTTTAGAGAAAATGGAAAGAAAAATGACACTTATAATTAACATCGGGAAGAGACAGTTGAAATTTCTAGGGCGCATAATGAGGAAAAAGGGCATGGAAATAGTAATTCTCACAAAACAGATTGAAGGCAAGAGGTTTAAAGGGTATCATGTATCTGTTGCAATTACGACGGAAAGAAAACACAAGAGGCACTACTTTCGGCGCATTTTTATATAAGTGTTGCAACCTAGAAAAGGTTACTGAGTGAGGAATAACCAAATCGGAGGTTGGATATGAAATGGTAAATTTCATCTAATCAACAATACAATACAATACTCGCCAGCGGCGTGAAGTAGATAAACCACTAGTAGTGATGGACTACTTAGACAACATATTACCCCCACTTACAATAGTGTCCAACGTATTCATGAGGATTGTGACATACCCATTAGTGTTCATAGGTATGGTATATAACAGTAAGACTGTATGAAAGAAAAATTACATTTTTTTCTTTTCAAAGTAATCTACTGCTTTGTCAGTCCAGTGTAATTTGTGGATAATATTAATCACAAAGATTCTACAGTAAACTGTTTTCGAATCCAGTTAATACCTACGTGTAAAGCTATGGCTTTACTGAATCACTGGGAAGTGTTTTAACTGAGGACGTAAAGTGCAACACCGAAAAACCTAAGGCGCATTGGTATAGCGAAAGAAGCCTCCCTAAAACTAAGTAAAGTATTAAGAAACAGAAAAAATTGTTAGAAGCAAAGACGGTTGAATTGTTATGTAATATCAGGCCTCCTACAATCTCGTCACAGATGAAGAAGAGACTTCGAGCAATAGAAATGTTGTTCTACAGAAAGATGCTGAGAATACTATGGACCGAACATGTGAGCAACGGCGAAGTTTTTTTAGAAAATGACAACACAAAGGCCACTTATTCTTGACATCTAGATGAATAAATTGAAATTTTTGGGGGAAATAATGAGTAAAGAGGGCTTGGAGAATTTGATACTCACATGACATATTGAAGGCAAGTACAACAGAGGAAAACAACGCATAACCTACCTGGCGAGCTTGAGTAAATCGAGAGCGGAACAACGTTTAGGAGAGATAATAAAAAGATAAAATTTATTACGAGGCCAGGAAATTGTGGAGAGCCATTATTACCAATGTCCAGAAAGAACACGGCACATAGAAGAAGAAGAAGAAGAAGAAGCATTACTGGTCGATATCTGAGTAAAAGAATGTTATTTTATTTGTCTCGGTTGAGTCGATATATGTCAAAAGAGTATCAGATAGATTACAAGGACAACATGAATGAATTCAAAAGGAAAACTTATTTTAACCGACGCGCTTCGTCTTTTGAGGGATCAAGGTTAATGTAAGCATTTATTTTGTGACAAGTATTTATATACAAGAGCAAAAACGTTATTGGTTTTTTAAAATTTTGCTATAGGGGTGCTCATGAATATTCATCAGGCTAGCATAATTGTCAGGCAAGATCATGGAGGTGAGGTGATACAGTTCAATGTCTTATATGATGTTTTTCTTATAAATATCGTGATAAAGTTCTTCAGGGGACGAAACGCGTCGGTTAAGATAAGTTTTCCTTTTGTTTTTATTCGTATATATATATATATATATATATATATATATATATATATATATATATATATATATATGTAACTCATCTCTACTCATGCTCTGTGTGTGTATGTGTCTGTGTGTGTATGTGGTGTGTGTGTATGTGGTGTGTGTGTGACTGCGAATATGTAGTTATTTATGGGAACACTTAATCTGTAATACAATAGCTACTCTGATTGAAATAACCTATGGGCTAAACAGTAAAGCATATTAGCACAGGAAGCAGATACCATTGCTTGAAGGCTGTCTTCAACCGGTAAAAAGAAAAGTTGGCAAAATTTAAACACAAAGAAAAACACTTCTCACTTCACCGATGAAATAAGCGTTGCTCAACGCTATTGACAAATCAATGCAAAATTTCAAACGTCATAAATTAAAACCATGCAGACAAGTAAAATGGATTCAGCAACAAACATTAACATTTTAATGATAAACATTGTCTTTTTATCTTGAAGAAAAACTATTTCCCATTAGATGAGTGAAGGATTAATTGTCTGCAATGACCATGAAGTGTTTAATCAATAAATTTTATATTTAATTATATTTTCAAAGTAATTTTAATTATTTGTTTTATCTCGTCTATTTCAAAACAAACATTTTCAGTTATATTGTCGATTGATACAACAAATTCAAATGTACGTCGTATAAACGTACGTGCATCAATTAGTCCGTATCCTAAATATTAAAACAACATTTATTTCACATGATAAAATATGACAGATATTTTGCAACATAATCTTTTATAATCGTTTAACTAGTTTCGATTCTATTACGGATTTCCAATTTTTTCAACCTCAGTGCGAGGCTCTTCAGGATTGTTCTAAACGTGTAAATTACGATAGGTAATATTTTTTAAAAAGGTGGTTTTCTTGAACTATTGTTGTTATCTTTATTTCCACTGAGTCTCATTACGAACAATAACTGAGCAGTACCAGATATGAACAAGATGAGGTATCCTTAGACAGAATGGTTTAAAGAAATGGTTCAGTTCAAAATTCTCTGAAGGTTTGTCTGATCGACAAGTACCTGGTGAAGGCTGGTGAGAGCAACGGCAGAAAGGCTGTGATCATATCAACAAAGATGAGGAAAATAGTCCGTGTTAAATAATAAAGATAATGATAATATTAATATTTTTATTTTCTTTTAATTTTACTCTGTGGTCGACAGTGAAATCCACTTTTTGAAAATATTCCTCTTTCTCATTCTCGATAACAAGATATGAATTCCTTATATGAATATGATCTCTTTGAAGTTTATAAGGAGACGTTTTTTTCTAATTTTTATTCACACCGAATCTGGTTTAAACATTATTTATACTCAGACTATTGTCCCTATCCTTATTGTTGTAATCACAAACTTTCGGTCTTGAACTCGCAATTACAATGTGACGAACCAACCTTTTAATCCACTACACCATTGTCACGTTGACAGTTCGGAGTAGGGATTTGGGGTGGAGGATACTGAACAGAAAACGTCTAAACGTTAGGTTTAAGACACTCAAAATGGTTGCACGGAAAAATAAACCCGAATTAAAGCTTTAGTTTTTGAATTTGGTAATATAGTTATTGAGTAGTGGTGTAATGCATATCGACTCGGAATACGAAATCAGAGAACCGAGTTCGCATTCCAGTCGCGTCTGTTGCATTCACTTACGACCTGTATAAATCCATCTTTTCCTCCCCGCCCCATCTATGAGCGGGAATAGCAGAAAAAAACAAACTTCATCGTTGCTTGGTAACCAGTCTACTGCAGAAGAAATGGAAATCTATTGCGGGAGATTATTTTGCCTGGTCAGTCATGAAACGAAAGAGATCGCCCAAGCGTGTATCGAGTATGGCACTTAATTGAGTTATTGCGAGTTCAATCCCTACGTCGAGCGGAACAAGAACAATCTACCCCGTAGATTAAATAAAGGTTTCAGTTCGTTGGATTCCTTGAAGATTACTAGGATCGACAATAACCCGCCAAAGACCGGAGAACGAAACGCCTGGAATGTTGGGATTAGCGAAACAAAGATACGGACAATAGTACGCGCCTAAATAATGTAAATAATGACATCCTTATCCCAGAATTTCAAACAGAAAACATCTGGTTTACATCGCCAAAGCACAGTTTGTCCTGTTGCCAGTGGGTTACCTAGTTATACCTATTTCTGTACTCTTTTTGAGATAAATTGATGCATTTGATTATTATTGTGCCTTGTCTTCAATTTATGCAATACAAGTTACCCCAACCAGCTCAACCAGAGACTTTAAGAAACAACAATTCTATTTTTATATATCAGAACATGAAAACGGATGAGGCGTCATGCAATTGGAGAAGAAAAAGGAGCTTTGGTAACTGGAGAAAAATCGTCGCAAAATACGAGAAGTGCGCGTGAGTGTGATTTTTTTTTTTTTTTTGCAATTCACATACTTTAGGGCTATTAGGAATTTTATCTGCATATTTGTTTTCTCTTTTTGATATCATTCCCAAAGCCGCAATAACAAGAGATGATGTTGTTGTTTTGAGTTGCCACATTCTAATGATTTCCGTCACGGGGTCCTTACATTTACTTAGTTTCTTAAATGTTTTCAAACATGTGTTTTTGTCGGCTGAGGCTGTAACAGTTATCAGAAGACAGGTAATTTCAATATGATTTTTCACAATTACGCCTGGTCGATTTGCTGTCAGAATGCTGAAATTCCAGTGGATGGTAAGCTCATAATTCTGAACTTATGTTCTTACCAAATCTCTTTGCGAAAGAGGTTGAATGCGTGACATATCAATCAATGTATGTACTGAGCAGCCTGTCATGTCGTTGTAAGTACTTTCTTGACAGAATTAGGACACATATTATTATTATTATTAAGTGAGGGAGCAGTAGACAGAAAATGACTCCGGGAGACACACGTACGAAATCCACTATACCTATCATGACACCTACTCTGAAAAACTATACCAGCCCCACCAATCAAATGTATATAATAAATCACTGGTTGGACTTAGGAACGCCTCGCTGTAAATGTTAAATAAAAACTGTGAGAACAAACTTCATTGTCTTATACACCTTTCTATTTCTGTGCAGTTGCTTAATTCATTTTCTGTCCGTATGTGGGTGATAAATGTCCTGGATTCACTCTCGATGCGTTAATCTTGAATATCGAGTGTTAAGCTATCAGAGCTCATGCTATATGCTGTTATGCAGAACGATTTTCTTCTTGATCACTTAGTAGATCATTTGCTTTCTACATTGCATCATTTTTCTTCTTCTGGTGAAAGTCTTATTAATTGTCTAGTTAACATTTTTCACCCCAGTGTTTTACTTTCTTATTTATACATTGAGTGTGAACCGCAGCAGTAACTGGTGGTTTACAGAAGAGCCAAAGAGACACCAAGTCTTTTCAAGACTCCAGTAAACATTTTAGTATTCTAGCTATTTTAATAATGCCGTTGCACGGATGCTTTCACATCTTACACTAATTTTCTGTCCTTCTAGTGTTTTACTCACACACTTAGGAACATCTTCCTATCTATCTATCTATCTATCTATCTATCTATCTATCTATCCACTTTATTTCAGATCCACTCTGTGGCCTGCCAAAATTCCCGATCTGGCATGTTTTTCTCTTCTTGGCTAGTACCAGATCGCATCTTCTGATCTGGAATGAGAAATCTATTGGGATCCAGATGGTTTTCATTGTTTTATTCCCAATATAACACACTGATATTGAACTCATAATTATTATGTTTAAATCCTTGGGCCGGGTAATGTGTACTTGAACTGAGTGGAAACGGGCTGAGCAGTAACTGAGCTGTACTCAAAATAAGAACTAGACAATATACAAGGGCAATGGAATGAGAACAGTCTACACCCGTAAATTAAATAAAGGGTTCAGTCCAGAAATTGAGACAGAAATTTAGGAATTGTTTTAAAAGAAGTTGGAAAATGAGACATTGAAAGCTGAAGGCACAGAAGCTAAGCAACGTATTAAGAAACAGGAAATTGTTCTTCCAAACAAAGAGGGCTGAACTGTTATGCATTATCAGTCTTCTTCTGTGTCTGTAAATGTTAGACAATCTCCTCATAGACGAAGAATATATGTGTGGCAACAATTATTGGGTTCTACAGAATGGATACTGAGAACATCGTGGACCGAATATGTGAATAAAATGAAGTATTAACGCAAATAGAAAGGACATAGATGCTTACACTTAGAATCAGAATAAGACAGTTAACATTTCTCGGTCTCATAATGAGAAAAGAGGACATGGGGAATTTGACACTTACAGGACAGATGGAAAACAATACGGACAGAGAAAACAGCGCGTAACCAATCTAACAAATGTGTGTAAATGAACTGGGAGGGATAGTGAAGAAAATAAACCTTAATAAGGATAGGAAGTTGTGGAGAACAATGACCACCCACATCCTCAAGGTACACAGAACATAGAAGAAGTTACGTTTATTTCTACACAGTTTACATTTACTGTTTATGTGTGTTTTATTTATCGTGACCTTTATACAGTGGATAATTATGGCATTGATTTAGTTTGCTATTAAGAGCGATTGATTTTTCTCTTTTTTTGTTTTCCTCTGCCTATCTATGTTGTGGAGTTATTTCCACAGTGGAAACTGTATTCGGACTAAATGCGTCCTAAATAGGTTAAACGTACAGAAACGTTAGGAACTTGTAATAAAGTGTTACGCAGAGTAATCGAGTTGTGGTCGCTGACTACTTCTCCTCTTGCTTCGACTACTACTGACTCCTACTTATAATAGATGGGAGAGTCTATTATATAGACAAGGTGTCTTTCACTATAACAATCTATAAACATGTCAAGTACTTTCTCCACCTCCTCCCGCTGTTATTATTATTATTATTATTATTATTATAGTCACTCTTCGCTGAACGACCGGGCTCAGTTCGAATGACGTTGTCGCTAAATGTGCTGGTCGTTAAATGGGTTTGTCTTAATTGAGTTGGTCGCTAAGTGAGAAGTGGTACCTGGCCATTATTTCAGGTATATCATGCATGGAATTGGCTTGTCTCAACCAGCTTTAGGTAGATTTAATGTCGTTTTGTCCCATTTATAATATTCCTAATTTATTTCTAACTGTTTGTACAGTACCGTAGTGTACTGAACAGAAAACGTAATAAACAAATTCGAAAATCCTCTTTATGTTCTGTGGATTCATTCACATTGCGTACTGTAAATACAACACAAGCAAATTAGCTTATTTTTCGCTTTATTCATCCATTTTGATTTATTTTGAAGAAAGAGTAAACAATCACGTTCAAATTTTTTTCTTTACATTCTACAATAGAAACTGGTTGGATTTTTGTTTTCAGTTTTTATTTTATTGGTCGTAATTCTGGGCTGGGTAAGTCGTTAAGTAAGAATGGGCTGTATTATTAAT
Source organism: Acanthosepion esculentum (assembly GCA_964036315.1). NCBI lineage: Eukaryota > Metazoa > Mollusca > Cephalopoda > Sepiida > Sepiidae > Acanthosepion > Acanthosepion esculentum. The sequence continues at coordinate 71,698,770 of OZ038481.1, forward strand.
TAGGGCTAAACTGTAAAGCACGCTTGCCTTGTTTAAGAAAGAGCGCATTTCCCTTTTTACAAGGTCAAGTGGGGACAAGCTCTTGGTCCGGGAGGAAGGACATGGAATATGCAGCTAAGAGATACGTGTTGTTGTTAACAATCTGCCGTGAAAGTCGCCTTGAAGGTTAATTAAACAACAAACGTACAAGTTGATTGGATCATTGGCTAATTACAAAACATTCAAGTACCTCCTAATTAGGGGAAAAATCTGCATACGTAGAAGTAAGAGATAAGGGTACGTGTCTACATATGTAAACGGCTCCAAAACTATACGGGGTTAAGTCTGGATGGGAATATTTATTTGTGGGCTTCCAGAAGTATGTGGATTTTCTAAATGACTCAACGAGAATGTATCAGCTACAACTTACAGCGTTAAATGTTATTCTATTGACCGAACTAATGCTCTCAGTCTGCGATTAGCTGTGGAGTTAGTAAGAGTTTGAATGTCTAAAGAATTCAGACTGAATCGTGTTTCTTCTCTTCAGCCGAAAGCGAAAGGGGATTTTCATGGTAAGCAAATTATTTGCAGTTATGAGATTGGCGCAACATTATCTTATTATCAACTTATGAAAACAATACATTGGAATATTTGCAAAATTTGTAATATCTGCCTGTTACAAATATCGATCGATCAGTTCAAGAATATCCCTATCTATCTATCTATCTATCTATCTATCTATCTATCTATCTATCTATCTCAGTCTCTTCATTATCATTACCGTAAGTTCTATGTTAACAGTTTCTTTTCTCGCACTTCTTGTTAAATTTAAATGCAATGTCAAACGCTATCTACTGTCCTCCTGATTACTCTTTCTCCTTCACACTCATTATTTATGTTTCTGTTCTTAATTCTTCCATACCTTGTAACTCCCTTGTGTCTCAGTGCCTTGTATGGAGCGATATCTATCTATCTATCTATCTATCTATCTATATATATATATATATATATATATATATATATATATATATATATATATATATATATATTAATAAATATACATATACCTATGTTCAAAGTGCAACTTAAAGTTTCGTTGTTCTACCAATTCATCAGGCACGAATTATTGCTTTTTATTAGAAACAAAAAGAAACTTTAAGTTGCTCTTTGAACGTAGGTATATGTATATTTATTAGTATATACTTCTTACCTCTGTCTAACCACATTGAGCACTGTTTTGTTTACACCTTATATTAAATTAAGTAAAGATTTATTCGCTTACCTGTTATAAATCAAATAACTTACCTTATAAATCAAATAACTAAATATTAGCAACCGTATATACATACTAACGCATGTATATACGGTTGCTAATATTTAGTTATTTGATTTATCCACATTAATACCTATGTATATATATATATATATATATATATATATATATATATATATATATATATATATATGTATATGTGTGTGTGTGTGTGTGTGTGTGTGTGTGTGTGTGAATCTGCTCATATCTATCTCAGGCAGTTCACGTCTTTCTCCGGTTTACATCTATGTTCATTCATTAACTTAAAGTGGGTTAGCGTCTGGCGATAAGAAAGAGAGAGAAAAAAAGGGAAAGCATATATTAATAAAAATGTCAGTATACATCAACAACAGTAATAATATCCATATTAATTTGCAGGCTTCATATGAGGGTCGTTCAAAAAGTTCTAAGCTACAAGACAGAGAAACAAGACAGTTTTTCTCTATTTTTCAATATAGTCTCTCTTGATATCACTTGGTCCAACGACGCTTAGGCATTGCAAGCCCATCCCGGAAGAAGGTGGCCTCCTGGTCCTCCAAACACTCCTCCACTGTACATATGATCTAATCAGAGTGGGATTTGAGTTTAGGAAACAGGAAGAAGTCAGATGGAGCTAAATCTGGTGAGTAAAGGGATGGAGTAGCAATTTAAAGCCACAGTTGGTTGCTTCAGCTACTGCAACCCGAGTTTGAAGGGCGCGTTATCCCGGAGCAAGAGCAAACCTGCCTTCAGCTTCCCTCTGCATTTCGACTTGGTTGCTTCCTTCTGTTGTCTTAATTCTGATGCATAGTACTGTCCATTAATAGTGTTTCCTTTTCCAGGTAGCCTACCATGATTATACCTTCAAAATTCAAAAGAATTGAACTCATTAGCTTATCAACAGACGCTGTCTGCTTGAACTTCTTCGTGGGTACTAACAGAGTATTTTCTACTGACTGCTTTGAATCTTTGATTCAGCTTCAAAGTGGTGAACCGAGGTTTCATCTTGGATTACTTATCTGCGGTTGAAATTCACAGGGTGTTGTGGTGGGATCCACCTAATCTGCATAGGTGACTACCAACTATATAAATAATGGTTGATACCGGAAGACGAAGAAGAGAGAATCACGAGATCCAACTAGAGACTCTGATCGACTGCGACTAGTCAACACATTCTCCAGGAACGTCTTCCCAGAAATATACAGAAATACTATATGTACTTATTGTGTACACTTTCTTGTTATAATACATTCTTGTTCTAAGTACATTTTGTGTTGCATTATTATTCCATGCAATAGGCGAGATTCAACAATGAGTCAAGACTCAACACAGGGTCAGGCTGGAAGTAACCCAGAAGTGTCCTGGAACTGTCAACCCTTTTCAGCGTCTGTTGTTATCGAAATTTTTGGGACCAAGCTTGCAGACAGCTTGATCATCCCCAAGATCACAGTTAAAATACAGTGGATGATGGGTAAATTGTCGCCATTTTATATTTTTAATTTCGCGCATTTACTTTGTTTTTGATTTTGTCGATTGCACGGTATAGTCGGGACAGTTGGCCACCGTCTGTGAGAAAACGAGCACCATGATGCAATTCACTCTGCCAGAAATTTGGAAACGGCATGCTGTATTGCTTGCCGTTCGCAATGTAAGCTCCAATACGAACATTTCAGAGTGTTTGGGTGTTAATCTGAGGACAGTGGAAAGGATTTGGGAAAGAAATCGATGATATATCCAGTGTAGTGTTTTGAGTGATCACTGGTGATGGCGACGTTATGCCTGCATTCATCTTCCCAGAGGGCTTCAGACTCAACACGGATGCCTACATCAAGTGTCTTCAGGAGTAGTACTGCCCTGGGTCAAGAGGGTGGCTGCTGGAAGACCCTATGTCTGACAACAGGACTCTGCACCATGCCATACAAGCAGGAGAACAGTCATGGCTGTCAGACAATTTCTATGACGACATCACCTAATTCGCCAGACTGCAATGTCCTTGATTATTAAGTGTGGAGCAGTTGAGCGAAGAAGCAACAAAACTCCTTGTAACCCCAAAGATAAACGGAATGCAAGAATTATGGCAGCATTCATCAACTTAAACAAGAGGACCATCCAGAAGAGATGCAGGAGATTTCTAAGTCGTCTGGAGGCCGTGGTAGAAGCCAATGACGAATTTATTGAATAGATTTACTCTTTAGTATTTCAATATATTTTTGTGTAATTTTGGTAAATATATCTGTTAAAGTGAGATGTCAGTGTTGTTTTCATTTTTGCGTAATTTAGATGACAATTTATCCATCGCACGCTGTAGTATGGACCGAACCAGAACTAATACCTATGCAATGATCTATCTGCTGGACAGCTGTCATTCAAAACCGCACGATGAATGCCATCAACTTATTCATCAGTGGTTGAGTTTTTTGGACGACTTGACCGAGTGTCATCTTCTGTATTGTCCCTGACTAGCTTGAATTCCGAAACCCATTTCCGTTGCATAGGAAGGGGAGTCCTCAGCATTATTATTATTATTATTATTATTGTGTAGTTATTGGCACATCTTCTTGTTCCCCTGTTAAATATCCCTGCAAATATTACAATTCTAAATGAAAATAAATGGTAGGCCGAGCAACAGCATCCGGACTAATAAATCATTATTGTTTCCCTCTGTTTTGATAATTATTGATGATGAAGAAGAAGCAGTGGAAATGATGTGAAGTCAGATGAAAAGGAAACGATATTATGTAACAAGAGGAGAGAATCTGAAATGATTCAGACGGAGGTAATTCAAAGAAGAAGAAGAACAACAAGAAGAACAAGAACAAGAACAAGAAAATCAGCATAGTTGTTTAAAGCGGGGACACCAAAATTCAAAGTAATTCCGGTTAAATCCTTTTGTCTACGCCATCCATTCTGCCAGGTATGACACCTCCTTGATATTAAATTCTGGAATAAATCCTTCAATTTTTCCAAGACTGGATGCTAAAACTAGTCAAACAATTTCATCGTAATATGCCCGATTTTCTTTGATTGCTGTTCGGCCGAACCCCACTTAACACACAAACAAACGGATGTCGCAAGCAAACATTGAGGGAAAACAGTCGGACATTATTAAATTGCTCAAAAGTAAAATTAAAAAAAAACAAAAAAAAACGAGTCGCAAAAGAAAAGGAAATGTTTAGAAGTGGAATAAAAAAGTTTATTAAAATCTTTCTTCTTTATCCCACATGAGCCATCCATTTTAAATCTCAGAACAATATCTCTCTCTCTAAAAAAAAGAAAGACAAACACAGAAACTGTTTCTACCGTTTTTACCCACGCATACATAGAACTATGATTTATTGATTGGGCTTTAGCAACCAAACATCGTCGAAAGAATGATTGATAAAATCAATTGCAAACAATTCCTTAAAAAGTGATTGAGTGTTTTTGATCCCGAAATCATTTTTCATTTGAGAAAGTAATATTTTCTTTTACAAGTTTTGCATATTTCCAACCTAACGTCTGATCCAACATTTAAAGGAAAAGCAAAAAGAAAAATAACAAACAGTTGTAAGTTGACACAATCCAACTTAAATTAGTTTGTTGTTTGCTTTACCAAATTAATCGTGGAAAGTTAAACATACTTTAAATTTTGTTTTGTTGATTCATATTGCCAAGGAAAACAATCTGCTGGTGATTATGAGCAGAAATCCCCGTTGGAACTTCCTTAATATAGCCTTCGAAGGACTTACTTTCGTTGGAGTTAATTGCATTCTCTATTTTTTAAAATATGAAATCATAAAAGGAAGCACAAATTCCTGCAAATGAAAAGAATTTATTAGTATTTATTTCTCATACGAAACAAAATATTGCGAAAAAACGAAAAAATAACTTCTAATATTTATAAATCAGGCATCAATTGTCTCGTCGTTCGGACCAGGATCAAAGCATAATATCTGTTCTCCTTATTTTAAATGGGAGAAGGCATCTGGTTCCGAGGATTCCAACCCTGTGGCAGCACCTTCCTCACTGGAATTCTTCCCATGAACGGCTGCTTATGGAACCTGCTCCAAAGATGATGCTTCCCCGATCACTGCAATTTTAACCTGTTCAAGTCTTAACCGTTATCTTTCCCACATATCTCCATAAACTGCGCTTCTTACTCTGTAACCCTCCACGTCGAGTGGTACTTGGTCCTTTTACAGGCGTTGGTTGAGGAAAGACCTTTGCCCTTACTTCCGCTGCATCTGTGTGTGAGCAGATATTGGAACTGGTGATATCATAAACAGGAAATGCATCCGGTGGCTAAAATAAACAGGTTGCCCACATGTCCTGACCCTTGAATAAACAGGCCGCACAGGTGTCCTGAGCGGAAGGAAATGCATTCTTGCGTGGCTGCATGCCGGAAGAAGCGTGGTCACACGAAGTTGCGTGGTCGCATGCAGGAAGAGGCGTGGCCACAAGAAGTTGCATAGGCGGTAAACCAGAAGAAGGCGTAGCCACGTGAAGTTGCGTAGGTGTTTAAATGTTATATAACCGGTCCGGTTCTTGATCGGGACAGAGAGGCTGGTCAGAGGTTCACCGAAAATTTGTCTCCGTCAATACCTGTGTGCGCAATCCTAACCTCTCTGATTCTCCCTCACTATACCCATTTGCCGCAACTCAAACAATAAAGATATATATGTGTGTGTGTGCGCGCGAGTGTATGTGTGTGTGTGCGTGCGTGTGTGGTCGTCGCCTCATCTCAGCCCAGCAGTAATATGCTGCGCAGGGTGAACGTCATTGGTGGCGGTGTCGGCGTAATATCGACGCTAGCGAGACAATAGTGACAGGGACTGTGAAATTGTTGTCCTTGGCCCATATGTACACATAACAAAAGACCTTGTGTTACACCCTGCCTTAGTGGGGACGTCATGTAAATAGAATCAATTGTTTCGTCCCATCACTATTTAAACCTGACATCTTAATGTTCCATTTTTCTTAAATCCATTGGCCAATTGTCTTTCCACATGTGAATTGCCTTTACTATCTCTGATAAAGAAAAGAAAATTACTTTGTAAATGACACCAGGCTGAGTAAACTTCGAAAATACCCGAAACATTTGAATTGAGACTAGACAGTTGGTAGGATTTGTTTGCTATTCTCTAGAATGGGTTCTATAAAAATCTGTTTATGTTTCCACCTGTAAAATACTTCCGCAATGAAACCTCAGAAGTTAGATGATTTTAAGAATGTCGGCACTTAGATGCTGGCTGCTAAAATAGATCCATTTACCCAAATTTGTGTCATGTCAGTTATTATATCACTTTTTTTGTAAAGAAATCTGCTGACAGCTATCGAGAGATAAAAATAAAAGGATGAACAATTCTGAAGAAAGATTTTATGGTAGGAAAGAAAGGTGGGGGAAGGACAAAATTCTGCTTTCAAATCCCTGTCCGTCTGTTCTGAGATATTTTATTTTTTCTTAATCGTTTCATTCCAAGCAAAGTAATAATGCCATTACAACGCAGGGTGTTATATGGAGTGAAAGTAAAAAGTGAATGTGAAGACGGCGAATGAGGAGCACTGAGGAAAGGACAAAAAAGGGTACAAGAAGATGGCGATTGACGTTGAATTTAAAGTTTTTAAGATTGAAGTTATCAGGGAAGCAAGGAAAAGGAAAGGAGTTCCACAGATGGAAAGTGCGAGAAAAGAAACTGTTAGAGTAGAAGGGGCGTTTGCATCTACCTAGTTCAAAAGTAAGACGGTGAGACCTAGCTGCCACGCTTAAATTCATGTAGTCGGGGCACCAGGGGAAAAAGCTCAACAGAGCTGTTGTCATGAAAATAATTGTAGAGAAAGCAGAGGGAAGCCATGTTACGTCGATGAACAGGTGACTGAGTTCAATATGTCTGGTCAGGCCTGATTACATTACATACTCTTCTTTGGATTCTGTCAAGGATAACATGATATACAGTATGAGCAGCAGACCAGATATAACAGCAATATTCAATGCATGGACAAATGGTAGATTTATAAATGTGCTAGATGGATTCAGACGAGAAAAAAATTCTGGCACGACACGGTGAAACAACTTTCCTGGCAGTAGAAGTAAAAATTGATTTGATTCAGACACTCCACTTCATGTCAGTGGAAAACGTGACACCAGAAAGAGTCGAGTGTTGCTCTTTTGGAGTTCAGCATCAGCCATGCTGGTGGCGCGCGCAAAAACCAAGTCTGCAGGAACTTAAGTTGTTCTGTCTCCCCATTACGCGTGCGTTCCCTAGGCAGCCAGATAAACGCCTTGCAGCAATCAAAACTCTGAAGACGAAATCCTGTCATCAGCAGGTTTATTAAAAGCCAAAAGGGTAAAACTAGTAAAAAAAATAAATACAAACTTGAGACAAGTTTATTAAGTAAAAGGATAAGAAGGAATATGACAAAGGCAGCCGGAGAAGTAAAATCGTAGGTCTAAATGTGTAAAAGAATTAGTAAATAGCTTCCTTGCATGAATTTATATATAAAGTTGTCTTTGATAACTTTACAGAAAAGAAGAAGGTTACACGAAGTTATAGTTTGGGAAAAGTGAACATGTCGTGAAAAGGATTCTATATAAAGATATACAAACGTAAAATAAATGTCTAAAAGATGGCTACCTTAAACAAATAATACATTAAAGGAGACTAATGCAGAGAGAAAAGGTTTTAAAGAATACATACCGGCGTTACTATCGTGGGGGATAGATTTAAGATGATAAAAAAAATATGAAACGCGTGTTTGTACCCATGCTTTACTGTGTCTGCTCCGGTTCTGGTTCCGGTTCCGGTGATGATAGGAAATGCTTAAAAACGGTGAATAACCACAAAAGTGCCTAAACTAAGGTGACAAACAAAGATAAGTAAAATAATACACTTTCTGTACTGTGGTAACAGAACAATATTTTTAAAAATATTTTTTCTAAATATCTTCTCTTTCTTTCATTGTTTTGTCTTTTTAAATAGAAAAATTCTCATTTAAAATTAGGATCAGCTATCTGGATTTGATCATACGCACACCGATAACTTTATTGGGCACATTCATCTAGAACCGGGTTGTACCCAGTTTTTGCCATTTAGAACCTCCTCGGATATTCGTGGAGTAAATCCGAATATATTCTGAAAGCATTCTTTTGAAATTTGAGTCCTTGTTGTTATTATGGCATCTAGCAATTCTTCTAGGTTGATGGGCTGCACATCCGGGATGTCAATCGCCCTTTACAACACAGTCCAAAGGTGCTCTATGGGAATGAGATTTGGTGACTGTTGAGGATAGTTTAACAGTTTTCCATGAACCAATCTACTACTATTTTTGATTTGTTGCACCATAATCTTACTGGAAGTGGGCACCAGGTGATGGGTGCATTGTATTCATTAATTGAGACTCAATACATAGGTGGCTGCATTTAACGATTCCAGTGTATAGCAAGAATATATTCCCCATACTGTTTGACTAACTTTTAGACCAGTTCAAACCATTGGTAGAAGGCAGGATGGATCCATGCTTTCAAGTTGTTTCACGACAAATGCTTGTCTTTTCCGAATGTCGCAAAAGAAATTGAAACTCATCAAATCAAGCAAGGATGTCACTCAGTGTCGTGGTGTTTTGCAACTGCAGACCATCTGCCTCAATATTCGACGTGTTTTACAATCAGAGATGCACTTCTGCATATATCTATTGTAAAGCGTGGTTATTTTAGTTACTGTTGCATTTTTTTTAGCTTGAAGTAATCTGGTCTCATTCATCAACAAAGGACTTTCACCTACAGAACTGGCATTCACGGAAATGTTTTTTCTGTGGCTAGTCTCTGTAAATATAGGAGGTATTTGTACTTGAAAATCTGATATCAGCAACTTTTTTTTAAATATGCAGACCTTCCCATCCAGCACCAACGACCATACCGCGTTCAAAGTCACTGAAATTACCTTCGTTTTTCATACAAATGCATGAAATTAAATTCAGCATCTATGCTTATATCACTTTAACTACTGATACGTCATTTGCTGACTATAAATTGACATAAAATAGCATTTGTTTACGTGTGCTTAATAAAGGCACCAGAGAGCATATAGTTGATTAAGTGAATAGCATGTCCTGATGCTCTTTCATGGACTGGATATGACTGATATTTTTTAATTTCTGTAAATTCTGATCGATAAATTTAAATGAAAACTCAACTGAATTAAAATTAACTTTTAATTTCTATAAACTTGTCCGTGATTTAAATATAAAAATTATTGTTATATATTTCATAGTTATTTAGCTGAGACAGGAGACAGAAAAGAAAGAGAAAATAACAGGGGCAGTATGAGATATAAACAACATTTTGTGTAATTTTTAAAGTATGTAATTTATCAGAAACACATTATTGTAATATGCAAATGTAATAAATACCAAAGATTTTGGTTAGAAATAAAAAGTAGATCTTTCTCTCTATCTATCTATCTATCTATCTATCTATCTATCTATATATATATATATATATATATATATATATATATATATATATATATATATGTATATATATACATATAAAAGTGAATATTGAAGTCAACACTCAGAAGCGACAGGCTGTTTCATGCTAGACATCATCGCGTCTAGCATGAAACAGCCTGTCGCCTCTGAGTGTTGACTTCAATGTTCACTTTTATATTTATATTTACATACGCTCTATCTCTGATATTGAGCACTTTATCTCATAAATATATCACACCTTAAAACAATATTTCTTTATATATATATATATATATATATATATATATATATATATATATATATATATATATATATATATATATATATATATATATATATATATATATATATATATATATATATATCACCAGATTGCGGAATCGGAGAGCCGAGTTCGAATTCCAGTGGAATCCATTACATTCACTTACGCGCCAAAACCCTTGGGAAAGGTATTAATCCTCTTCTCCCTCCAGCTATGGCTAAATAGACTGAGTTCTATAGCCTTGGACGACAACCGGACTAAGAGAAGGAAAACTCTGAATTCAAAGCAGGCGGACGTTCGTTTTGGGATCTTGTGGCACGTAGTGCAACCAAGTCACTGTATTCGGCCTTCAAAAAGGTGTGGTTAGTTCTGCAAAAGTCCTTCGCTACTATAATCAAATTATATGTGCTGGTGTCTGGCTGTCGGTTCCTAGGGACTGACCTTCTTGCTCCTCCTACGCCGAATACGACGGGAGAGTCCACCACACACACACACATACACACACATTTATATATATGTCTATGTGTGTGTGTTTATGTGTGCGTGTGCATGTGCGTGCATGTACAAACTTTATTATAATAGATACTCGTATTCAAATAGACTGTCCCTTTGGAGAAGAAACAGGTTCGATTCCTGCTGGAGAGCACATTTTCTCCATTAGAATTTCTCGAAAATGCAGGACGATAGACGTAATACAAACGGTTTTATCTTTTTCTTGGCTTATTTTTAATCAAGTTCACCTGCAAGCAAGGTATTAAAGCCACTAAGACCCAAGGGGTTACTTGGTGTGGAATAATTAGAAACAGAAATATCACTAATGAGCGAGAACAAAAAAGAGTAATCAGGAGGACAGTAGATAGCAATTGAGATTACATTACAATTTTTGAAGATTAAAGTTGGTTAGAAAGTATGGCGCCAGAAGGGCCTTCCATAAGCGAGAAATAGGAGAAAAGAAAGTCTTACCACAGAACTTATGGCTACATCTCGCCAGCTCAACTGTAATTTGATGAGATCTCGACGCTTAAATCCAAAGTCTAGGTATCATAGCGAAGATTTCATTTGAACAATATTTATAGAAAAGGCACAGGGAGGTAAACTTACGGCGGTAGGAAAGTGAATGAAGCCGAGATGCCAGATCAGGACTAAAATATTGGTGATCCTTCTTTGGTTTTTATCGAGGAACTCAATGTAAATAGTAGGGTTGCCGGGCCATATGTGGCAGCAATATTCTAAGCATGGAAAAATGGTAGACTTATAGATATGTAGGATAGATTCTGGAGAGAAGAAATGTATCGCACAGCAAAGTGAACGAACTTTCTTAGCAATGGATTCAATATAATCTTTCCAGTTCATGTCAGCTGAGAACGTTAACACGAGAAAACCAACGAGTCACTTTCCTTGGGGTTAGCATCAGCCATGATGACAGAAAGCAGAAAGGGGTCTCTCAGATGATTCATGGAAAGCAGTTAAGTTTTGGAGGCGTTAAAATTAATAAGCAGGTGACAACAGACAGAAGGTTGTTTTGGACATCGGCTGCCATTTTGACCTTATCGAACTGATCAGGCTTACTATCAAGACAGGAGTAAATGGTTGTGTCATCAGCGTAGATACCAAGTTGAGAGCTAATGCCATCAGGTAGGTCGTTAATGAAAATTAAAAGCAAATTAGGACGAAAGATGGAGCCTTGGGGTACACGCGCATTAGTACGAAAGAATCTAGACGAGTGCCCGCTCAGGAAAATTTTTCTTTCAAGATTTGATAGGAAAGACGAGATCAGTTCAAACATTTGTCCGAAATAACCGTAACTCTTCAACTTGCGGAGAAGACCTGTATGCCAAACACTAGCGAAAATTTTTGAGATGACCAAAGCGAAACTCCGGCTTAATCATTTTTTTTTATCTAGAGCATAAATAGAGTCTTTCCGCAATTATCGACAGTACATCAGCAGTAGACATAGAGAAACGAAAGCCATATTGCTTGTCTGAAAAGGGCCTTGCGATGAGAGATGCTTAACCAATTAATAGGCCGATAGTTGAGTGTTGGTGTTAATAAAATAGTGCTCGATGTATTATAACAGAGCTATTAAGCATATGACGATTGTGTGCTGCATGAAACTCCGAGTGGTGCTACCGGTGAGGAATAATATATATATATATATATGTATATATATATATATATATATATATATATATATATATATTGCCGTCTCTCTTTCTTTCTCTCTCTCTCTCTCTCTCTCTCACACACACACACACACACACACACAGTGACAAATCCTACTTTAATATTGAAAGAAAATATCCGAAAATGTACGGTAACAGAATGTCTACATCCAGATTTCAATCCGCCTCCATTGCCTTCATCCTCAGCCGTTAACATCCTCTCAAAGTTTTCAAACTAAGAGGCTTTACGTAGCCTCTGATAAATATGCACAGAGACGCATTTTTCTAATTATTTGACTCAACAAAATTGAAGTTACACTTAGGTGTCGAATAGAAGAAGAAGGACTCTTTTTTTAATAAAGAAATGCATTCGTAATCATTCACTAAATGCATTAGTTGCTCACCATATTGAGTCTGACAATTTTTATTATAAAAATGCTACTCTAATTAAAAGAGAAAGCAATTTACTCAGAGAAAAATATATAGAAATTGTTTTAATTGCAAGATCATCCACAATAAATTTACATTCAAATTCTTTCCAAAATTTAACTATCTTGGCAGATCTTCTGTTATCAAAATACTGGATATTTAATATATATGGAAACGTGATGAAAAAACTGGAATTTAATTTAAATGGAAAATATGTACAACTTAATCTCTATCCATAAAAGGCAGGATGTGTGTGTGTGTGTGTGTGTGTGTGTGTGTGTGTGTAACGAATGCACGGCCGTAATTTTCGACGGATTTGCACCAAAATTTACATGCACATGCTCCAAGTTAGCGGAGAGGCCAAGACCGACGTTGCATTTTCCAGCTCCCATCCATAGTGGAAAAAATCGATTTTTTCATGCTTCTACGGCAGTTTTCTTGTAGTTTGTGGCCATTTTCTACTGGCCAGCGTGAGAGCCAACAGCTGACTGACACGAATGTTAACTAACATGCTAGCATGCAAAAAAAAATCGATAGCTGCATTCGTCACAAGTGGGAAAAATTTGAATCTGCATGGTACTTTACTCCAATTGGCTCATTCGATTGCTTAAACTCAACGTTGATTCTGATTCCGCAGAACTGGGTTGGGTGTGAAAAGTATTTGTTGTTAACATTCTTTTTTCATTCGGATTTTCCAGTTACGAGTCCTTTTTAAAAGCTGATCGTTTTGTGTTCATTTTGTTTAGTGCTTTTTTCGTAACAGATTTAATGTTTAATACAGAGCTTAGAAAAAATTCGCAGTGTGAGATAGGCAAGAAGTAAGGCATGTAGCAACATCAGCAGGGCAAAGGGCACTGCTTTAAAGGCAAGGAAGGGCAAAAATATTTTAAGTCAAGTGATAGCGATTGCTGTATGAGTCGTACGATTTTTGAATCAAGCACGGGCAACGCCGGGTCATGCTGCTAGTATCAAACTAAAATAACTAATAATAAAAATAAAGTATGTTAAAAGTAGTAAATAATTGCTTCTGTCTATATTTCTAGGAAGAGGTATGGCAATCATTTGCGATAGCCGGGTATTGAACTCAGAACTATTTGGGCCAAGTCACTGGATTCAACCAACGCTTTTATCCACTGGGCTATGTGCTCTTGAGCTGTGACCTCAATAACTGGCTACTAAAGTTGTGAGCAAAACTTTGAGAGTTAAGTTAGACGGAGGTAACTGAAACATCTGAAAGAGGCAAGTCACGTGGAACTAGAACAATCTACCCCTGTGGAGAAAATAAAGCGTTCACTTCGAAATTCCTATCACCTGAAACGTCGTGAATATAGTAATAAAGATGAGGACAACAGTCCGAACAGCGTAAATAAATATTTGTCTTTTATTTGCGTTTTACATTTTGCTTTCGTTTTTTCGACATTTAAAAAAAAAATCTCTCTCTTTAATATTCACTTGGCCTTTTCTGCCCCTTCTTTCATGTTTTTTTTATTTTAAGAATTTTCTTTTAAACTTAATTCTACCTATTTGCTATTTATTTTATTCTTTACGTTCTCAACATAAACATTTAAGCCTTCAGGAATCAAAGATTCATACTACAGTACAGTGTAATTCCTAATGTGATTTTAACCAAAAAAAAAAAAAAAAAAAAAAAGAAACAAGATTAAAAATTCTCAAATACATGCTTGCTCACCACCAGATTTAATATACAGGAATGTCCAAGTTACTTTTTGGCTTTTATGTCATCAGATAATCGATGATATTCCCAATTTTTCTTTCTCTTTGATTTCTGTTTTGTTTATTTACTTGAAAAGACCCACGGTACAGGAGTTAATCGAAGAAACTGCTAAAAATAAAACACAAGTGTCGCACAATGGCGACAGTATCATCGATCATCTTTGATCTGGTTCTTACCTTTGGATTTGACATGCCCAGGAAAAAGATTTCCGAGCCCACCAACTGAGATTATCCATGGGTCATCCACATCTTTTATTCAGTATAGACCAGCGGTTGTTTTTTTTTAAATCACGCATTCGTATTGCTTAAAGGACTCGGGAATAATTAAGATATTCCTACTGTCTATTCAATGGTGTTAAGAGTTTATCACGAGGCTTATGTCTTATCTTACGTATACTATAAGATAACTAACTTGATGTGCTTAATAGGTTTTACACACACCACTGAGTGCGATTTATATCAAAATTATTATGAACGTTTTCTGTTTCTAAAACAAAAGATGTGTACACGTATGATCTTCCTTAATCAAAATCGCCAATGGTTTAAAATGGGGAAAATGTTACCTACAACAAAAGTTTACAAAATTCAAGAAATATTGTAGTTAAACATTATGAATGTGGTTATATATGAGAGAGTGTGAGTGAACAAGTTGGAATGAAACGAAACAAAATTTTAATAAACGTTATTTTCCATATGAAATTATGGCGTGCTATTTAGAAAGGATCGCAGTTCAGCCATGACATTTGTAGAGGATAGGCTTTAAGGGTTTGACATTTATAATAATAGAGTACCAACCATTTAAAACCTTCGTAAATTATTAATAATTACCAGCTTACAAATGGATGCTTCGCATCGTGATTTCTGCACATAAAACACTGGCCCTGTGGGAGTCATCGCTATACCTAATTATTATATTTTATGGTCGGGGATCAAAATGAGATGTAAAGAATTGTAAACATACAGCCTGGACCCTCAGACAGTTTCTCACCATCTGGACAAATCACCACACGTTATATTTCAATTTTCGTCTGCCTCGATGTGAAAGACGACTGGGGAAGGCCCCGTATACATTCACAAGGCGATTGCTTGATCCGTATTTTTACGGTTTATCAACCCTTTGTGGCTTATTTAAAGCCGAAAAAATATTTTGGATGGTAAAAATAATTCATTTTTCTCAAGGGAATATTGTATGAAGAATCTTTTGAAAATAGCAATGATTTTTCTAGATACAAGTCCTGCTATTTAATCCATAACTGGGGGAAAGAGATAGATTCATACCTTTCCCAATGGTATTTGCGCGTAAGTGAATGCAGCGAACCCCACTAGAATTTGAACTCAGCTCTTCGATTACTCACTGCGAGCCGCTTCCCTTCACACCACCTGCACATCCATTCACAAAAGAACAGAAGATGAAATAACGTCATGACTAGAAATGAAAACACGAATCCTGTTTCCAATGTATTAGGTTTATTTATTCACGCATTCATCTGGAACGATTTGAGCATGAGGGTAGTTTACACTTGGGACTGTAACTCATGCCTTTGCTCACGATACACTAACTGACCAGATTTTCCTTTCGGCCATCGAGAAATCTGGTTGCCTCTGGATCTACATCTCTCTGACGTTAATCATCTTTCTCTCTATCTAGTCACTATGACTGCCGACGCTCTCCTACAGTCCCGCTGCCTATCTCTACATCATGACGTGTGACCTTCAGACACTGCCTTTCTACATCTCTGACGGCTCGTCATTCTTCGACGGCCGGCTTGTAATTGATTCATTTACGTTATTTACATGCGGACTATTGTGCTCATCTTTGTGGTTATTGTCACCTCCAGTGGTGTATCACTGCTTGTCCATACCGATTCAATTATTTTTGTCTGAATTTCTGGGATGAGGAGTTATCGTTTTTTAAAAATTATTTACATTCGGACTATTGTACTCGTCTTTGCTGCTGTTGTTATAATCGATTAACTGTAAAGCTAACCACATCTATACAATATCATGACAAGAATTCCTTAACTTCCGGTCGAGTAGCACTTGATCCTGAGAGTTTTTATTTATTTGCGTCATTTTCATTTTTTTATACTTCTGGACAAAGGGTGGTTGTTTTAAAGACTTTACATTTAGATTCTACTGTCTACGCAGTCATAAAACTGCCGCTGTTCGGATCCATATACCATCAGTTAGGTGCCGACTTAATTTAGTATGTGCCCTAAAGTGTGCCCATCGGGTCAATGTGTTAATCTAATAGTATTATTGTTCGGCGCATTATTATATAAGACTGTATGAAAGAAAGATAACATTATTTTTTTTCAAAACAGTCTCTTCCTTTGTCCATCCAGTGTAATTTGTGAAGAATATTAATCACAAAAATTCTACAGTAAACTGTTTCCAAATTCAACTAATACCTACGTTTAGGTATTATATAACTATAAATTTATTGAAACACCAAATACGTGGGAGGTGTTTTAACAGTGGACATAAAGTGCGACACTGAAATCCAAAGGCGCATTGGGATAACGAAAGATGCCTTCCTAAAACTAAGCAAAGTATTAATAAACAGAATAATTAGAAACAAAGACGGCTAAACTGTTATGTAATATCAGTCGTCCTACATGGCATCCTTTAGGGCACATACTAAATTAAGTCGGCAATCTCGTCCAGATGAAGAAGAGACGTCAAGCAACAGAAATGTTCTACAAAAAGATGCTGAGAATACCATGGAGCTAACTCGTCTTTGCTGCTGTTGTTATAATCGATTAACCGTAAAGCTAACCACATCTATACAAGATCATGACCAGAATTCCTTAACTTCCGGTCGAGTAGCACTTGATCCTGAAAGTTTTTATTTATTTGCGTCATTTTCCCACTGACTGCCGACGCTCTCCTACAGTCCCGCTGCCTATCTCTACATCATGACGTGTGACCTTCAGACACTGCCTTTCTACATCTCTGACGGCTCGTCATTCTTCGACGGCCGGCTTGTAATTGATTCATTTACGTTATTTACATGCGGACTATTGTGCTCATCTTTGTGGTTATTGTCACCTCCAGTGGTGTATTAATAGAGTAACGGCGAAGTTTTAGAGAAAATAGCAACAAAAAGGATATCTATGCTTAGCACCTAGATGAGACAGTTGAAATTTCTGGGGTATTTAATGAGGAAAGATGGCTTTGTTACTCACATGACATATTGAAGGCAGGAAGGCCAGAGGGAAACAATGCATAACCTACCTGACGAGCTTGAGTAAATCGATGGCGAATGAAGGTTTAAGAGAGATAATAAAAAGACAAAAATTATTAAGCGCTAGAAAGGGCAGGAGATTGTGGAGAACCATGATCGTCAACATCCTGATGGGATTCGGCATATAAAAGAAAAATTGAATCATATATCAGTGAAATATACTATTCATCTCGACAGTTACTTCCTTATTCAGTGACTATTCTTAAGAGAATTATACCTATCGTAAGTCATGTATTAGTGATAAAAAATTAAAATAAACCCACAAAAATCCAATATTATAGGTTTCTCCATCTAACCCATTAACACTCACCGTCCCAAAATATGATGAGCATTATCTGAATGAAAAGAAATATAATTCAAAATGCAAACAGACCTATAATTCATTCATAGACCCAAAGATCTATTTGAACTGTTAGGGAAACTTGATTTATTTATGAAATATATTAGAATAATCTGGAGCTCATCACCTGAAAAAAGAAAGAAAATGAATGATTGATTAAATGATTCGTTTTCTACGTCTTATCAATATTTTTAGATTGTAAGAAATGTTTGGAAATAATAACGATTTAATGATCGAAGTCTTACTTATTTACGCTTAGTCGGGGCAGAGAAGAGGTGGATGCAGACCTTTCCCAACTAGAATTGGAACTCGGCTCCCCGATTAACCAAGCGGTCACTTATCTAAGTTTTGACCAAACTCGATGTTGCTTAACTTCAACAAATACCATTTTCTGGTAGTTCCTGCATCAACACGGTTCCATTTAACACTGTTATCACATGTATCTTAGGTTGTTAACATTATCCTCAACAATAATAAATCCTTGTAAGACTTCCAATTCTACTAAGATTTCCTCCCTGTATGGGTTAAATAAATCAGGCGGGAAGATGCATCATTGACTTATGATGCAGGAGCTACTAGACAAGATATTAAATGAAAGCAGAAAGAAAGGAGGAAACATCACTTGCAAGAAGACAATGTATAGTCAGAGGGAAAATTCAAGATGCGATCTCGGAATTGGAGACATCAAAATCAAGCAAGTACAAACATGTAATTATCTGTGAATTGACAGACGACAAAAATAGGACAGAAATCCAGTGACACATTAGAAGAGTGCTAGATACATTCCAAAAACTAAACAAAGTATTGAGGAATATAAAATTCTGTTAGAAACAAATAAAAAAAAGTGTTGAAAGGCTATGTAATGTCACTCCTCATATATGGCAGTGAATGCTGGAAATTTTTGTTACAGATGTAGAAGAGACTTGAGACAATAAGATGGTGATTCTGCAGAAGGATACTGGGAATACCATGGACGGAACATGTGAGCAACGGGAACGGGTTTTACGGAAAATAGAAACAAAAAAGACATTTTTACATAGAATCAGAAAGAGACGTATTGAAGAATGCGGGCTGAAAGAATTTGACTCTTGAAGAATTTGGCACTGACGATGAAAGCGGTAACAGGACAAAATTCCAGCGTAAAAAAACCCCAGCGAACAAAAATCCAGTGGACAAAATTCCAGCTGCTTATCCTAAAAGTTGAGAAAACCCCAGTCGCATAAATAGAAGTCTCATTCATAAAAAGAAACATATTTAAAATTGAGAATTCAAGGAACTTGTTATGTCAAATTGAGACAATAGAAATAGAGCTTTCTTCGACTTCTGGACACAAATAAATCTAAAAATGAACCTCTATTTAAAACCTTTGATTCGGCTTAATCTATCTTCGTATACGATCTGCGTTGTTTGTTTTTGCTTTTCCGCACACTTTAGAAAAGCTCTTTTTTAAATAAAATCGAGCTTATAGAATACCAGGACTCCCTAACTATGAAATATATCGAATATGTAATTGCATTGTTAGAAAACGGTTTTTAGAGTAACAAGCGTATTGACTAATGAACTGGCAATTTCAGTTCAAGTAATGAGAGAGAGAGAGAGAGAGAGAGAGGGAGGGAGGGAGAGAGAGAGAGACTAAAATAAGAACTAGAAAATAGCATCTAATATGTATATTTATTTATTAAATTATTTTTTTTACTCAAAAAAATTAAAATTAAAACTCTGTTAATTAAAACTGGATTTTCAGTGTTTTTTTCCTAGAAAAATAATTTGCTGGTATACATTTTTTTTTTACTTTAACCGACTTTGGTTAGCTTTTCCTAAAAAACTAAGCGAAACCGGTTAAAGTAAAAAAAGTAAAATAACACTGAAAATCCAATTGTAAGTAACAAAGTTTTAATTTTAATATTTTTCTGTAAAAATACATATATTATAAATAAATATAAATATTAGGTGCCTTTTTTCCCAATTCTTATTTTAATCTCTAAAACAAGTTTTTGTTCAGAATCTTTCTAACAATTTCATTTTTTACCTATATATGTGTGTGTGTGTGTGTGTGTGTGTATGTGTGTGTGTGCGTGTGTGTGTGTGTGTGCGTGTGTGTGTTGTATGCTGTATGTCTCAGATTAAAGGCTATTAGCCACTTTTTACACATTAATGCACATCTTGCCAAAAATGTGACAATGGACATTAATGGACATTAAAGGCAGAAACTTAATTTACACCGGATGTTTTGGAAACCTATAATTAATACGGGATTTTTTTAATAATTTGTATACTGGGTTTTACGGTGAACATTTTTCTTCTATGAGTCGAGTCCCTTCAGGACAATGGCGATCATGGCTCTCCACTACTTCCTGTCTTTCGCAGGTCTTAGTAAGGTTTTCTCTTTTGCTATCTCGCCAAATCCTCGTTCCGCAAACCATTTACGCATGCTGGTTTGGTAAGTTATTTGTCGCTTTCCCGTACACCTCTCCCCTTCAGTATGTTCTGGGAGCGTCAAAGTCTCTAAGCCCTCTCTTGGCATTATATAACCTAGAAATTCGATCTGTTTTTTTTTCTGATTCTAAGCATAAATGTCCTTTTTGTTTTCATTTTTTCTAAAACTTTGTCGTTGCTCACATATGCAATCCATAATATTCTCATCAACCTTCAACAGAACCATATTTCATGTGTGTGTGTGTGTGTGTGTGTGTGTGTGTATGTGTGTATGTGTATGTGTGTGTGTGTGTGTGTGTATGTGTGTGTATGTATGTGTGCGCGCGCGTGTGTGTGTATCTGTGTATGTGTGTGTATGTGTGTGTGTATGTGTGTGTATGTGTGTGTATGTGTGTGTGTGTGTGTGAGTGTGTGTGTGTGTGTGTATGTGTGTGTGTGTGTGCACATGCGTGCCAGTTAATTCGGAACACATTATAATAGAAAGAAAAAAATTAAGATATTCAGTAGAAAAACTCTTAAAAAAATACACGTGTCTTTAAGAAGCAGGAAAATCGTTATTCATCGAAATCGACTCAGCTTTGAGGACAGACTCAATGAAGCTCCAGTATCAGGCGGTTGTCATTCCCGCTGGTTATCATGTCCACGGTAGCCTTCAACGAGTCCTTGATATTGTAAGAGTTTCCCTTTCAACGATCTCTTGGATGTAGAAGGCCAGAGATTTCAAATCAGGTCATGCGTTGTGGTTAATATGAGCGTGAAAGTTCATTCATTTTTTCTTTAATGCGCACGGTTGCCTCTCGCTTGACTACCATATCCCACTCCTTAATGTGGGATTTTCGTTGATATTCAACGGAAAGAAATGGCTCTAGTTCCACACGGATCACAGACCATCACAGTCGTCATTAACGTACTTCCGTTTACCTGGTCACTTTCAAGAAACTCGTTGTTGTTGGCGGCAAAAGCTATGAGTATAGAGTGCCTTATTATTTTCCGAGTTTCCAGTAGTCCTCACCATTCATCTCAAAGAGAAATGGGAATATATAAAATTTAGCGCATGCCGCGTGACAGTATGTTAAGTTGTTTTTTTATAACACGCTAATTGTGGTTTCTCAAATACATGGCTCTCTCTTTCTCTCTCTCTCACTATATATATATATATATATATATATATATATAATTTATCAGAGTTAACCTGTAGAAAACAACAATTCAGCAAATGTATTTACCGCAGCTGACAAAACAAGAAATTTATACAAACTAAGCCCCCCACCCCGCTACGCACAATAAATTACTCAAGAACAACATAACCAAAACATACAAAAAGGCACAAAAAATAGAACACGATATCAATAAGGAAGCTAAGACAATCGCCCAAAAATTAGACCTAGATGACCGAATAAGTTGCATCAGCAAAGCGTAAGCCTTTATCACACTAAAAGATCACAAAGAAAATTTCAAAACCAACCCTGTGTGCAGGCTCATAAACCCAGCCAAAAGCGAACTAGGTAAAATAAGTAAAACGATACTAGAAAGAATTAATTCTGAACTTATTATTTATTTATTATACTGTATATTTTTATTTACACTTTTCTGTTTTCGATTTTTAAATAACGTGGTATTTATTTTTCTTTTATCGTTATATAACAGTTATAGCTATTTTTTTCGTCAGATTTTTGATTTGATTTTTATAGTCTAACTAATATTTTGGTCATAATGGTTTTTTAATTTGTTTATTATTTACTTTATTTGGGTTCATTGATTTTATTTTCTATTTTTTAATTATTTATTCTATTTCGTCTATTCCAACGGGTATGATTTGGTCATTTGTTTGGGTTAATTTATTTTGCTTATTTTATATATTTATTTTTATTTTATTTTATTTTATTTTTTTCACTTTTCGATTTTTAAGTAACGTAATAAAAATTTGTTTTCATGTCTGCATTTTGAGAACTAGGATCTTTTATTCAATAATTTATTTTGGTCTGGGAAGGTAATGATAGCTATTTTTCCTCCAAGCAAAGTTTGCAAGTTTTTGATTGGTTGTTGTAGGCTGATGATCTTTTCCTTATTTTCCAATATATTTTTGGTGTGATGTGCGTTTTGTTTTTAATTTCCCAGATATACTTAGAAAGCATTGTGCTGTTCGCATATTTACTATCTATGAAATATGTTTTGTGTGCATAATTTCTTTGTTTCCAGGGTCCTTCAGTTACTCCTATGTATACTTTTTCATCATTATTTGGTGATTTTATCATGGCTTGGTATATTACGTTGTTTTGTAAACATTTACCGTTTAAGGGACATTCGTTCTTTATTCTGCAGTTGCATGTGGGCTTAATTTGTTCGTGTGGTTTGTTGATAATTTTCCTGTTGTGCTTTTTTATTATTTGTGCCATGTTCTCGGTGCAACTGTAGATGTTGGATATAGACGTCTTCTGAAAATCGGACTGATGCATGAAGCTGGGAGTCAGCATACGGTGTTGAATCCTATGTTCGTACTGTCTGTATCTATAAATGCGCTATCTCCGATATTGAGATCTATGTCCTATATACATAGCAATGTTACAATTTTTGGATACTCTATATACTAGTCAGCAAACCAAAATGAGCTGACTCATTTTATAGTCCACCCATAGAAGGTTAACCAATCAGAAGACGTGGAATATTCAATCCGACGTGTATAAAGGCGACCATTTTGTTTTCTCGGAATATCCACAGCTAACCTGTCAGATGAAAGACCTGAAGAACTACACTTTCCTATTCTCTCCGAATATCCACTGCCAACCTCTGATGTGGAAGACCTTAAGAATTCCTGAATAGCTGCTACTAGATATTGGTGCTGTTTCATCGAACAAATTACTTACTACGTTGGATTTCTACATTCAGACTACGTTAAACATGTATAACAAGCAAAATATCAACACTATCTCTCTCTCTGTGTATATATATATATATATATATATATATATATATATATATATATATATATATGTGTGTGTGTGTGTGTGTGTGCGTGTGTTTGTGTATGTTGGTTTATATGCATGTGTCTGTGTGTGTGCGTGCTTGAGCTACTGCATTCCGATCAGTATTAGTCAATTATTTGTAGAATGCATTCGTTTTTTAAAGCAGAAACTTCGACTTCAGAATTCTAGAGCATTAACGTATCTTAAACTGCCGATTCATTTTTATAACATTTGACATAAGATTATTGAGAAGTCATTAAAAAGTACTTCTTTCTTTCTTTCTTTTTTCTTTCTATTTTAATGTCTAGACATCAAGATTTTAATTTGTCATCCGCTTCCTTTATTAGACTAAAAAGTACTTTACTTTGATTTCTATCAATGTGTCAGGAAGGCTTATAAAAATCTATATTGATTTTCCGTTCAAAACGCTTTTCATTCATTTTACAAATTCAAAGTTTGCCGGTAACGCTGAAAACCCTTTTCGACCCAGTTTAGAGTCCAAACTTTTTTTCTTTCAGATGAAAGCGAGACCCACTTATCGATAAATAACAAATTCCCTCTTTTCAATTACTACGTTCTATGCATAAGAAAAAAAAGAAACATAGGAAATCTATACATTTATTTGCTTTATCTTACTCACCTTCCTAAGAAGTGTGGGCATAACATTTCTTACATACACAGAATTTAAAATCGTTCACGCGGTCTTGTTAAGGAAGGTGTTATTCCTCACTCGGCCACCTCTTTTTCCCAACAGGCGCAACACTGCAAGCCTGTCTCTACTCTGTCGTCATTTCCTTGGCAACAGTTCAGACGAGCGCCATTCTTTATTTTTATCAAAACAGATATTTACATACAGGATACACCATTCTACTTCAACGGAGTTGAAACACCTCCATTTCCTCCATGTTACAAAATCAAGACAATATTTTCCATAAGAACTGCCACCTAGGTGGGTGAGTGCTTGCAAATACAAGGCTATGTAAGCTTGGATGAACGATAATGCCCTGGAATTGTTAATTAGAGAGCCGAGTTCCAATTCCATTTGGGTTCTTTATATTCACGTACGCGCAAATACACTTGGGAAAGATATGAATCTACTTATTCTTTCCCATCTATGGGTTAAATAGTATGACTTGTATCACTAAAATCATTATTATCTAAAAGAAAATGTGATTAAAATAATTAGATTTCGGCATTTAACGACCCATAGAGGTTGATATGCTGCTAAATTAAAAAGAAAGAATTAACAAAATACAAAAACAGCAACCAATAACTGCCAGTTTGTGGAACATACTTCCGCTTGAGTGCTTTTTTGAACACTAAAGTCGAGGGTCAATCGTTATCCACCCTCCTTATTCATTCATATCACCCACCTCATTCATCATTACTATTTTAACCCTTTATTTTGAGTGGCTTGTGTTAAGAAAATACGAGTAAAAAGAAGTCTGAAATATATTGACTCTATTCTCATAAATTAGTTAATTCTAAACGGATCCATTAATGGGATTTTCAGGGTTTATAAGGCTTTTAGGATACTTCCAAGCGAGCTTTCTCATTGAACATTTTCAATTATACAGATTTTACCACGCTTTTCTAAACGACAGTGAATATATTTTTAGAAGTTATCTGGCTACCCACAAACGTATTAATAATTCCACAGAAATTTTAAAAATATACTTTTATCTGTACTTTAGAGGGAATAATGTCGAAAGCCTAAAACAGAAAATCCACGCAGCTTCAAACAACATTTCGTTTTCAAGCCGATTCAACACAATATAAACCACCATCAATTCGACTCCGGAGCAGAAAGCACATCCGAGCTGCTGCGGTCATTTGCCTGTTCACCACCAATTTTGGCCGGTTATTCGCCAAAGATAACTACACACTGAAGCTCGACGCCGAAGGCAGAGTTACAGAAACGCAAGGAGTCTGATGTCAGCAGCAACCAAAGCCATTACTGTATAAATCTCATACACGTGTATATTTTCCTTGCAAATCTTTTCTACAACTACGATGCAATACCATCTCCTACATATACGTCAGAATCCCGAGACGACAGCTCGAATCATTTCTGTGTATTGACCGAGACGAAAGTAAATGCGCCTTTTCACTTTAACATCATCCTATCTCCAATGCAGTTTGTTTCCTCTCAATCAGTCCCCGTTAGTGTAAGTTTTGAAACTCTACACAATACACTTGAGCAAAGTTCACACATCCTCGTCTGCATTGTATCCTCTGGAACACTTTTCTCACTGCCTGTGAGGTGAATTAGTTTTGAGTTTTTTTTCTGGTTGATTCATAGATTTAGAAATATAATTGGAAGTATTTTATTGGCTGAATTCTAAAGATGTGCTATACGATAGACATCTATCGGCAAAATGAAAAATTAACAACATATAAAAAAAATATGCCATACCTAAAACTTCTTAGGCTAACGTTATGACCCTTTAGTTATGGGACTTCATCTCTACGTCGTTTGAAGGTCGCAGATTTTATGAGTGTACAAAACTATAATGATTTAGATTGCTACGTTCTTCCACGTTGTATTGAAAGTGGTCGACCTTCTGATACTATGATTATCAACCTCCGCGGGATCCTTTTAAGTGTACCGCAACATACATCTGTATGTGTGCATATGGAAGTAGTAATGTTATAGCGTTAGTATTTGACTAAATGAATAAGTATTAAACATTTTATCACACATTAGCTAAAAAGGCTTTATCAGATTTATTGCAATTTTCTACTTCTTATTTATGTAAATTAGGTTTCTCAACCCTAAATAACATCAATAATAAGAAGCGAGAAAGACTACGCTCAACTGAAGAAGAAATGAGGGTCTGTCAATCGCACATTCGACCAAACATTGAAGAAATCACAAAAAACACTCGGCACAGGGTTCACCCTAAATAAGCTGCACAAATAATTAAATAGAAATATTGAGATAAAGTAACTTCCTATTTGTGTGCGTATCTAAAAAAAAAATCTATGGCCTTGTTTCATAGCATTTAAATTTATACCCTTTAAAAATTTTGCTAAGTGTCTCGTGATATTTCCATTTGCTCCGAGGTGTGCCGTTGCATAAAACGTTTGAGAAACACTGTCCTAATATGATGAATAGTAATTAACGTAATATAAGTAAGTTCGGCCTATTTTACTTTTTTTTTATCAATTTAACCCAAACAAGGCGACGACGACGACGATACTAAGATGCAAAAGCAGACAAAGATAATGAGAAGTCTTTAGAAGGAACCGGAAACCCAATCCTAAACAGGAAACAAGGGATAAACCTCTACTGCTGTTCAAATGGCCGAGGAGGTGTGACCTAGAGGATAGGCGAACCTATATACTCAAATTTCGTCTGGAATTTAAATTATCTAAGTAAGTATAACGAAAGTCCTAGTTTCAGCAATCTTGGTCAACTGTTTATAGCAAGTTATATACGAGTCATACATCATATATATATATATATATATATATATATATATATATATATATATATATATATATATATATATATATATATATATATATATATATATATATATATATTGTCATCCACAGACAGACTGTTTCGCAGCTCATCAGTGTGGCTAGACGTCCGGTTGCCTCTAGCTAGGATCGAAACCCGTCTGAATTGGCGTCAGTCGGAACTTCTACCACTCAGCCGTCGGCTCACGGCAGGGATGAAGGTGGATTTTAGCGTGTTTATTTTTTAGATTTAGATAAACACAGTAACTGACAGTGACTCAATTCTGCCGAAGAGTCATGCAATATTAGCTTAAATAGTCACTGTTTACAAACTCGCTCCTCAAACCAAAGAGCTCAACCGAAATTAATTTTTCAGGAGCCAATATATATATATATATATATATATATATATATATATATATATATAATGTAGGACTCATATATATATATATATATGTATATATATATATATATATATAATGTATAACTCATATATATATATATATATATGTATGTGTGTGTGTGTGTGTCTATGTGTGTGTATGTGTGCGTTTGTGTGTACATGTTCATCTGACGACCGCGGTAGCTGGAAACTTTAGAAGCGGTCCGAACTTTGAGCCTTTCTAAGTAGTAGCGCTGGGAAGCGTAATTGTTCTGTCTTAGTAACTTAGACACAGAGCACTGTTGGTTAACGTTTAGGTAGACGTTGTTTGGTCGTTTCTTCTTAGTTCATGTTTCATATTCCCGTTTTCTTCCCGTCCTGAGTATGACAATAAACGACATCCGGCAGAAAGGACTCTGATCAGGAGGTTTTGAGCAGCGTGGAAATACCTCTTAAGTGCTGTTGTTCCCAGGTCTACCCTGATCCGAGGTGGTAGCATCAGTTAGTGTCCCAGCTATGGGCATATATTGAACCACGAAACAAAATACTATGAATGTATAGAATTCATTTTAATAGTAAAGATATCAGCAATACATTTCATAAAAAAAAAAGACCGACAATACATAACCAACAATACTTTTTACCTGTAGCTGAAGTCTTACAATTGCACTCAACATATATTTAGTTGAACTCATATAATTGCGTACAAAATATTTAGATTCTGGCATTAATTAAGCCAGATTAGTTGATATGCCGCTAAACAAAATCAGCCAACCGGTTTTCTTCAATTGGTTTTTGTATTATTAGTAGTTAACATACTTTTTTATTAAGTTTTATTTGGTCACCTGACAGGCTTTAGGTTGGTTTTACCAATACTTTGGGTTTTTGTATATATATATATATATATATATATATATATATATATATATATATATATATATATATATATATATATATAGATAGATAGATAGATAGATATATAGATATATATATGTGTGTATGTATGTATGTGTGTGTGTGTGTTTATTACTTCAGACATTATTTTTAGATGCAGTTAATAACTAAAAATAACTGTCTTGGTATTTAATAACGTTAGATTAGGTCAACTATGTTCAACACATAAGGCATTTTCTTAGTTGATTTTAGATATACTTGTATTTTTTTATAGTATCGATGATTCACCAGTAAGTACAGGTAGGGGATAGTATGGGGAGTCAGTCCTTATGCTATACTCTACCTTTATAAGAGCCAGATTAGTCCGGAAATGAAGTACGCTTACCATATTTGGGCGGGAGCTGCCGAGACCTCCCTTTCTCGTATTGAGTTCAAAAGCATCTCCCAGTCCTTGTTGGAGAAGAATTATTTTGCACCCTCCAACATCTCTTTCTCACAGGCGGGGTGTAGCGAGTTTCACACTGCTCTTTCGCTCCTAACATGGAAAATGCACGGACGAACTACATTTCTTGGTTCCGCCAGGTCGGATCTCCACGACTAGTACCCACATGCCACTTACAAAGTAGCAAACCACCCACATTCTCTCCATATTCCATCGGCAAGAAGTTCCACTCAAACAGCTTCCCGCGAAAAAATGTTTCTCCGATCACTACGATATTAAGCTGCTCAAGTCTAAAGTGAACCGTTATTTTTCGCTGTTTTCCATATAAACAACCCCTTAACGTAACCATTTACCGCGTGTGACCACAGGGTCTTGTACAGAGTGAACGTTACTGTAAAAATACAAAGACTGAAGTTACTGATTTTTAAGAGTTCCAAGAATGATAAAACTATCATAGTCGTAGCGGCAATCAGGAAATGTTAAGAAACGTACAGCATCACGAAGATTTCTCGAATCTTCTGAATGATAAATAATTTTATTTGTTGTAATATTTTTTTAAGCAAGAATACAGAAACAACTGCTACTGCTACGACAACTGCAACAGCTAAATCTACTGCGAATACTACTATCAATAAGAGCATTATAAAAATTCCAAACATTGAAGATAACACACACTCACAAGAAATAAATTATTAGCTTGCCAATCGCTGTTTTATAAGTAGATACAGGCATACGTAGAAACCGAGATAAATTAAGAAAGAAGAAAGAAATGGCACGAAAATAGAAAGCCGGAGAGTGAAGGAGAGAGAAGAAAGTTAACGATGGATTATTATATATATTTGCAAGTGGTTGTTCGAAAGGGGAGATGACGCTTCCCGTCATGCGTATCGACAGTTATTTTCCTCTAGCTTTCATTTCCAGACACCATAACCGGCGCACAGGGATGGAAATAGGCAGGAAAAGGCTAAAACTAACAGTAAAAAGCAAATCTATATCTTTGACCCCACCAACTCTCCTCCATTCTGCCATACAAGTAGTAAAATCGTAGGCTCCTCCACACAAATCTTTATATGTAAGCATAAGCTTTTGTATGCGAATAAACACAGTTCTTTCTGCTTCATCTTTTTCTTTATTTACGTATATCCTGTCACAGACACAAACACACACAAATATATATATATATATGTATATATATATATATATATATATATATATATATATATATATATATATATATATATGATGTAATTTTAAAGTATGATATATTTATGAGTAAAAGTGGTCAATAAGAGTTATGGAGCGTATGTATCCTCAGTGTCCACACACACACACACACACACACACACACATACATACATAGATATATATATATATATATATATGTATGCGTGTATATATATATATATATGTATGTGTGTGTATATATATATATATATATGTATGTATATATGTATGCGTGTATATATATATATATGTATGCGTATATATATATATATATATATATATATATATATATATATATATATATATTAACAAATAATGTCTGATGACAGGATACCAAAGATCCTAATGTAAAGCCAGTTAGATCAGGGCCGCTGTCAATATAATTAATAACAACCTTGAGCGCTTAGCCCTGGAGCGAGTAGAGTGGCGATCAACGTGTTTTAGTGGACTCAGTGGTTTTCAATCTGCTATTTTGAATCGTTTTCAAGAAACAAGAGCATAATCTAAAAGGTCAGCCAATCTAACAGTTAGCTCACCCTACAATGCTCACTCTTGATCCATATGCAGCCTCCTTTGCAAATCACTTGTGGGTCTTAAGTGTCACTTAAGATTATCGCACAAAATTCATAACTGAATCAACTGGCTAAGTTGTCAGATCCTCATATGTCGGAACCGATGGGATTGTCCATTATATATATATATATATATATATATATATATATATATATATATATATATGTGTGGTCGGGGCCGAAACTATAATACGGGGGCCTACTTTAGTACATCTCAGCTCAGTTTTAGTGCAACCCAATTATATACAATAATTGATCATATGCAATGAAGGCGAACACTTCAACTGGAAAAATTAACGATAAATACAATGTATCTAAATACAAATTAGTGACCTATCATAATATATCATTCCCTCTTAAATCAACCTTATTTTTCGGCAATTTTTAACATCAACAATTAGATTTTTAGTGTTAAAATTTTAAGAATTTAACAGATTCAACCTTATGTATAAACAAATAGTGAATTTCCTATAGTGTCTTTTTTGATTTGGACGAACAAAAAAACCATGAACCCAGAATCACGTCGATACCGGCGAAAATCTTGCAGCCTTTAACAGGTATTTGTGATATGTTTAATTTGTAACGTATGTAAATGTAGATAGAAAAAACTAATGCGAGGGTCACAAAGCACTAACCGAGAGAGCCCCAACCGGGGGTTTCTGGGTTTATACGCGCGGCCCCCATATATATATATATATATATATATATATATATATATATATATATATATATATATATATATATATATATATATAAAATCTACGGTGATATATAGAAGACCCTTACTGTGACAATGCTATT
>OZ038481.1:71734861-71794861 GCA_964036315.1 Acanthosepion esculentum
TCAATTTTGGGGATGAGCGGTCAGTTTTGGGGTCTGAAAAAAATTTGATTCCAACGTTACTGTAACGCCGCCACATTGTCACATATTCCCCAACCAAAATAGAACGCCTTCAACGTTGCAAGAACGTTCCGTGTTAGCTGGGAAGCTAGACAAAAATGAAAATCCTTACTGTACTGGTGAGAACTCTGACGACCCCAATTGAATGAGGGTGGTTTTGAATTTCGTGTGCAAGGAACCCTGCCAGTAATGGATTGTGTTTACGTTTTAATTTAATATTGAAAACGCGCGAAAATGTTCAGTACGGTTAATGCAATAGACAGTTGAAGATGTTTTTCTCTCCCAGATACCTTTACGTGTCATGGTTTCAGGAGAGAGTGAGATTGAGTGAGAGAGAGAGAGAGAGAGTGATAGAGAGAGAGAGAGAGGGAGAGAGAGAAAGAGAGAGTCCTTACGTGGTGATGATAGGTAGCTAGTTATCATACTGATATTCCGTTCTTTCCATCACCTCTTCCTCCAATAAACGATGTCCCTGAAATGAAACAGGTGAAAAGGTAACCTGAAGAAAATTTTCTGATTCAACCAGAAATGCAGCATTGGGTATCTGCTGAGGAATTGCCGATAGAACAGTAGGATCCAGAGACGACTCACAATGCAACATGTATTCAGAATCTTCATGTTCTTTTTATTTCATAATTCGTGATTAATTCAAGATAATATTATAGTGTTAATTTACTGTTGTATTAATTCCTTCTTTTGCTGCTTTGATTCGTTTTGCATCATTTTTGTATCGTCTATATTATCACTTTTGTATGGTTTACATTAGTAAATAGAGGAGACCAGGCTGCGTGCCCGATACATATATAATGTAACATTTTGGTTTATATTTACATGACGTTAGACTTTATTTTGCAAATTAATGTTTTTACAATAAAATTGATACGAATCATCTGTCGCTGGCATGATTTTCAATATAATCATATGTTTATTTGAGCAATATATCGTATGAGTTTCAATTTATATCTGACCTTATTAAAATGCTGATATTGACTTTTCGCCATATCACGTTGAAACACCGATTCCTGGACTATCACTAAAGTTAAGCAAAGTTGAGATCGGTCAGTACCAAGTGTTGTCATCTTGGATGTGTGGGTAATGGAATTGTTAATCGGAGCCGAGTTCAATTTTCAGTCGGGATCGGTATATTCACGTAGGTGCAAATGCCTTTGAATCCATCTCTTCTCTTTTCGGCTTTGGGTTAATTAGTGGGACCTGTATCATTAAAATCTTTATTATACCCCACTCAAATTCTAACAATCGAAAAAAAAATATTTTCTGGATTTAAATAACCTGCAAAAGGTTGACAAGCCGTAGAAAACAAATCAATCGAATTATAATAAACTTTTTGCAGACCGTCGGTTTTTATTATAGAAGCAAACTAAATTAAATTTAGATTTTTATTAATAAATATATCTCATAAATATACACCATAGAATCTTATCTAACTCAATAAATTATTTTATTAATTTACATGTTAATATGGATTCCTTGACATTCAATAATTTTTATCTTTATCTTAATTTTCTACTATTTCGACTTTACCAAATCTTGCCACCGTTTTTATTGCATTCCAGAGATTCTCTTTGCTTAGATACGGTTCTCCATTCTCATAAGCATCTTTTTTTAATGGTGGATCATAAATTTTCTATAAATTAATATCTAGAGCAGTTGGGGATATTTCCACTAATTTAGTGTCATTGAATTCTTTTGTAAAGTCGGCGACAGTTTTGCAAAATCTAAATGAGCAATGTCTTGCATGAATATATTCTTTATCTTAAGGCGTATCAATAAAATATGCCATGTCCAAGAATTGACAATAATTCTCAGCATCAGTATTGACGCCATTTTCAATTCTGAAGGGATCTATATTTCACTGCCTACAATATCACCGCAAAAAATTAATCCATCTACCAACAGTTGTCTTCCAAGTCGAGTTGCTTGACTATTTACATGAAGGATCCAACTCATAGTCAATCCACCATATCCATCCAATGTAGTTGTATATCACTAAAATTATCAATTTTCACGTACTATTTCACTCAACTTACACATTCCTCTTTGTGCTATTTATTTAAAGGTGATAGTTTGATTACTGTCTTGCCATTAGCCAATGTTCTTAAAATTCTGCATCAGCTACAGTCTGTAAAGACTCAGTCCTTAATTGGTGCTCTACTTAATCCAGTATGAACATTAGTGCTTTGGGTACACTTCCATGTGCCCCAGTGTTAAAAGCAGACCTAGATCTTTGATGTTTCCGGGTGAGGTTCTGGTATTTTCAATTTTTTTGGTTTCCATCTTGTATTATACTGGCATCTCAACTTCTTCAATTTGGTGATTTTTCTTCTTGTCATGTCGTATCTATTTGTTCTTCATTTGAAGACGGTGCTTAGTTTAGATTTTAAAATTTCTGTGTATTTTACTGTTTTTGTTTACTTAGATAGACTCTTGTGTACGTTAATAATATTTTTTGCATTATAAAACCCAAGACATTTTACACACTGTTTCTTTTTTAACGTTTTCTGGTGGAATCTTTTTTTCAGACATTTTGCTGCATTGCTGTACTCACTGAGTGATTGACCGTCCCATCCCATTTTCCACAAAAGCGACAATAGTTATTTTTGTGAACTTCGTATTTGATAACATTTTGGTGCGTTTTTTGCGGGGTGGAGGTGATTTAAGATTTGGTTTGTCTCTTTAGGTATTCTCTACTTTGCCGTGCTTATGACTGGAATTTCGAATCTGCTATTCAAACTTTTCGTAGAGATTTTTCATTCATTGTTTCATTATTTCCGCGTTCATCGTTCTTTTATCATTCGCTGAGAAATTTCGTGTAGTCGTCATGACTGTGTTTTTGCTTATTTTACAAACTCATTTTCGTCGTCTAAGTACCGTCCTCGATAATGATAAATATATTTAACATTTCTTCTCAAAATTGTAATATGTAAGTATATATATATATATATATATATATATATATATATATATATATATATATATATATATAGGTGATTTTTATTCTGGAGTCTATAGGTAGATAGAGATTTACTTGACCCCGACCGAGTCAGGTTGAGACACAAGGTCAGTTTTTAACGTGGGGATCCGAGTGTTTTCACTCGGGCCGCTGGTCTAAGCTGGTCTTAGCTTGTCCAAGCTGGTCAGAGCTGGTCTAAGTTAGTCATAGATGGTCTTGGCTTGTCATAGCTGGTCCATGCTGGTCAGAGACGGTCCAACCTAGTCGTAGCCATGATACTACCAGCAAAGGTCCGAATCCCGGAGCCAGGTAAGTATCGAGCGATCGAATCTCAGCCAAAAGGCTGAGAAGCGATCAAGTCTATAGGTAGATATATATCGGTTTTATGCTTGAGTTTACGAGCATCAACTCTTCTGCAAGGAATGCAGACAACGTATTCTAGACTCAATCGATAGGACAATCACTTTTTAATCTTATTTCTAAAGCTGGTTTGTTATTCTTGTTGAATGCATTATTTCTTTTTGACATAACTTTTCCTAGTCAGCATGAGTACACCAACAATAAGTTCATTGTTTTCATATGTTGGGGAAGTTTAGTGATGGATTTCTCTGTCCTCTTATATGACAAGTAATGATGGACATTTTCTCTAATGATGAAGGAAAAAATAGAAGCAATATAAATGTGGTTCTAGAGAAGTATACTGGAAATTCTATGGTCGGGGTGAGTAAACAATAAGGTATTCATAATGAAAATGGTAACTCTTATGATCAAAATCAAGATAAGACAGCTGAAATTCATTGAAAGAAGGGCTTAGAAAACTTAATCCTCATGGGGCATACTGAGGCCAAGAGAGAAAGGGGGCGAGGCAAGCCACTTACCTGACAAGCTGGCGTGAATAGATGGTTGGAGCCGTAGCAAAAGTTGGAAAGCCGCACAAGATAGAAAGTTGTGGCGAGCCATGATTGCCTGTGTGCTAAGGGAATACTGCGTATGGAAGAAGTAGTTTCAGACTTTATTTTTCCCAAGACCTTCCTTCTGAAAGTTTATGCTTGTTTTGTCCTTTCCGACATCGTTGTTGTGAGAATCTGAATTGGCTCATTTATTATCAAAACTGTTTATTCTGTTTATTCTCGCCAGAATTGTTTATTGGGTATTGCAACAGTTTGACTTCTATTTGTACTCCATCAACTTTCTTACTAGCTTTGCAATATTTATTTATATTGTACATCAAATTGCTTATAGTATCTTGGGAGTTTTTGCTTATTCAAATATTCCTTTGAAATATATGGAGTCCGTTTATTGTGTCCAGGTGGTCATGGGTGCAACTGTTATTTTAATATTCTACAGTTGATAAAGTTCTCAGACGAAGTTCTTATAGTTTATTGTGTTTACGAAGTCTTATATATTCACTTCGTCGTTCTTTGGTCCGTAATGGTAAATATAATTTGAAAGGCGTTTTGTGCTTTGTGATTAGATTTGAATTCAGAGTTAGGTGGAATTCTTAGTTATTACTTGTCTATACAAAAACTATTGTCTTTCCACTTTTTCGAGAAACGTTCCTGGTTTATGTCCTTCGTGTTTACTTTCTTTCTTTTCATGGACTTTTCCCTTTGTTACTCTTCATTTCTTTCTTATTCTCTTTTGTTCCTTTTTTTTACTTTTTATTCTAGCTATAATTTCTTTCCTTCTTTCTTTCTTTATTTTTTTCATGGACTTTTTCTTTTGTTACTCTTCATTTCTTTCTTATTTCATTTGCTTCTTCTTTACGTTTTATTCTATAATTTTTTCTTTCTTTACATTCATTCATTCATACTTTCTTTCTTTCTTTCTTTCTTTCTTTTCTCACTCTTTTGATTACTTTCTTTTAATTTTTCTATCTTATGTAATAGTATTTCTTATTTTCACTTACTTTTCCCTCCATATACATATCACCATTTTCAACTAATTGCACGCATTTTTTGTATCCATGGACAAATGTCTATCAGTAACAATACGAATGCACTTCGTGTTGTGGTGAGTTTTTCAAGCAGTCGAAGACAACACTGTCGTCAACCACAAAGAAAAGACACGACACGATAGATGTTCTTTCAACATTTTCTGCCAACTTTTTTTCACCTTTTTGTTCCTTCTTATGATCTCTGATCGCTTGTCTATAACAGGCAATGCCAGGACATTGAAAACTTACACACACGCACACACAGACTTATATATATATATATATATATATATATATATATATATATATATATATATATATATATGTGCAGACGAATGTAAATAATGAGATGTATGTATATTTCCTTTGTCTGCCTTCCTGTATATTGTATTATTTTTAATCTTGAATGGCAATTTTTCGTACCATTTCTTCCTTGCTTTCAGATCTTCTTTTCTTCTGGCTTTCTTCTTTCATTCTGATGCTTTTTTTATTTTCTTATTTGCCTTTCTATTTTCTGATTCTTTTGTGTTTTGTTTCTTTTATATTTGCTGCTATTTTTTGTTATTTGCTTCTTGCTTGTTTTCTTTCTTATCGGCCATTTTTCGTTTTTTTTCTCATTTTTTTCCTCTTTTGCATTCTTTTTCTTAAAACCTTTTCTTCCTTGCACCACTATCATATGAATGAGTATTTTTCTTTCTTCCTTTCTTATGTTACTGCTTTCTTCTTTTTTACTTTCTTACTTTTCATTTCATTTATTCATTCATTCATTCATTCATTCCTTCCTTCCTTTAAGTTATTTTCTCGGTTCATTTTTTTATTTCCTTGAATTCTAAATCTTTCTTTCTTTCCTTCCCTTTGATTTCTTTGTTCTTTTTTATTTTCTTGCGTTTCAGTCCTTTCTTTCTTTCTTTCTTTCTTTCTTTCTTTCTCTCTTTCTTTCTTTCTCATGTTACTGCTTTCTTCTTTTTTTACTTCCTTTATCATGTCCTTCTTTCTCCTGAGGTATCCACTTTGTCAGTTCTTTTTTTATTTCCTTGATTCCTAAATATTTCTTCCTTTTTATGTTATTTCTTTGTTTATTTTTATTTCCTTACACTTCACTTCTTTCTGTCTCTCTTTCTCAAATTCCATTCTCTTGCTTCTTTTTATGCTTTTCTTTTGATGCACAATTTTTTTCAGACGAAATGAATCCACGACTGTGAAGTCTGAATTTTCCTTTTTTTTTGGGGTGGGGGACTCCCCGTCTCCAGTCCGACGACCCAACACCTAGCTTCGTGCCAGGCCCTGCAGCGATGAGTCTTGTCAATCGCAGCGTCTGAAAAATGAATCAAGTTGTCAATGACAAGGCGTTCTTTTCCAAAGGGTGACAGTCGATTCAGCCGATTCATTCATTTGCCAATATCTCCACTGTGCCTGTCTCCTCATCGGAGGATATGAATTTAGGAAAACACACACAAACACAAAAACAAACACACGTGCGCATGCGAAAACACACGAATATTAGGATAACTTGAACAGATTTTGGCTGTCAAGTTACGCAGCGTTTCCCGTGTCTCGCTGGTCATTTCACACTTTTCTCAAGATCACAATGCCAAGAAATAAACAAATACTATCAAACAATTTTTCTTTTTTTCATGAAGCAATATTTACGTCTTAATTTTCGCCAAATTCTCGGAATCACCTCGTAGATAAAAATGCAGAAGGAAGCGCGTACTCAAAGACACGCACGCGCGCGCGCACACACACACGTACACCTCTATATATGACATATTAAAATGTGTATAAGATATTTAAAATCCACTTAAAATAATTATTTAAAAATATTTATTTTATTCGTTTTCTGGTACTCTCGAGGTCTGTGAAACCGTTCTACATATAGCATCACTAATACGGTACATGTATATCTAAATTTGAAGTGCTAAGCTTTTGTTACCGATGCCTTTTAGCATTTAGTCCTTGATAATCGAGACGGCCATTAGATATAGTACGAATCAGAACAAAAATAGGAATTTGTCAAACATTTTAAGCCAGTCCATATATGTAACAATTTATTCGAGAATTGGAAAATTCAATAACAAATTAATCCGACAGACGTTCTCGGTTGAATTTCATAAAACAGATGTAATTGAATTCTTGCTATATTATTCGATATCGTATGCATATATTTTGGACAAGACCATCTTTATTGCAAGGTTTTATTTCAATCTCGCTACATGAATCTTGGAAGACAAACATTCTGCAAACATTTTCTTTTATGGTTTTATAGATACAGGTCTATAAAACGGTATTAGACTGATGCTTCATGCGCATACATGTAAACATGTTTACCAGACAAATTGAGATGCATCTCCATAGAGACATAGAGCTACACCATTTGTGTCACTCTTTAAGCGCGAGAAGAGGCCATTAAAATATTTAAGTAAATGGTAGTGGTAATATTAGCCGTTTCCTTATCAGGAAACATTCTGCATTCATTGACCGAGTAGCTAGTACTAATTTCAGTTGTAATTTATAAAATCTCTCCCTTAAAACAATTTTTATAGGTTTTTCAACTCCAGTAGCTGTTATCGCGCTTTCCAGTAGTGATGGGGTGGGGAGTTCCTTCCTAACCTTTTATTTGAAGAAGTGGGGAATGTCAGCATCTTGATTATGTCATTGTTTTCTCCCCGAGTCACATGTGATGACCATTTTAGCTTCTGCTTTTGTTGGTAGTCCTCAAGTGATGTTGTTTCTGTAATTTGGTACAGTTCTTTGTTTGCGATTCTTGCCCAAGAAAAAAAAACACTTCTACTGCAGCTACAGTACATGTGGTGCTCCTACGACTCTGATGGGTCATTGGATTCGCGTTATTAAGTGAAGTGTAGTCTTCGCCAAAACCAACAGGCTTTAGTCGCTAATATACAAAAAATAGTCTTCTTCGATACAACCAATGTTCTAACCGGGAAATCGACAACATATTTTAGTTAGACTGTGTAACGAAATTTTGACTTTTTGTCTTCAGTCAATCAGTATTATTACCTAATAGCTTCTGTCTAGCCAGCAAAGAAAATGTCTACTATTCTCTTCAAACTTTGCTCTTGTGATCTAGACATCGATATTTTAAAACTTACCTATTTTCCATTACATTCCAGACAGATTCAGCGCTGAGTTGCTGAAGAAGAATTTTCTAGAAGATTTTAGAAGTTTCAAGAATTTCTTCAACGTTCTGGCAACATAGATGGCAGTATAAATACAGAAAACGTAAGCTCAATAGTTTAGTTTACTTCTACGTTGATGATTGATACGTTCGTCGCAGATAGCATCAAGCGGTTATAAGCATCCGGCAGACGCATTTTGCTATGTCTGTGACGAATTTATAAAGATAAAAGCGAAAAGTACTCAATGGCAACATCTGCTAAAATGTGTGAGGCCTCAGGTATGTCTGTTGCGGATCATGACAAACCCTGGACACTTCATTTCACATGTGAGCTCTGCAAAAAAACTCCAGAAGGTAAGATGTAGTTTTGTTTGTTTGGATAGTGGAATTTTTAAATGTAAAGTTTCGGAATTTTTTTAATTTTTTTTAAAACCGGTATTATTGAAAAATATGTATGAAATATGTTTCTACAATCGTGCATTCGTGTCCACAGTTTCAGAAGTGAATAGCAATTCTGAAAAGTATGAAGTGATTGATCCAGATTACAGAAGCGCAACTGAGGAGCGAATCTCATACTAACCCAACCGAAGTCTTCAACAAGAGGCACGGTGGGGATAGCGGCTCGAATTGAGGAATCGGAGAACCGAGTTCGAACTCCATTCGAATCCATTATATTCACTTATGTGCTTGGAAAGGGTATGAAACCTCTTTTATTCCCCCTAGCTATGGGTAAATAACAGGACAGCCTGGAATCTATAGCTTGGGTTGTTACCAGTCTAGAAGGAAGAACTCTGAATTCAAAACCGGAATCGGCTCCGCTTGGCTAGAGGACTCTTTACTTGTTCACTTAGGGAGCACTTTTCCTCTTTCTCAACAACCCTGTCAGAGATCATAAAGTCCAATACCAGGCTTTTGACGTCAAGTCTCAAGCAGTGAAATTTGTAAAATGAAAGTTTGAAAGACGCGTGTCAGTGAAAGAGTCACCACTGCTTTTCAAGTTCTTTTTCACGCGTCAAGATAGGCTTTGCTTCTGCCAAAATGTGACCGGTCTGTTCGAGGCAATTGGAATCGCAAACACTGCGAGTGGTGCGTCTTCATCGACAGCTCATTCAAGAGCCTCAAAGCCATGCTGTTTCCGAACGGGAACGTGTATCCATCTCTTCTACTGGCTGATTCGATGCAACACAGAGGAATACAGCAGTGTCGAGATCTTTCTAGATGCCTTGCAGTATGAAGAGTACGGTTGGGAAGTTATCGGAGACCTCAAAATGGTAGGCTAACTGACTTTACCAAGTTTCCAGGTTATCTTTGCTTTTGGGACAGAAGGGACACCACGGCACACTACCACTGGTGGGACTGGCCACAGAGGATCGAATTCATTCTACTAGACCCTTGGAATGTATTGTTTCTTTCGCTACATTTAAAATTGGGCATTGTGGAACAATTTGTCACTAGATAAGGAGTCTTCAGCCATCAAGTACCTTCAGAACTTCTTTCCTAAGCTGTCTGCTGCAAAAGTCAAAGCCGATGTCTTCGCCAGACCACAAATAAAGAAGATCATAGAATGCAAGGAATTCCCCAAGAAGCTCACTAGGACGGAGAGATCAGCGTGGAACAGCTTTACCACAGTGGTTCGGAGATTCCTGTGGAATCACAAGACTGAAAACTATGTGGAACTTGTCGAGACCTGGTGAAGAATTACGGCAAAATGAGCTGTAGGATGTCCCTATCAGTCCATATCGTTGATGTAGATCTTGATGAATTCATAGGCGCGTACTCAGTGAAGCAAGGCGAGCACTCCCATCAGAATATACTGGACATTGAACGTCGCTACCAAGGATCATTTGACGAAAACATAACGAGAAACTATATTTGGGGACTGATTCGTGTAAGTAATTTGCGGTATAAGCGTAAATCGCGAAAAACTTCTCACTTCTAATTATTTTGTGATCTCTTTTGCGTAATCCTAATGTAAATAAATGCTACTTTTGAATAATATATCGTTTTGTTCCTACTATGCAAGAACGAGAATTACATTCCATTCGCCAGTTTTCCCAATGGGATGAATAAATTTCAGAAATAGCATTATTATGGTCACAAAAGCAAAGTTTGAAGGAAATATTAGACAATTTTAATACTTTCTAGGCGTAAGCAAACAAGAGATAACAGTCGTTGCCCAAGGACAAAAGTCCAGTTACATAGTGTTATTTAAATGAATAAATGGACAGCTATGGATTTTTATTTTTTTCTCAATGGTTTTCGATGGTGACTGGCAAACTGCGTATATATTTTAAATGTGTTTTTAAACCAATTCACCCAAGTAAAGCGATAATGCCATTAAGAGGCAAGGGATTACTTGAAGAGAAAGAGAATGAAAAATACTTTAGAAACCCAATTCTAAACAGGAACCAAAGGAACCTACCGGATTATAGGCAAACCTATCTACTCCTATTGATGAAAAAATAAATAGTAAATAAAATGTCAGAGTTTAGGTGTAAACATTAGAAGTATAGAGTTGAAGTAGACTTTAGAAGGAACCGGAGACATCGTCCCAAACAGGGAACAATGTATAAGCATCTACTCCTGCTTAAAAGACCGAAGAGGAATGTGAATCGGACGATAGGCGAATCTATCTATCTATTTATTCTTTCCCTTTATATATATATATATATATATATATATATATATATATATATATATATATATATATATATATATATATATAGGTAGATAGATAGATAGATAGATAAGAAGATAGATAGATAGATAGATAGAGAGAGAGAGAGAGAGAGAAAATGAATTAAAAAAGGAGTATGTAAGTTATACATAATAATCATTAATAATAATTTCTGTTTTTATGTTTTTATCTGATTTTATCTGATTCTGTTACATTTGTTTTAGTTTATGTGTCAGTTATGATTAACTGTTTCCGAAACAGAATCTAATATTGTTTTAATATTTTCAAGCTGGCGAGATGACGGCGGAAAAAAATATTTTCCAGACAATTATGGCTTGTTTTATATTTCA
Organism: Acanthosepion esculentum; assembly: GCA_964036315.1. Classification (NCBI taxonomy): domain Eukaryota; kingdom Metazoa; phylum Mollusca; class Cephalopoda; order Sepiida; family Sepiidae; genus Acanthosepion; species Acanthosepion esculentum. Next base: position 71,745,989 of record OZ038481.1, read on the forward strand.
TTTTTTGTTACTCTAAAAGCGAAGATGAATATAAATCAGATGATAATGAGGATAGTCACAGTCATCAAAAACATTCAAACTGCGAGTGAACATACAAAATGTTTTAGTCAATAATTCTGGCTGATAAACGTCAAAGAACTTGTAGGTATTTATTTTAATTAACAGAGCGAGAAAGAAAAAAAAAGCCTTTCACTTAGACTACCAAGAAAAATCGTTTGAAATCCTATGGTTTATAAGGCCTGCAGCGATGAAGTTATATAAAAACGAACGAAACCTTTCTTGATGAAGATGTCCTAGGATGCGTCAATAAATCCATAGTTAATTAAATTTCTATTTGCAATACTCATTGTACGTTGCGCGCAATCAGTTATGATATATTAACACTGAATCCTTGCGCCTTCTCAGGCTAATTTTTTGGTGGAAAGATTCTAATGAATGTATAGTAGGATTATGTAATAATAACACCATACGAAAATATACACTTTCCTCTTTGCTGAGTGACAAAGAAAAAATCTCTCTATCCCTATCTTCTATATATTTCCTTTCCTTTCCTTCCTTCTATTGTTCCTATCCTCGGTAACGGACATGAACCTGGACTTAGTTTATGTGGTTCAGTGAACATCATAAAAAATCAACCAATGACAAGACGTCCCGCCAAAAGTCAAACGGGAAACATGGATGTGTCAGCCCCAATAAAAAGAAGAAAACCACGTACGAGACTAGAGACGCCGCAGTGGAGAGGAACTTGATTCGAGGTAGCGGTTCGAGAAGCAAGGGTTGGTGAATCATCGGCTGTGAATTTGACATGATGTACAACTCCAGAAGAGAAAGAAGAAAAAAAGGATGAATGCAACGAATTAATTTCCGTCAACCAGAAGGAAAACAATAACCCTGTATGAACTCTCAAATCACAAAAAAAGAACTATGACGATAGTCAACCATTTTGAACATTGTAACGAAATGCAGTCAATAATAAATGGTACTATAGACAGTAAATTTGGTCATTACTTCATCTCTATATACCATAAATAAATTGTTAGTTATAATGCTAGGAACTATGGTTAACAATGACGTGCTAGACAATTTTTCCCGCTACAATCTATCTTACGCATTTATATTCGTCCATGCATTGATTGATGTCACATCTTGTCTCTCTGCATTTAGAGAGTCTTGATAAAATGTTCTCGCTCATAAATAATGCTTTTTTATTTCTAATATTCTTTCACGCTCAGTAAACCCTTGCGTCTTAGTGGTTTTATTGCCTTGCTTGGAGTAAAATTATTTTAAAAAATAAGTTCATAGCAATTTACAAATAATAAGGAAACAATCAGCGGAAAGCTCCCTGAAGTGGCATGAAAAATATAAAAATAATATAATATTGAATAAAAAGAAAAGAAAAATGTAAAAAGCAAGAATTAATCGGTTATAGACATTAGATACAATTTTTATATGATAGGTTTCTCATATTATTTTTTGCGATGTTGGACGGCTTCGCTTGTTACTTTCGCTATGTCAAGCGAAAGCTCGTTATCACTCCCAAAAATCCTCGTTATATTCGAGACTTCGTAGACGCTGGTACAAGTAGTATCGCCTAATAATATCCGCACAAGTAATACTTGTTCAAGTAGTAATCGCCAAATAGTATAATGATCTGAAGATAATCGTAATCCGTATAGTAGTAGAGAGAGTGAACGTATAGCCATAGTGGATAGACAAGAAGAGTGAACAGTGAACCGTATAGTAGTAGAGAGAGTGAACGTATAGCCATAGTGGACAGACAAGAAGAGTGAACAGTGAACCGTATAGTAGTAGAGAGAGGGAACGTATAGCCATAGTGGACAGACAAGAAGAGTGAACAGTGAACCGTATAGTAGTAGAGAGAGTGAACGTATATCCATAGTGGACAGACAAGAAGAGTGAACAGTGAACCGTATAGTAGTAGAGAGAGTGAACGTATAGCCATAGTGGACAGACAAGAAGAGTGAACAGTGAACCGTATAGTAGTAGAGAGAGTGAACGTATAGCCATAGTGGACAGACAAGAAGAGTGAACAGTGAACCGTATAGTAGTAGAGAGAGTGAACGTATAGCCATAGTGGACAGACAAGAAGAGTGAACAGTGAACCGTATAGTAGTAGAGAGAGTGAACGTATATCCATAGTGGACAGACAAGAAGAGTGAACAGTGAACCGTATAGTAGTAGAGAGAGTGAACGTATATCCATAGTGGACAGACAAGAAGAGTGAACAGTGAACCGTATAGTAGTAGAGAGAGTGAACGTATATCCATAGTGGACAGACAAGAAGTGTGAACAGTGAACCGTATAGTAGTAGAGAGAGTGAACGTATAGCCATAGTGGACAGACAAGAAGAGTGAACAGTGAACCGTATAGTAGTAGAGAGAGTGAACGTATATCCATAGTGGACAGACAAGAAGAGTGAACAGTGAACCGTATAGTAGTAGAGAGAGTGAACGTATAGCCATAGTGGACAGACAAGAAGAGTGAACAGTGAACCGTATATAAGTAGAGAATGAACGTATATCCATAGTGGACAGACAAGAAGAGTGAACAGTGAACCGTATAGTAGTAGAGAGAGTGAACGTATAGCCATAGTGGACAGACAAGAAGAGTGAACAGTGAACCGTATAGTAGTAGAGAGAGTGAACGTATAGCCATAGTGGACAGACAAGAAGAGTGAACAGTGAACCGTATAGTAGTAGAGAGAGTGAACGTATAGCCATAGTGGACAGACAAGAAGAGTGAACAGTGAACCGTATAGTAGTAGAGAGAGTGAACGTATAGCCATAGTGGACAGACAAGAAGAGTGAACAGTGAACCGTATAGTAGTAGAGAGAGTGAACGTATAGCCATAGTGGACAGACAAGAAGAGTGAACAGTGAACCGTATAGTAGTAGAGAGAGTGAACGTATAGCCATAGTGGACAGACAAGAAGAGTGAACAGTGAACCGTATAGTAGTTGTGAGAATGAATATATTGCCATAGTGGACAGACAAGTAGAGTGAACAGTGAACCGTATAGTAGTAGAGAGAGTGAACGTATATCCATAGTGGACAGGCAAGAAGAGTGAACAGTGAACCGTATAGTAGTAGAGAGAGTGAACGTATAGCCATAGTGGACAGACAAGAAGAGTGAACAGTGAACCGTATAGTAGTAGAGAGAGTGAACGTATATCCATAGTGGACAGACAAGAAGAGTGAACAGTGAACCGTATAGTAGTAGAGAGAGTGAACGTATAGCCATAGTGGACAGACAAGAAGAGTGAACAGTGAACCGTATAGTAGTAGAGAGAGTGAACGTATATCCATAGTGGACAGGCAAGAAGAGTGAACAGTGAACCGTATAGTAGTAGAGAGAGTGAACGTATAGCCATAGTGGACAGACAAGAAGAGTGAACAGTGAACCGTATAGTAGTAGAGAGAGTGAACGTATATCCATAGTGGACAGACAAGAAGAGTGAACAGTGAACCGTATAGTAGTAGAGAGAGTGAACGTATAGCCATAGTGGACAGACAAAAAGAGTGAACAGTGAACCGTATAGTAGTAGAGAGAGTGAACGTATATCCATAGTGGACAGACAAGAAGAGTGAACAGTGAACCGTATAGTAGTAGAGAGAGTGAACGTATATCCATAGTGGACAGACAAGAAGAGTGAACAGTGAACCGTATAGTAGTAGAGAGAGTGAACGTATAGCCATAGTGGACAGACAAGAAGAGTGAACAGTGAACCGTATATAAGTAGAGAATGAACGTATATCCATAGTGGACAGACAAGAAGAGTGAACAGTGAACCGTATAGTAGTAGAGAGAGTGAACGTATAGCCATAGCGGACAGACAAGAAGAGTGAACAGTGAACCGTATAGTAGTAGAGAGAGTGAACGTATAGCCATAGTGGACAGACAAGAAGAGTGAACAGTGAACCGTATAGTAGTAGAGAGAGTGAACGTATAGCCATAGTGGACAGACAAGAAGAGTGAACAGTGAACCGTATAGTAGTAGAGAGAGTGAACGTATATCCATAGTGGACAGACAAGAAGAGTGAACAGTGAACCGTATAGTAGTAGAGAGAGTGAACGTATAGCCATAGTGGACAGACAATAAGAGTGAACAGTGAACCGTATAGTAGTAGAGAGAGTGAACGTATAGCCATAGTGGACAGACAAGAAGAGTGAACAGTGAACCGTATAGTAGTAGAGAGAGTGAACGTATAGCCATAGTGGACAGACAAGAAGAGTGAACAGTGAACCGTATATAAGTAGAGAATGAACGTATATCCATAGTGGACAGACAAGAAGAGTGAACAGTGAACCGTATAGTAGTAGAGAGAGTGAACGTATAGCTATAGTGGACAGACAAGAAGAGTGAACAGTGAACCGTATAGTAGTAGAGAGAGTGAACGTATAGCCATAGTGGACAGACAAGAAGAGTGAACAGTGAACCGTATAGTAGTAGAGAGAGTGAACGTATAGCCATAGTGGACAGACAAGAAGAGTGAACAGTGAACCGTATAGTAGTAGAGAGAGTGAACGTATAGCCATAGTGGACAGACAAGAAGAGTGAACAGTGAACCGTATAGTAGTAGAGAGAGTGAACGTATAGCCATAGTGGACAGACAAGAAGAGTGAACAGTGAACCGTATAGTAGTAGAGAGAGTGAACGTATAGCCATAGTGGACAGACAAGAAGAGTGAACAGTGAACCGTATAGTAGTAGAGAGAGTGAACGTATATCCATAGTGGACAGGCAAGAAGAGTGAACAGTGAACCGTATAGTAGTAGAGAGAGTGAACGTATAGCCATAGTGGACAGACAATAAGAGTGAACAGTGAACCGTATAGTAGTAGAGAGAGTGAACGTATAGCCATAGTGGACAGACAAGAAGAGTGAACAGTGAACCGTATAGTAGTAGAGAGAGTGAACGTATAGCCATAGTGGACAGACAAGAAGAGTGAACAGTGAACCGTATATAAGTAGAGAATGAACGTATAGCCATAGTGGACAGACAAGAAGAGTGAACAGTGAACCGTATAGTAGTAGAGAGAGTGAACGTATAGCCATAGTGGACAGACAAGAAGAGTGAACAGTGAACCGTATAGTAGTAGAGAGAGTGAACGTATATCCATAGTGGACAGACAAGAAGAGTGAACAGTGAACCGTATAGTAGTAGAGAGAGTGAACGTATAGCCATAGTGGACAGACAATAAGAGTGAACAGTGAACCGTATAGTAGTAGAGAGAGTGAACGTATATCCATAGTGGACAGACAAGAAGAGTGAACAGTGAACCGTATAGTAGTAGAGAGAGTGAACGTATAGCCATAGTGGACAGGCAAGAAGAGTGAACAGTGAACCGTATAGTAGTAGAGAGAGTGAACGTATAGCCATAGTGGACAGACAAGAAGAGTGAACAGTGAACCGTATAGTAGTAGAGAGAGTGAACGTATAGCCATAGTGGACAGACAAGAAGAGTGAACAGTGAACCGTATAGTAGTAGAGAGAGTGAACGTATAGCCATAGTGGACAGACAAGAAGAGTGAACAGTGAACCGTATAGTAGTAGAGAGAGTGAACGTATAGCCATAGTGGACAGACAAGAAGAGTGAACAGTGAACCGTATAGTAGTAGAGAGAGTGAACGTATAGCCATAGTGGACAGACAATAAGAGTGAACAGTGAACCGTATAGTAGTAGAGAGAGTGAACGTATAGCCATAGTGGACAGACAATAAGAGTGAACAGTGAACCGTATAGTAGTAGAGAGAATGAACGTATAGCCATAGTGGACAGACAAGAAGAGTGAACAGTGAACCGTATAGTAGTAGAGAGAGTGAACGTATAGCCATAGTGGACAGACAAGAAGAGTGAACAGTGAACCGTATAGTAGTAGAGAGAGTGAACGTATAGCCATAGTGGACAGACAAGAAGAGTGAACAGTGAACCGTATAGTAGTAGAGAGAGTGAACGTATAGCCATAGTGGACAGACAAGAAGAGTGAACAGTGAACCGTATATAAGTAGAGAATGAACGTATAGCCATAGTGGACAGACAAGAAGAGTGAACAGTGAACCGTATAGTAGTAGAGAGAGTGAACGTATAGCCATAGTGGACAGACAAGAAGAGTGAACAGTGAACCGTATAGTAGTAGAGAGAGTGAACGTATATCCATAGTGGACAGACAAGAAGAGTGAACAGTGAACCGTATAGTAGTAGAGAGAGTGAACGTATAGCCATAGTGGACAGACAAGAAGAGTGAACAGTGAACCGTATAGTAGTAGAGAGAGTGAACGTATAGCCATAGTGGACAGACAAGAAGAGTGAACAGTGAACCGTATAGTAGTAGAGAGAGTGAACGTATATCCATAGTGGACAGGCAAGAAGAGTGAACAGTGAACCGTATAGTAGTAGAGAGAGTGAACGTATAGCCATAGTGGACAGACAATAAGAGTGAACAGTGAACCGTATAGTAGTAGAGAGAGTGAACGTATAGCCATAGTGGACAGACAAGAAGAGTGAACAGTGAACCGTATAGTAGTAGAGAGAGTGAACGTATAGCCATAGTGGACAGACAAGAAGAGTGAACAGTGAACCGTATAGTAGTAGAGAGAGTGAACGTATATCCATAGTGGACAGACAAGAAGAGTGAACAGTGAACCGTATAGTAGTAGAGAGAGTGAACGTATAGCCATAGTGGACAGACAATAAGAGTGAACAGTGAACCGTATAGTAGTAGAGAGAGTGAACGTATAGCCATAGTGGACAGACAAGAAGAGTGAACAGTGAACCGTATAGTAGTAGAGAGAGTGAACGTATAGCCATAGTGGACAGACAATAAGAGTGAACAGTGAACCGTATAGTAGTAGAGAGAGTGAACGTATATCCATAGTGGACAGACAAGAAGAGTGAACAGTGAACCGTATAGTAGTAGAGAGAGTGAACGTATATCCATAGTGGACAGACAAGAAGAGTGAACAGTGAACCGTATAGTAGTAGAGAGAGTGAACGTATAGCCATAGTGGACAGACAAGAAGAGTGAACAGTGAACCGTATAGTAGTGGAGAGAGTGAACGTATATCCATAGTGGACAGACAAGAAGAGTGAACAGTGAACCGTATAGTAGTAGAGAGAGTGAACGTATAGCCATAGTGGAAAGACAATAAGAGTGAACAGTGAACCGTATAGTAGTAGAGAGAGTGAACGTATAGCCATAGTGGACAGACAATAAGAGTGAACAGTGAACCGTATAGTAGTAGAGAGAATGAACGTATAGCCATAGTGGACAGACAAGAAGAGTGAACAGTGAACCGTATAGTAGTAGAGAGAGTGAACGTATAGCCATAGTGGACAGACAAGAAGAGTGAACAGTGAACCGTATAGTAGTAGAGAGAGTGAACGTATAGCCATAGTGGACAGACAAGAAGAGTGAACAGTGAACCGTATAGTAGTAGAGAGAGTGAACGTATATCCATAGTGGACAGACAAGAAGAGTGAACAGTGAACCGTATAGTAGTAGAGAGAGTGAACGTATAGCCATAGTGGACAGACAATAAGAGTGAACAGTGAACCGTATAGTAGTAGAGAGAGTGAACGTATATCCATAGTGGACAGACAAGAAGAGTGAACAGTGAACCGTATAGTAGTAGAGAGAGTGAACGTATAGCCATAGTGGACAGGCAAGAAGAGTGAACAGTGAACCGTATAGTAGTAGAGAGAGTGAACGTATAGCCATAGTGGACAGACAAGAAGAGTGAACAGTGAACCGTATAGTAGTAGAGAGAGTGAACGTATATCCATAGTGGACAGACAAGAAGAGTGAACAGTGAACCGTATAGTAGTAGAGAGAGTGAACGTATAGCCATAGTGGACAGACAAGAAGAGTGAACAGTGAACCGTATAGTAGTAGAGAGAGTGAACGTATAGCCATAGTGGACAGACAAGAAGAGTGAACAGTGAACCGTATAGTAGTAGAGAGAGTGAACGTATATCCATAGTGGACAGACAAGAAGAGTGAACAGTGAACCGTATAGTAGTAGAGAGAGTGAACGTATAGCCATAGTGGACAGACAAGAAGAGTGAACAGTGAACCGTATAGTAGTGGAGAGAGTGAACGTATAGCCATAGTGGACAGACAAGAAGAGTGAACAGTGAACCGTATAGTAGTGGAGAGAGTGAACGTATATCCATAGTGGACAGACAAGAAGAGTGAACAGTGAACCGTATAGTAGTAGAGAGAGTGAACGTATAGCCATAGTGGACAGACAAGAAGAGTGAACAGTGAACCGTATAGTAGTAGAGAGAGTGAACGTATATCCATAGTGGACAGACAAGAAGTGTGAACAGTGAACCGTATAGTAGTAGAGAGAGTGAACGTATATCCATAGTGGACAGACAAGAAGAGTGAACAGTGAACCGTATAGTAGTAGAGAGAGTGAACGTATAGCCATAGTGGACAGACAAGAAGAGTGAACAGTGAACCGTATAGTAGTAGAGAGAGTGAACGTATATCCATAGTGGACAGACAAGAAGTGTGAACAGTGAACCGTATAGTAGTAGAGAGAGTGAACGTATATCCATAGTGGACAGACAAGAAGAGTGAACAGTGAACCGTATAGTAGTAGAGAGAGTGAACGTATAGCCATAGTGGACAGACAAGAAGAGTGAACAGTGAACCGTATAGTAGTAGAGAGAATGAACGTATAGCCATAGTGGACAGACAAGAAGAGTGAACAGTGAACCGTATAGTAGTAGAGAGAGTGAACGTATAGCCATAGTGGACGGACAAGAAGAGTGAACAGTGAACCGTATAGTAGTAGAGAGAGTGAACGTATAGCCATAGTGGACAGACAATAAGAGTGAACAGTGAACCGTATAATAGTAGAGAGAGTGAACGTATTCCATAGTGGACAGACAAGAAGAGTGAACAGTGAACCGTATAGTAGTAGAGAGAGTGAACGTATAGCCATAGTGGACAGACAATAACAGTGAACAGTGAACCGTATAGTAGTAGAGAGAGGGAACGTATATCCATAGTGGACAGACATGAAGAGTGAACAGTGAACCGTATAGTAGTAGAGAGAGGGAACGTATAGCCATAGTGGACAGACAAGAAGAGTGAACAGTGAACCGTATAGTAGTGGAGAGAGTGAACGTATATCCATAGTGGACAGACAAGAAGAGTGAACAGTGAACCGTATAGTAGTAGAGAGAGTGAACGTATATCCATAGTGGACAGACAAGAAGTGTGAACAGTGAACCGTATAGTAGTAGAGAGAGTGAACGTATATCCATAGTGGACAGACAAGAAGAGTGAACAGTGAACCGTATAGTAGTAGAGAGAGTGAACGTATATCCATAGTGGACAGACAAGAAGAGTGAACAGTGAACCGTATAGTAGTAGAGAGAGTGAACGTATAGCCATAGTGGACAGACAATAAGAGTGAACAGTGAACCGTATAGTAGTAGAGAGAATGAACGTATAGCCATAGTGGACAGACAAGAAGAGTGAACAGTGAACCGTATAGTAGTAGAGAGAGTGAACGTATAGCCATAGTGGACAGACAAGAAGAGTGAACAGTGAACCGTATAGTAGTAGAGAGAGTGAACGTATATCCATAGTGGACAGACAAGAAGAGTGAACAGTGAACCGTATAGTAGTAGAGAGAGTGAACGTATATCCATAGTGGACAGACAAGAAGAGTGAACAGTGAACCGTATAGTAGTAGAGAGAGGGAACGTATAGCCATAGTGGACAGACAAGAAGAGTGAACAGTGAACCGTATAGTAGTGGAGAGAGTGAACGTATATCCATAGTGGACAGACAAGAAGAGTGAACAGTGAACCGTATAGTAGTAGAGAGAGTGAACGTATATCCATAGTGGACAGACAAGAAGTGTGAACAGTGAACCGTGTAGTAGTAGAGAGAATGAACGTATATCCATAGTGGACAGACAAGAAGAGTGAACAGTGAACCGTATAGTAGTAGAGAGAGTGAACGTATATCCATAGTGGACAGACAAGAAGAGTGAACAGTGAACCGTATAGTAGTAGAGAGAGTGAACGTATAGCCATAGTGGACAGACAATAAGAGTGAACAGTGAACCGTATAGTAGTAGAGAGAATGAACGTATAGCCATAGTGGACAGACAAGAAGAGTGAACAGTGAACCGTATAGTAGTAGAGAGAGTGAACGTATAGCCATAGTGGACAGACAAGAAGAGTGAACAGTGAACCGTATAGTAGTAGAGAGAGTGAACGTATAGCCATAGTGGACAGACAATAAGAGTGAACAGTGAACCGTATAATAGTAGAGAGAGTGAACGTATTCCATAGTGGACAGACAAGAAGAGTGAACAGTGAACCGTATAGTAGTAGAGAGAGTGAACGTATAAACATAGTGGACAGACAATAAGAGTGAACAGTGAACCGTATAGTAGTAGAGAGAGTGAACGTATATCCATAGTGGACAGACAAGAAGAGTGAACAGTGAACCGTATAGTAGTAGAGAGAGTGAACGTATATCCATAGTGGAGAGACAAGAAGTGTGAACAGTGAACCGTATAGTAGTAGAGAGAGTGAACGTATATCCATAGTGGACAGACAAGAAGAGTGAACAGTGAACCGTATAGTAGTAGAGAGAGTGAACGTATATCCATAGTGGACAGACAAGAAGAGTGAACAGTGAACCGTATAGTAGTAGAGAGAGTGAACGTATATCCATAGTGGACAGACAAGAAGAGTGAACAGTGAACCGTATAGTAGTAGAGAGAGTGAACGTATATCCATAGTGGACAGACAAGAAGAGTGAACAGTGAACCGTATAGTAGTAGAGAGAGTGAACGTATTCCATAGTGGACAGACAAGAAGAATGAACAGTGAACCGTATAGTAGTAGAGAGAGTGAACGTATAGCCATAGTGGACAGACAAGAAGAGTGAACAGTGAACCGTATAGTAGTAGAGAGAGTGAACGTATAGCCATAGTGGACAGACAAGAAGAGTGAACAGTGAACCGTATAGTAGTAGAGAGAGTGAACGTATAGCCATAGTGGACAGACAATAAGAGTGAACAGTGAACCGTATAGTAGTAGAGAGAGTGAACGTATATCCATAGTGGACAGGCAAGAAGAGTGAACAGTGAACCGTATAGTAGTAGAGAGAGTGAACGTATATCCATAGTGGACAGGCAAGAAGAGTGAACAGTGAACCGTATAGTAGTAGAGAGAGTGAACGTATATCCATAGTGGACAGACAAGAAGAGTGAACAGTGAACCGTATAGTAGTAGAGAGAGTGAACGTATAGCCATAGTGGACAGACAAGAAGAGTGAACAGTGAACCGTATAGTAGTAGAGAGAGTGAACGTATTCCATAGTGGACAGACAAGAAGAGTGAACAGTGAACCGTATAGTAGTAGAGAGAGTGAACGTATAGCCATAGTGGACAGACAATAAGAGTGAACAGTGACCCGTATAGTAGTAGAGAGAGTGAACGTATATCCATAGTGGACAGACAAGAAGAGTGAACAGTGAACCGTATAGTAGTAGAGAGAGTGAACGTATAGCCATAGTGGACAGACAATAAGAGTGAACAGTGAACCGTATAATAGTAGAGAGAGTGAACGTATTCCATACTGGACAGACAAGAAGAGTGAACAGTGAACCGTATAGTAGTAGAGAGAGTGAACGTATAGCCATAGTGGACAGACAATAAGAGTGAACAGTGAACCGTATAGTAGTAGAGAGAGTGAACGTATATCCATAGTGGACAGACAAGAAGAGTGAACAGTGAACCGTATAGTAGTAGAGAGAGTGAACGTATAGCCATAGTGAACAGACAAGAAGAGTGAACAGTGAACCGTATAGTAGTAGAGAGAGTGAACGTATATCCATAGTGGACAGACAAGAAGAGTGAACAGTGAACCGTATAGTAGTAGAGAGAGTGAACGTATATCCATAGTGGACAGACAAGAAGAGTGAACAGTGAACCGTATAGTAGTAGAGAGAGTGAACGTATATCCATAGTGGACAGACAAGAAGAGTGAACAGTGAACCGTATAATAGTAGAGAGAGTGAACGTATATCCACAGTGGACAGACAAGAAGAGTGAACAGTGAACCGTATAGTAGTAGAGAGAGTGAACGTATATCCATAGTGGACAGACAAGAAGAGTGAACAGTGAACCGTATAGTAGTAGAGAGAGTGAACGTATAGCCATAGTGGACAGACAATAAGAGTGAACAGTGAACCGTATAGTAGTAGAGAGAGTGAACGTATATCCATAGTGGACAGACAAGAAGAGTGAACAGTGAACCGTATAGTAGTAGAGAGAGTGAACGTATATCCATAGTGGACAGACAAGAAGTGTGAACAGTGAACCGTATAGTAGTAGAGAGAGTGAACGTATATCCATAGTGGACAGACAAGAAGAGTGAACAGTGAACCGTATAGTAGTAGAGCATAGCAGAGGAATAGTGATCGCTTAGTCACCACGCTACTTCCTATTTATTCACTGCCTTTATGATCACGTGTATCTACTCAATAATGGAATCGCCTGTGTTACTCACTGGCGATCTAGTTGCAAACCAGAGTGTAGGCAACGGCAATTACTCTTATGCAACCTTATTATTCCTACGAAGGAAACAAGGATTATTACGATCAAAGGACCATGTTAAAAGTTCGGGTGTTGTTACTGAGACATGTCGCCTTGATTTGAAAGTTGTGCAATTTTGCCTACTTATAATTTAGAAGCTAACAGACGTGAAAATATAAAATCTAATGCAAGTTTATTTACAATATAACGCTAAAATGCCGGCAATCTCTGGCGTGCATGCAAAAAGGATCAGCGCATCCATTATCATGGAATCTTTTCACCAATACAATATCATTACCAATTTTTGGTCATCTCATGATGTTTCATAAATGAGGGTCTTTGTAATTCCCGTGCGTTTTATCTCGAGGACAACCTGGTTCTACATTTCACCCTTATCTGTTAATATTCCTTTTCTTTCTCCGCTATTTATTTAAGAAAGGTCATATTTTGACAGAATTCGTGGACAGTCAATCGCTAGTCAGAATAGAATCATTACTCTCATCGCAAAACATACGCCTCGTGTGACAATAATTTCAGTTACTTATTACATAGATAATGTCTTGTTAAAAAACTTGATTTATTATTAACACCTTCGAAGTAAAAATAGAACCAGATATTCATTGTTCGAATGCGAAACATTGCGACTACCTTTTTTATGCCTGTTTTAGACAAAAATAAAGATGGAAAAAGAAAAATTTGATTATAGAAGAGGTTGTTTGTTCTTTCAATTATTTTGGGAGCAGACGATGTCTGCATGCCTGGGTTTGTGATTTTGGTATAGAACTAGCTGAAGATTGTGTTGCTGGGGATTGCTTAACCTTTTGTGCTGTTTACGCACACAGACACGCAGACTTCAACAACTACAACAAAATCCGCGATATTCTTACGAGATGCTATAAAAATCCTCGATTAATTTGAATCCCACGTGTGAATCAAATGTTTTACGGACATTTTTCACTACCTTTTATAAGAAACACCCATTGTGAACTAGTACAAAAACAACCTAATAAAATAACTTTAAGCCAAGTTTCCACCTTATCTTTCGAAGTATACTTCGAAAGATAAGGTGGAAACTTGGCTTAAAGTTTTTTCTTTTTCATAATCGATTTCACCGGATGTTTGGGTACCAGCTAATACAATAAAGTAAACTGACAAAATCATACCTGAATTTCGTCCAGGTTAGAACCTACCCAGACACAAAAGGTAACTGAAACCTTTCACGCAATACACATATAATCGCATACGCTTAAAATAAGACTATACAATCAGATAAGACCATATGTTTTCATGATCAATAATCTTTAACTCAAGGATCAATTGTTATCTCTTCTTTGTATTCTTATAATCTTTACTTCCTTTCATTCATGACTCACACATCATTTACAATAAGGATCTTAACAATATGTAGTATACGATTCACACCAGGAAATACCAGATATTCTGAACCAAATTTAATGCCAATAAGAAACCTGGGTCCTAAGAGGAGATCCTTTTGCACTATTGCTGCAGTTGATCCCCCACCCAAGCTTCCGACAGGGTTTGGTATGCAGGTTTTCTTCACAAGCTGAAGAATTATGGTGACCCCGGACAAATATTTGAACTGATCCAGTCTTTCCTATCAAATCATGGAATAAAAATTATCCTGAACGGCCACTCGTCTAGATCATTTCGTACTAATGCTGGTGTACCCCAGCGTTCCATCCTTGGTCTTAATTTATTTTTAATTTTCATTAACGACCTACCTGATGGCATCGGCTCTCAACTTGGTATCTACGCTGAGGACACAGACATTTACTCCTGTCTTGATAATATGTCTGATCAGTCGAATACGGTCAACTGAGCGGCTGATGTCAAAAACCACCTACAACTTGGACAAAGGATGGCTTGTTAATTTTAGCGCCCCCAAAATAAAACTACTCTCTACTAATCACCCGAGAGTCTCCTTTCTGCCTTCCGTCAGCATGGTTGATGCTAACATCCAGGAGAGTGACACGTTGCGCCTTCTCGGGCTAACATTCTCGGTCGGCATAAAGTGGAAATATCACATTGAATCCATTGATAGGTCAGCTGCTAAGAAAGTTGGCGCACTGTGTCATGCTAGAAATTTTTTATCTCCAGAATCTTACATATCTATAAGTCTACCATTCTTCCATGCTTAGAATATTGCTGCCACACCTGGTCCAGTGATCCTGCTATATATTTATAGATTCTTGATAAAATCCAAAAAATCAGCAATATTATTGATCCTATCTTGGTGCTTCGGCTTTCCGATTTTCTTACCGCCGTAAAGTTGCTTCCCTATGACTTTTCTAAAAATACTTTCCTGGTAATTGTTCAGGCGAACTCTTCGCTATGATACCTAGACTTTATGAATTTAAGCGCAGTACTACTTCTATGCTAACCGTTTTTTTCTGGCACTTTTTGTGGAACTCTCTTCCGGTTCCATGTGGAACTCTCTTCCGGTTCCATGTGGAACTTTTATCTAAAAATATTCTTCACCCAGTAACTCAATGTGTCTTAGTGGCTTTACTGCCACGTATAGGGTACATTCGATTAAAAAGAAAATTGGTTTTGTGATGAACCCAATTTCTACTGGGCTCAACCCAAGAGATAGCAAAATAGACTCTGCACTGAATGTAACAAGTGACCATCAGAGATGCATAAACGATATGGCCTAGTTACTAGGTGCGTCTTCACTGTATGTCATTTATACAGATGGTCAACCAAGATGAGCTTAGATGAGCTTAGGATATACACACATGGGATAACTGGATGACACAGATATATAAGCGCTTTACATGATTGAAAGAGGTATAATCCACGTTCGAAGAAACCCCCAAAGCCACACAACGAGACTCTGATACTAACTGACGAGTATCCGGAGTTGAATTAGCGATAATTTTACGCATGAGAGTTTTAGTAATTTGTTCTTATTAGTCTCTACAACAATAACATACCAAGTAACCGTCTACAATCCGCGAATGGATAAAATAATAGATACGCTGAAAGAGACCAGACGACTGTTTTCTGTATTCTATTTTTCCGTCGCTCTCAACCATGACATACAATTTGGTGTACATATAGTACTCATATATACTTATAAAATCTAGCTGTAACTCGCCTTATTGCAAAAGTGTACCTATTGACCTACCATTACATGCTTACTATTGTGTACAGAATTCTCCTTCCCTATACAAAATTACGACAGCTCACTCGAACACAAAATGTCTGCTTTATACTCAATGCCACAAACGTGATCCTCTGTTGGTGAAAGAATATATCTTCAATAAATCAAACAAATGCAATAAATGCTTAGACGTGCACAAACTGAGCCCAAACACACACATACACACACCAGCATATATATATATATATATATATATATATATAGCAATTCATATATGTGATATAGAATTCACTTACACCAGCTGATATAACACGACGCTCACAGTGTACATGCGTCAGTACACCAGCCCACGCCCATAATACACTAATTCTTGACAGCAAAGCATATATCTTCCAACAAAACTTATCAAAATTGACCATTTTGTTCAATCAGTCAGTCCAGCCGTCCAGTCAGTCATTCGTTCGGCTAGCAATCCCCTAGAACTGACTGGCTTTTATGCCTAAACGTCATCGCTTCACAAAAGCTGCTGAACGGAAGAAAATCGAAAAGAGATGCGATCAGCAAAAAGGCCTCGTTGGACATGCAATATGGTCAAGGCGGGAAACCATCTTGGCATGTCTTATTCTACTGGCCGGAACTAAACGAATATGTCGCCATAAACAATTGCCAATCGTATCTCTTCGCTACACTCTCGGATCTTTGTTTTTGGACTTACTTGGCGTTGTGTTCACTGAATGCCTAGCTCCATTGGCGATCGTTTCGACGTACTAGACGGACGGACGGACAATCGACACTGACAGCTAATCAGCACACCCCTTTCGAATATTAAACAATTGTTTGCTTTTGTAATAAACAGAACGATCAACAGAGGAATTATGGAGATAAAAAAATGGTGTCGGAGAAAAGGAATGGAAACGAATTAAATTTACAGCTAGTGTTATATATATATATATATATATATATATATATATATATATATATATATATATATATAGCCACACTGATGAGCTGTGATACAGCGAAACAGTCTGTCTGTGGATGACAATATATATATATATATATATATATATATATATATATATATAAAAGTGGACATGAAGCCAAGACCCAGAGGCGTCAGTCTGTTTCATGCTAAGCGCCATTTAGCATGAAAAAACTGTGGCCTCTTTTGCCCACTTTTATATTTACATACGCTCTATCCTTGATATTGAGCACTTTAATCCATAAAACACCGCTATTAATTATATATTAATAAATGTAGATATTCTTCCCCACCGGTAGCACGACTCGAAGTTCATTGATAACGCAGTCTTCAGGTGCTGACTAGAGACTGACCATTACGTAATTTAAATTTGAATAAAAATATCTGGTTAACACAAGACTGGCACAGTCCATATATTATACGGGGATTACTGGTTTTAAAAAATGTATTTAAAATAGACGGGAATTATATTTTATATTTATAATAAATGGAGATTAATGGTATTTTGAAAGAACTGTATTAAAGTATAAAACTATGAAAAAAAAAATAAAAAAATTTAAAATAGACGTGATTTATATTTTGTATTTAAAATAAACAGGCATTAATATTTCTAGAAAAAAATTAATCTCCAACACTCAACAAAATTTATTATGAGTGTAGCAGTAACGTATTGATATGCATATGCCAAACAATTAATGGTATTTTGCATTTCTACCATTTTCCGGTCAGCTTCCTCATATTGAAATGATTGTTTGGCAACAATTCCATAGTTGCAACGGATGACATTAAAAGTTTTAAATAATTAAAATCAGTTTATTATATCATCTACATCTGACGCGTCATAAGACATTTGCGTCACTAACCCACAAAAAAGAGAATGTCTAATATCGAGAATATTTAACATCGATAAACATCAGAAAAATGACTTCCTTTTAATAATATGTGGAAGTATCTACTCTTTGGCTGATGAAGGTCGCGAGACCGGAAACACGTGTAGCAAAATTATGAAAAATAAAGCATAATATATTTTTAAAACGTTTGCGGTTTCACCCTTCTTTGTAATATATATATATATATATATATATATATATATATATATATATATATATATATATATATATCGGTATTATTGTTTAAATGTATATTCATGTATCAGATATGATCTATAAAAAAATTAACGTTTATATTCAATATACAAAGAATTATATGCAAAAACACAGGCACATGTAGAGATTTTATGCAATATTCCTGGAAATGTTACCATACAAACTGTATAGTCTCTACCATCTTTTTCAATATAGTCTTTATTCGCATAACGGCAACGATCTTGGAAATTAAATTACTCGCAACAGGTAAGTGTAAACGTCCGTACTACATTTAGTTTACCCGCGCTATTAAAATTTTCTGAGTATTTGGGTTGCATCATGTATGCGCGAGAAAAGAGAAAAAACAGAGTCGGGAGGCGTTAAAAATATATTAGAGGAACAATTAGAATATATGGAAAAATCTTTTAAAAATAGTCATTAAATATATATATATATATATATATATATATATATATAAAGGCATAACGATAAAATCTAATTATGCATAATGATGATGGCAAACATATTAGGAAAAGATTTCGATGGTGTACTTGACGTAGACCCACCCTTAATTTAAGGAGATCATGTAAGTCGAAGAGAAAATAATGATATAATCAAGATGTTGAAGTTCCACACTACTTCAAAGTAAAGGTTAGAAAGAAAGGCCTGCAATCAATACTGGAAAGAGCAATAACAGTTACTGGACATGAGGGACCGATTCTTCCTGAATATTTTATAAATTTCAACCGAAAGTTTCCACGTCTGTTCTGTCAATGAATGCAGGAATATTTCCTTATAAGGAAACGGCTAATAGTATCATTAGCATTGCTAGATAAACAAAAATGATCGTTATGACGACGACTCCGACGATAATGAAGGGGATACAATTAGAACATCTCAGAATTACAAATAATAATTTGACTTCTTAAATTTCTTATCAGTTTGTCTAATACGAAAGAGCATGATGTGCAATGATTTTCTTTTAAATCCAAGTAGTACTTTATTTTTTTATGATGATAAACAATTGTTTTATTTTCATTTCTAATGAAGTGACTGACTTAACTCTTTAGATGAAGGGCCTTCAGGTGAAGTAAAAATAGTATAAATCTGATTTGAGGAAACTTATTGCCACTTGGTCCTCATCGACTTGACACAGACACCACTAATGTGAAAAAGTGAATAATAATAATAATAATGATGATAATAATAATAATAATAATAATAATAATAATAATAATAATAATAATAATGATGATGATAATAATGAAGAAGAAAGTGAAGATCATGTAGGATCTTGGATGACAATCGCCCTCATATCAGACTTGTGCACAAGAGTAGATATGGATGGATCCTGATTGGAGTTTCGCTACCCTGGGATGAGAATATCTTGAACACGATGTAAGCAGAAATACAGAGGCACCAAGAGCTGACAGGACAGATCTGAGAAATGTAACATGCAGCAGCTCAAGTTGTCCCTTTGGTGGTTCGTGTACTTGGGACTATTTTTCGGAATTATTCTTTCTCACAAGTCGCCTTGGGAATACCTGACATCGTTGAGAGTGCGCAGGTGACAGCGGTACTTGGAAGGGGCCATGTGCTGAGGAAAGAGTGTCTCTTATTGAGGATAGGAACTGAGATATGAACATCATCACCCAACAGAAACAACTAAGAATTGGAAAGGATATAAAATCAAATCCAATAATAATGGTAATAAAAATCATGAGGAAAATCTACATATATTAAATCTGAATTTACACACACACACACACACACGCGCGCGCGAGGGATACACATACACGGATACACATACAGTGTGCGATGGATAAATTGTCGTATAAATTACGCAAAAAATGAAAATAACACTGACATTTCATTTAAACAACTATATATACACAAAATATCTTGAAACACTACAGAGTAAATCCATTCAATAAAATCGGCATTGGCTTCAGCCATGGCCTCCAGACGACTTCGGATTCGCCTGTAATTTTTCTGGGCGGTCGCCTTGTTTAAGTTGGTGAATACTGCCATAATCCTTACCTTCAGTTCATCTTTGGTGTCAAAAGGGGTTTTTTTGGTCTCTCGCTCAACTGTGCCCTACACATAATAATAAGGCGGCTTGCAGTCTGGGGTGTTAGGTGGTCAGATATAAAGGGTCATGTGGCCGCAGAAATTGTCTGACAGCCATGAATGTGTTCTCCTGCTTATGTGTTATGGTGCAGAGTCCTGTCATAGGATCTTCCAGCAGCAACTCTGTTGACCCAGAGCAGTACTAACTCTTCAAAGCACTTCATTTAGGCCTCCATGTTGAGTTTGAGGTTAACACCAACACATTCGGGAGTTCTTTTGTTATCAGAACGATCAGAGTGAGTTTTCCGAGCTGCCGTACATTCGTAATCCCCATTAGACTCATCCAACTCTTTCCGAATCCTCTGCACTGCCCTCAGATTGACACCCAAACATTCTGAAATGTTCGTATTGGAGCTTCCGGTGCGAATGCCAAGCAGTACAGCATGTCGTTTCAAAAATTCCAGCAGAGTGAATTGCGTCATGGTGGTTTTTTTCTCAGAGAAAGGCCAACTAACCCTACTGAAGTTTGCAGTCGACAAAATCCCCCACCAAAATAACGCGCATGCGCTATATACATTGTTGTGGCTTCCGGGAATGGAATCCTGCACCAGTAATTTTGTGGGTCAGTTTTAACATATTTCAAATTCTATGTTGTGCTAATATAACTCGCTTGGTTTATACCAACAGATTACTACCTATATATATATATATATATATATATATATATATATATATATATATATCAGTGTCCTGACGATTTTGTTTTGAATGAAACAGACGGTCGCCGCTTGGTTTCACCTCAATGTCCTCTTTTATATTTACATACTCTGTATCTCTGTTAGTGAGTAATTTAACCTAGAAATATAGTATATCTTAAAACTATATATATATATATATATATATATATATATATATATATATATATATATATATATATATATATATTTATTCTAGGAGAAAGATGTATGACAATGTGGAAAAAGTTTTCTTGTGACGGAATCGTTTCGTTTTTTTCATCCATCGTGCGTAAATTGATAGATTTGTTTTTTTACGTGTTATCAACCTTTGCAGATTATTTACACCAGAAAATATATTTAGATTGTAAGAATTTGAGGGAGATAATAATGGCGCATCTTCTACTACTGAACCCATAACTGGTGGGAGAAGAGGTGGATACGTACCTTTCCCAAGTGGTCACCTATCTAGTTACTGACCAGGGTCAATTTTGCTTAACTTTGGTGATCGTATGAGAACCGGGGTTTCATCGTGATATGGCCGTAAGCTATCATGTTCAAACCACGTTTCAGAATGTATCATTACATCGAGATTACCGAATTACACTCTTCTGGTGATGAACAGGATGCATTTATTATTTTAAACTTGAAAAAATACGTTTTAAATTATTGTTTTTAACTCACAAATTATTTTCAGCACCTATATAAATAGTACCTTTGTAATTATATTGTTTAACCGCCATTTTTGACAGTAAGGATAAAATCCGACTTCAAATAATAATAAGAAAAAGAATCAACAACGTAAAACTAGGCAAATATATTGTCCTCTGATTTGTTAGCAAAAAGAACAGCAAATATGGCAATTACAAATCGGAGATACCAAAATCAATCAAGTGAAGCGATTTAAATATTTGGAAAGAAGATGGAAGATGCGACACTGAAATCAGAACGCGCATTGGAATAGCGTAAGTTGCCTTCCAAAAGCCCATCAAAGGATTAAGAAATTAAAAAAAAATCATTAGAAACAAAGTCGTGAGTACTGACATTTTTACGCAATACAAGTCCTCCTATATGATAGCGAAGACTGGACCGTCTCTACACAGAGAAGAAGATATTTGAAGCAGCATAAATTCGGTTCTTCAGAAAGATGCTGGGAATACCACAGATCGAACATGTAAGCAATGACAAAGTTTTAGAGAAAATACAAGCAAAAAGGACGCTTATACTTAACACCAGGAAGAGACAGTTAAAAATTCTAGAGCACATAATGAGGAAGGAGGGTTTGGAAAATTTGATACTCACAGGACAAATTAAAGGCAAGTGGGATAGAGGAAAGCAACGCATAACATACCTAGCGAGCTTGGGTAAATGGATGGCTGATCAAGGTTTAGGAGAGACAACAAAAAAAAAAAAAATTAATAGCAGCAGAGCAGAGGAAATTGTTGAGAGGCATGGTCGACAACGCCCTGAAGGTACACGGCGCGTAGAAGAGGAAGAAGCAAGAGAAGTGGACATAATAGCTGTGTCTAACGTTACTGGAGCGCGAGGAACAGTTTTGAGTTGAACGACTGGAAGAGGTGAAAACCCCAGGAAGAATTGGTTAAGGTCAGGCAACTGACAAGCATATTTGTGGCACTGAAGCGCGTCTTAATGTATCAAGACAAAACATGGAGACCTTCTATCAGTTTGTAATTACAGTATCGATCTTATCCGCGTTTTGGTTCAAGGGTTTTCAATTAAGGAATCAGAAGCGCAAGTTACTAACAATTCAGATATGCCAAAGGAAGCTGTGAAGTGTTTCATAAAGTATATAGATGAAAATTCTAGAATTAATAAGGAAAGAAAACGTTCAGAGGCTAAGGTTATTAAACTCAACAGGAAGAACAAATCTACTATCCCTGTCATAACATTTATTGCCGTATATTGTAATTGTTTTATTTCATCATCAAGCATTATTGTTAATCTCTTATTTGTTTTGACCATTTCACCCTAGAATATAAGAAAAAGAAGACATTATTTAGGAACAAGAACAATAAAAGAACAGAAATTAAGAAGACAGAAGATAACGATTGACATTACATTTACATTTCTGGAGATCAAACTTGACTGGAATGCAAGAAACTGGTAGCATAGAACATGTAGTCATTTCAATTGTAAAAGAAGATTTTGTCGCCAATCTAGTACAGAGTTTTAATTCATACAGTCTAGCTACAATAGAGGAAGGTTCATCAGAAAAATTACCATAAAAATATTTATAGAAAAGGCACAGGCAAGGTATGGAATGGCGGTGGGTATTTGACTGAAGCCGAGATGCAAGGTCAGGATCAATAATGTTGCAGATTTTTCTTTGGGTTTTCTCAAGGATCACTAAATATGTAGTAGAAACACCAGATCAGATTTGGCCACAATATTTTAAGCACGGACGAAAATGAAATAGCTAGATGTAACCGTAAGTCCTATGCTAACAGCTTTTTCTCTCGCATTTCTCGTTTGTGGAACTCTCTTTCAGTTTTTGGCTTTCCAGTTATAAAATGGTAATATAGAATGGTAAGATATAATGTTAAAATTATATTGAATAAATTGTTAGTTCCGCCGCTAGACTGAGTTGTGCTAGACATTTTTTGCCAGAATCTATGTGCAAACCTAGCAATTGATGCAATATAATCTTACCATTTCATGTAAATTCTGAATTAAAATTTATCATTTTCCCTGTTTTTACTATTGTTTTCTCAATACAAAGCCCTACAGGGTTATTGAATGAGGTTGTTTTATGGATGTTAAGAGGAGGAGGTAAAAAGTGAAAATTATAAGGATATGTAGAATAGATGACCTTAGACATGAAGAGGCTGTTTATAGATTATAGATTAAGATTATATCCTTACGGGAGTCTGTTCCGCAAAGTAGCGATTCTTTGGAGGAATGAGGATGATTCGACCATGTGTACGCGGTATGTCGGGTCTAAGCTGTAACGGTATGAATTGGCGGGATGTAACTCATTAGAACATGGAAATAGCGATAGAGCAGAAAGAGGCTTGCGACATGTCGCCTATGGGAAAGAGGTTGTATTCTGGAAAATAATCCAAGACATACAAGGCTTTAGAAATATGTCAAAGCTGGAATGCGGGTATTGGGCAACTCTAGCCCAAATCTGCTAGCAATAGTCCCTCGGTATGCAAGTAAAATTGTAAGTAGCTAAGTAAAATAAAAATATAGAATACATTAGACGACCTTATTGTATCTCGATTTTAGTAGCGTTTTCCGACATGGTCATCAGCTATGTAAGCCTGTGTTCAAGGTACATTTGATTTTATACTAGAAATATTCACAGTTCACATTTCTTTAAACATTCTTTTCACATCATTAACAACATCGGCAGATGAATATTTTCGGACTTCCTCACATAATGTTTTATATGAGGTTCGGTACTATCCGCGGTTACAAACATCCAAGCTGGGATCAAGAAACCAGTTTTCTGCTCATAACGTAGTCTACTGTAGGTAGCTTAATGATCATAAGGATTATTTTGTGCTGCAAATATTTTTCATATAATCTTTTTCTTGTCAATACACTTAATCTGGCGTTCCTCCATTAACTAAATACATCGAATATTATACAGTGAGCATTTCAGATTAAAATTCAACTACTAACTTTAGTTCAACTTCCACATTGAAAAATATATAAACATCTAACCCAACATCGACAGCTTGTCACAGGCTGTCTATGTTGGGTTATATATTTGCATATTTTCCAATGGCGATAGGAGCAAATGTTTGCACTTTGATTAAGACCTGTAGTTCGTTTGCTGATTCTCAAGACAGACGAGCATCCCAGTGAAAAATTGGCGGAGTATGATCTTTCGATTATTATTGTTCACCTTGCGTGTCAGACTGAAGTAGGCTTGGTAAATAAATAAGAAAATAAATAAATAAAAATCCACGTGAAAGTGAATAAAAGAAAGAGAAAATCAAGAGGGGTGAATAAGACATTCAAGAGAAAAAGAAAGAAACAACTGAAGAGACGCAAGTAAATAAATAAACAAGAAAGAAAAGCGTTAAAGAAGAAAAAGAACAATAAGGAAGAGAAAAGAAAAAAAGAGAAAATCAAGAGAAAAAGAAGGAGAAATCGAAGAGACGCAAATAAATGAATAAATAAGAAAGAAAGAAGAAAAAGAACAATAAGGAAGAGAAAAGAAAAAAAGAGAAAATCAAGAGAAAAAGAAGGAGAAATTGAAGAGACGCAAATAAATGAATAAATAAGAAAGAAAGAAGAAAAAGAACAATAAGGAAAATAAAAGAAAAAAGAAAGAAAGGGAAATGAAGATAATTGCTGAAATGAAGCTGAAAACGTAGACTAATTGGCCAGAAGGCTGAATTATAGAAAGGAAGCAATAATTGACAGGTGTTGCCAGTTGCATTAACCCAATCTAGAAACGGAAAATTCGCGCGCTAATTACGTCACTAGCGGAAGCAAGATTTGGGCGCCTATTCGAGCAGGATGTAGAGCAGAATGTTGAACTCTGTACATTCCTATTGCAATAATGATCTCTATAAGAAGCAGATTGGCCTACTTCCCTCGAAACATACTTTCGTTCGGCCTTGTTCTTCTGTCCATTATTGTTTTTTGATCATTCTCTCTTGCATTATTATCTTCATCTTCTCTCTCCTCTTCGACTCTTCTGCATCTTTCATTCTTCGCAGTTTTGTTTTTCCTCCCATGTTCTTTTCCACTACACCTACTGCTAACTTATATTTTTGGTTTACATTTGGTAATCTTAGTGATTATTTTCATAATTTGCTTTATTTTTGTTTTGAGGAAATCCTCAAGAACTTTAACTGTTGTTAAGCAGAGATTATTTAATTGAGATCTTCCATTTTAAACCTTCTTTTCGGCAAGTTGGTTTCATTTCTATTATCAATGTCTCCTATTTTAAGAAGGATTGAATGTCTGTCATTTGGTTCTAAGTGAAACTGAATATACTATATGGTTTAAAGAATAAAAATATTTGTAATTTTTCAGAAATAAAAGTATAAATTCCGATAAATCAGTAGAATAATTGAATAAACGTAGATAAAATTAATAAAATAGGACATTAAATTTAGATAAATTAATATAATAATTGAATAAACGTAGATAAAATTAATAAAATAAGAGATTAAATTTAGATAAATTAATATAATAATTGAATAAACGTAGATAAAATTACTGTAGGAGAATAAACGTAGAAAAATTAATAACTTAAGAGAATAAACTTAGATGAATTAATATAATAACCGAATAAACTTAGATAAAATTAATATAAGAGAATAAACGTAGATAAATTAATAAAGTGAATAAACTTATATAAATTAATAATTAATTAATGTGCTCATACCCCTGAAGCAGATAATACTGTTTCTAAAACACGGCAGAATTTTGTTTACTATTCTTGAATACAAAAATAATCATGTTTTCACACTCCCAAAACTGTTTTTCATGTCTGAAAAAAAAAGTTATACTTAGGCAGACGGTGTTTGGTTGCAATTAAAAGGTAAATATAAATTCCATCCCTGAAATATTCGTTCAAAGTAACGAGGTGATCTTCATATATTCTGATCTAGTTCTGTTACTGAATGATCTTTAAATCTGATAAAATAGTTTCACTATTTGTAGACATCAAAGGCGATTCAGAAGGAAGAATTTTCTATGGACATCAAACATTACTACAGGTTTCTACCTCGAGTATACTATCTATGTTAACATGACAAAAACTATTTACAAATAGGTTACACACATCTCAATATATTTTAACATAATTGTATGCATACATAAGCATATATATATATATATATATATATATATATATATATATATATATATATATATATATATATATATATATATATATATATATATATGGGCATATATAATTATATAAATAGACTTGCTTGCGTATTCATATACTATCACTATACATAAGCATATGTTTTATAAATGATTATAGCATACGCACGTAATGAAAATATTCAGTGTTTATTGAGAAAAGTGTTTATCTTTCAGTGTTTTTACAATAATAATCTGAATAACAATGAGAAAATAAAAAAGTCAGCCATATTCTCTAATGTTTAATTAAATACTAAATATTCACAACTGTTATCGTTTAGGCTTTGCTCATCATTTAAGTTGTGACTAGGCCTGATATCAGAAAATGTGTTTGATTTTTGTTGTAGATGCTAAGATTTAAGCTTTTTAGCAAATATAGTAAAGGAAAGCTGAAAGAAATGTCTATCCGCCAGAAATAAAAAAGCAAACGCAATAAAAATGACCTATTGTTTAAAAGAACGATCAAAGTCGAGAAGAATGGATAGTAGTTTATAAAACGTAGAGCGAAAAACCAGCATCAACCACTCCAAAAGCACCCGAAGAAAGTTATAAATGAACAGTGGAAAATATTTGTTCTAGATGTATCGTGTATTTTGTGTGTATATATATATGCGTATATATATATATATATATATATATATATATATATATATATATATATATATATATATATATATATATATATATATATATATATATATTTATCCTTGTCTTAAGTCGTATATTATTATTATTATTATTATTGTTTTTATTTTCTTTGATATCTGGCGTTTACACATTTCTTTCCGGGTCCCGCCCAGGGACCTAAGGTTAGAAATGGTATCATGACACTTTTCACTGCAAAAAAAAAAAAAAAATTACATAGATAAAGCCCTTCGTAAAGTGTGGGCTGTACTTGTCAGAATAATTTTTTGTATCTCTTTGAGGCATGGACTTCCAGGGATCCCTTCAATTAGTCTGCTGAAATCTTTTCCAACCAATCCTAAGGCTCCAACTACAACTACAACAGGGATTGTTGATGTTCCCATGTGCCACATTTTTGAGATTTCTATTTCAAGGTTCTTGTATTTTGACAGCTTTTCGAATATCTTCAAAGATACATTGCAGTCTTCAGGGACTGCCATATCAATAAGGAAGCATTATTATTATTATTATTATTATTATTATTATTATTATTATTTCCTTTGATTTCTGTTGTATACCCATTTCCTTCCGGGTCCCACCAAGAGAACTAAGATCAGAAATGGCTTCATGACATTTTCCATTGATCCTTTTTATAAATACAAGAGAAAACAAACAAACAAACAAAACAAAAAAAACAAAAAAAACAAAACCAAACCCTAAGATCACTCACATTTTACATAAAGTTCTTCCTAAGTTTGGGCTATACTTGTGAGTACAATTCTTTGTATTTCTTTAAGGTACGGCTACCTTGAATTCATTCATTGAGTCTATCGGAACATTTTCCAATCCATCCGCGGGCTCCAACTACAACTGGAATTACTGATGTCCACATGTGCCAGATTCTTTTAGATTCCCACTTCAAGATCCTTGTAATTTGGTAGTTTTTTGAAGAACAAAAGAGTACAACTGAAATAACGAAAGTCCAGAAATATTGAAATTTGAACTGCAAACAGCAATGACCAAATTAAACAGGAACAAAACAGCAGCAGGAGCAGACGGGATTGTAATAGAGATGTTGGTAGCCTTAGATAATTTAGACTTAGACAAGATTACAGACATAATAAATGAATTATACAACAGTGGCGATAAACCGGAAGTACCATATTCATAGCATTGCCTAAGAATTCAGGTAGAAACTAATGTGAACTTCATCGGGCAATCAGTCTAATGAGCCATGTAACAAAATTTATCGGAATCTTGAGGAATAGAGAAAGCTGCAGAAGCACGCCGGAAATAGGACAAAGACAGTGCTGGTTCGTTAAAGACAGAAGAACAAGGAATGCGATATTTATTTTCAGGATATTATCATAAAGAGCAATATAAATGCAAAAGGATATATACCTATGTTTTATAGATTATGCAAAAGAGTTTGATAACATACGTCTCAAAGAGCAGTTCGAACTGTTAGGGAAGCATGACATGCGTGAGAAGGATATTAGAATAATCTAGAACCTATAATGGCAGAAAACCGCCTGCACACGGATAGGAAATGAGTTAAGTAAATATACAAATATAAAAAGGGCTGTAAGACAAGGATGTGTCTTCTCACTAGACCTTTTCAAATTATACACTGAGGTCATTCTGAGAGAATTAGAATCCCTGCCTTGATTCATTACTGCCAGCGACAATCTTAACATAAGATATGCAGATTACACAGTGTTGACACAAAAAACAAACTACAAGAACGCCTACAGAAAGTAGTGATGAAAAGCGAGAAGAAAGGACTAAGCGTCAATTTCAAGGAGACTGAATGAATGATCTGTCTATATTTCTGAGATGAGGTATTATGTACTTTATTTACATTATTCGGACTATTGTCCTCATCTTTGTCGCCATATTTATTACAACGTTTCAGCCGTTGTACACTCCGGCCTTCTTCAGGTGGTTGGAATGTCGAACTGAACCCTTTATTTCGCTCACTGGGGTAGACTGTTCTAGCTCCACGTGCCATGTTTAATGGATGTCAGTTACCTCCTGTTAATTTTTCCCTCTGAAAGTTCTCCACTGCCTTAACCGGGTATTGAACTCACACTCTTTGAGTCCTGTCACTGGATCTAACCAACGCCAAAGGTAGTGTGACGGATATTGGCGCAGAAAGTGGAATCAGTGAACAGTTCAAAGTGTTTTGATTTTTCTCAAAGACATTCGTTTTTTTAAACATTTAACCCCTAGCAAGGTAATAAAGCTACACTAGGGGTTAATGAATGTTACGGAATATGAACGTTATCATTTCATAAACTGTCTGCGAGCCAAGACTAGAGTGACCATTCTGCATTGCTATTTAATCTATAGCTGGGGGTAGGAAGAAGAAATGAATTCCTGCCTTCCCCAAGGGTATTAGTACGAGGAAAATGCAGACGGAGCCTGAACACGATCGCCGATTCACTTTCTCTATGGTTATGCTATGAGAATTAAAACGGCAATTTTAAATGAAAATTGTGATTTCGTTGGCGTACAAGTGAATTTAGTTTGTTGCTCAATTTTAATTACCTTTTATGTCCATAAATTACTTCTGTAATTCTCGCCAAATATGTATTTATTTTCGCTCATGTAGTTCAGAGGGTATTGTTAACATACTTTGCTTCTGGCTAAAATTAACTCACTCTATTTCATTGTTTAAAACTTTTGACTGATTTTGAATTATTTGCTAGAATTTTTATACTGAGATTAAATGCATTTCTTTCTCGTTCATTAGGGAGTTTGTAGATAATGCGAAATTAAACAACCCATTTAGTGAACTTGCGTGCCAATAAAATCTTTGTTTGTGATCCTGATGTTGATCTGGAAATCGCTGTGTTAATAAAAAGTGAATATAATTTGCTTTGAAGGCGCCATGACCTTTGATTATCCTAACATTAATATATGACCGTTCCATTTCAATAAGTCCTCTTTTGTTACCAAATTAGCACTGAAAAAAGTGCGTGACTCATAAACCACGGGGGAAAAGCCTACAAAAAAGAAAGATTAGAAATTAATCGAAAATCTCATTTGTTTAACGATATATTCAAAGTAAAAATCTAGCACATTTGATTTTGTCTCGCTAATGTAGATATTATTTTTGTGAAATAATTTATTTTCCTGATGACGCCAGATAATCTTGACAATGGAAAAAATCCAATTTAAACACACACACACACACACACACACACACACACACACACACATATATATATATATATATATATATATATATATATATATATATATATATATATGGTCGATTTGTCAGAAAGGTGACTTTTTGATGTTATCTGTTTGGAGGAGGCGATCACATTTGGAAAGTAAGGCACCTTTGGAAAGTGCCTGAAAACCATACCACGGGTTGACCTAAGCCTTGTGAGTGAAATTGGTTAGACGGAACCCTTGGGAGCTGTTGATGGTTGTGCTATCACGAAGTCAAAAGTCATCGTGACCGAGGGTTTCAGCGCGTTGGCCTTTTTCAGACTATTTGATCACGCTAGCTAACGTGCTCTCTCCCAGAAACTGTAATTAAGATGCACTCAGTATAGATGCCGTATAACTCACTCTGTAGATGCTGAACAAAAACGCAAATGTGACTGAGCAGGCGTATGCAATGGGGATTAGCTAGTCTCTCTATTAGCCTGGCATCCTCAGATTCGAGTGGCTGCGCCATTTACTTTATTTTCTATGTACGTATATATACGATGTCTGATAAAAAGTATCGGAACTGGTTTCTATAAAAAGCAAACTACATGACATATCAATTCGGCATTTAATCTCCTTCGAAGTAGTCCCATTCCGAAGCCACACACTTTATCCAGCGTCATTTTCATTGATGGAAGCATTCCCGGAGCACATTTTTTTGGGAATAGCGAGTAGCCGCCTTGTCGTATTCTTTGTGGATTTCTTCATTGTCTTGAAATCTTGTTCCTTTCACGTGCGATTTGATTTATAAAAAGGAAAAAGTCGCAAATGATGGGGTCAGAGTAATATGGTGGTTGTTGGATATGGGGAATGTTGTATTTAGTTAAAAACTGTTGCACAAGCCATGGTCACTGATGAAAGCGGTGTAGTGCGGTGAGACGACCACACTCACCAGAATTTCCTTCAAAAACTGCTATAAACAAGTGTATGACAATTTTATAACCTTGTGAATATCCGCGTCAGGGATCATTGTCAATCTGTGCCAAGCGGCTTCACTCTGCGTACTTTAGTTCTGTTACCATAGCAAGACTCCCGATAGTTGTTTTTTTTATCAAACCTCGAACATCTATTATGTGTGTGTGTGTGTGTTTATGTGAGATAAATTGTCTTCTAAATTGCACAATAATGAAAATAACATTAACATGTCATTTTAACAGATATATTTACCAAAATTAAACAAAAATATCTTGAAATACTAAAGAGTAAATCACTCGTGATCACTCCAAACATCTTTGTCGTTACCATTAGACTCATCTAACTCTTTCCGAATTCTCCCACTGTCCTCAGATTGATACCCAAATACTCTGAAATGTTCATGTTCATATCCGGCGCGAATGCCAATCAGTACAACATTACGTTTCTAAATTGCTTGCGGAGTGCATTGCGTCATGGTGCTCTTTTTCTCACAGACGGTACCCAACTGACCCTACTATACTGTGCAGTCGACAAAATTAAAAACAAATAACATGCAAACGGGAAATTAAAAAATTACCAATGGCACTATATATATATATATATATATATATATATATATATATATATATATATATATATATATATATATATCTTTTACACACACACACACACACACATATATATATATATATATACATATATATATATATATCCTTTTTACATATATATATATATATACAGTAGCGGCCATAATATAAGGAACGGAAACAACAAAGCCATAAATATGTGTATTACTTAAAAAGTAATGCATGATTAGCAATGACATTTTTACCGAATAAAGATTAGGGTGTAATGCATAAATATTATACAAAGTTACAAAAATTTACATAATAGTTATTTTTTAAAATAAAGATTAAATGGAACAAAGGAAATAAGCTATTCTCACCACTTTCCTCAAAGAAATACGCCTTTCCAAAGCCAACATAAATGACTATAATTTTTTTAATTAAAAGAAAGCGGTTAAGTCAAAACCTATTATTTACAATATATAATACGTAACTTAATTTCTCAAACTAAAATAATATAAATAATAATTACATTATAAAAAAATCGAAAATAAAATCATTTACTCACTTTCGTTCTTCTACATTAAATTACATTATGTAGTATCCGTCATAATTTACCTTGACTTTCAGTTTACCTGAAGAATGTTTATGAACGTTTTTAATTTTAAAATGATGAAAAACTAACGTATTTTTTTTTACTTCTGTGTATATATACTTTTTACAGAATAAAATAATGACATCTGTATTGCTAAAGACCATCAAAGGATAGAAAGCGTAGGGTAACAAGTAATTAAGTTAGTAGATATATATATCTAGTCCTGGATGTAAGTGTAAACTACATCCGGCTGCAAGGAGATTGGAGGTTTTCCGGAACCACTATTTAATTGCTGTTGTTCCTAGGTCTATCCTGACCCGTAGTGGTAGCACCTGTTAGAATCCCAGCTATGGACAAATAGCCCCCCCCCCAGACTAAAAAAAAAACACTATGAAAATATAAAAATACATTTCTATAGTAAAAACACCAACAATACAATTTTAAAGCAAAATGATCAGCAAAACATTTTATCTGTGGTTGAAGCCATAAAATTGAGTTCAAAATATTTCAATTAAATTTCGGCGTTAAATGACCCAAAAGGAGTTAATATGCTGGCAAAGAAACAAATAAATAAATTATAGATATATATCATTCTTCATATAAATATACGAACATTTCAGAGTATTTGGTTGTCGATCTGGGGTCAGTGCAGAGCATTCGGAAAGAGTTAGATGTGTCTAATGGTAACGACGGTGTTTGGAGTGATCACTAGTGATGGCGATGTTATGCCTCTATTCATCTCTCCACATGGCCTCAGATTCAACACGGAGGCCTACACCACGTGCCTTAAAGAGGTAGTGTTGCCATGGGTCAAGAGGGTGACTGCTAAGGAAACCTATGTCTAGCAAAAGGACACTGCACCATACCACACAAACAGAAGAATCCAGTCATGGCTGACAGACAATTTCTACAACCACATCAGCGCTTACATCTAGCCACCTTGACCCCCCAGACTGCAACCCACTTGATTATTTTGTATGGAGTTCAGTTGAGCGAGAGACCAATAAAACTCCTTGTAACACCAAAGATGAAATGAAGGCAAGAATTATGACAGTATTCACGAAAATAAACAAGGATACCGTTCAGAAGAATTGCAGGAGATTCCAAAGTCGTCTGGAAAAAGTCGTTGAAGTCAATGGCGTTTTTATTGAATGATTTTTTCTTTATTATTTCAAAATACTTTTGTACAATTTTGGTAAATATATCTGTTAAAATAAGATATTTACTTTGTTGCGTAATTTAGGCGACAATTTATCCATCGAACCCTGTATATTCCTACAGACATAAAAGCCGTACCTCACACATACATACATGTATGTATGAAGAAAGAGAAAAGAAACTACGCTAAGTATCTGTATTGCTTGTGTGTTATGACTTATGACAAAATGTCAAACGTCAGAGATGAGGGAGCGTAGATCACGGGCAGCAATTTAAGAAAACTGACATCTTCATTTACGCATAGACACAAGTAATCAACATCGAAACAATTCAAGTTTACATATATTTCGTAGGAACAAAAGTTTGTAGTAAATTGTAATTGAATTTTAAAGACAATATTTAGCTATTTGTAGATAAATTTAATTCACTACATATTTGTCATTTCGTTCCATCAACTTTCGCCATCATTGAAGATTGAATCATGAAGCTGCCTCAAAGCAGCTTCATGATTCAATCTTGACAGAATTTTGGATTTTGAATTTCTCTAAGTGTTTTTTAGAATTTCCAGAGAATTGAAGTTCTTCTTAAGAATAGAATTTTGCAAGAATTACCGACACCCTACACTTTTCATTAACTGTTGTCTTTAATCGGTTCATTTCAGTACAGTACTTGTCTATTAACGTTTAATTTTGCGTATGAACCTCGTAATACACAGTGCTCTTCTAATAACATATATATATATATATATATATATATACATATATATATATATACATATATATATATATACAAGGTAACCAAAAAGTTCTGTCCGTTTTTAAAGGAAAAAAAAACGCTTCACTGTATGTGTAACTTATATTTAGTCTTCGAAGTAATCGCCATCGGCATCCAACACCTTCTGCCAACGTGTCGTCAGCTGTTCAATGCCCTTGCGGTAGAACTCTGGGGGTTTTGACACAAGGAAGTCTGTGAGGGCTTTGCGCAAGTCTGCTTCATTGGTGAAGGATTTCCCACGAAGATGATTATCCAGGGAGTGGAAGAAGTGTTAATCGGATGGCACAAGGTCAGGTGAATAAGGTGGATGGCACAAAGTCTCCCACCCAAGTTGCTGTATGCTATCCCTGACGTTGTCATGGAGGAAAACCACACCTTTGCGATTCATCAGTGCTGGCTCATCTGGCACAATGCCTGTTGCACACGTTTCAATTGATGCGAGTATAGGCCTCCAGTAAGCGTTTGGCCCGTTGGTAGCAGTTCATAATGAACCACTTGACGACGTGTCCATCAGACACAAAGCATAATATTGCGTGCGTGCATAGGCGGTCTTGCGGTGTGAGGGACAGCATCTTGAGGAGACAACTAATGTCTGGAATGCTTGCGAGTTTCGTGCAGAACCCACTTTTCATCACTGGTAAGCACTCGATTGAATAAGGATGCGGTACGGTGGCGAGAAAGCAGCGATACGCAGGCTGCCACTCGTTGTCCCTTGTGGACCTCCAACAGTGTTTGCGGAACCCACTTACTCAGTTTGTACGTCTTACCTAGGCGGTGCAGGTGAAGTCTAACTGTTTCATCGGGAACCTTGAACTGTCTTGCAAGTTCACCACACGTTAGACTACTGTCCTCGTCAATGGCCGCCTTCAGCACTCCGTCATTCAAGACCTGTGGTCGTCCACTGCGAGGCTCATCATTGAGAGACAAATCTCCCGATTTGAATTTTCGAAACCAACGCCTTGCAGTACGTTCATCCACAGCACTATCTCCAAACGCTTGACATATGCGGCGACTTAATGCAGCTGCTGATATACCCACTTTTAAGTCGTAAAGGAAACAACCCCGAATATATATATATATCAAATAAACGAAAAAAACACTTTCTGTTTTATCTGATAAGGTAATTGATTTAATTACCTCTCTTATCCTAAAAAATCACAATCCATTTTTTCTTAAACGCAGTTTTGTTTTTGATTCTGACCTGACGCCTGTGAAACACGTCTCTTATAAATTTTGCCCTTTGTTTCATCATCAACACTTCTGTCTATTATACACTCTACCTCACACACACACACACACACAGATATATATATATATATATATATATATATATATATATATATACACGCTCACCACACACACACACATATATATATATATATATAAAAATTACTAACAATATTTAAAAGATACTGAAATAAAGGTGTGTCTGTTTTGCCTTAGCGTTTGTGATGACTGGTGTAATCTTTCTGTTGTCACACGTGTCTCTTCATGAGAAAATAACGGTAATTGTTTGCTTTGCTCAAATTTTGTGCAATAGGAGTGGAATCATCTTCAAGAGATCATGACTCAATGTCTTGGTAGTGGCCATTGTGCATCTCTGGGGCTGAGGCTGTCTAGAAGGGCTAAATCGGCAGCCGCTTCAGGCGCAGACCTCAGGGTAGGTGTGGGGGCAGAAAACATCAAGCAAATACTACACACCCATAAAAATAATCTTTGTTATTTTTATTTTATTTATCTCTTAACGAACAATGCAATTCAGAATAGAAATATAAAGCAAAAGTAACGCTGCTGTAAGTATCCGATCCCCTGTTAAAGTCTATTTTTACAAGAGCTAGATCAGATGAAAAATAGAGCACTGCTGGTCTGGAGTTGCCAATCCCCCACTTGACTGTTTTTGATAGAGTTCAAAAGCGTATACGCGGCCTTGTGGGTGATGAATTATTTTCCACCCTACAACCTCTTTCCCACAGACGAAACACCGCGAGCGTCTGGCTACTCTATCGCTATTTCTATGTAATCTGATGAGCTATATTCCTGACCTTTGCAACTGGGAGCCACCATGCCACGTACACAATTAGAAATCATCCCTATTCCCTTCTTATTCCATTAGTAAGGAGGAAGTTCCATTCAGTGATATTATTCTCAAGAACGGCTGCTTTGTGGAACAGACGCTAGGGAGGGTATTTTCACAATCACTACAATATTGACTTCTTTACTTAAGTGTTAGCCGTTGTCTTTTCTGAATAATCGCATGAAATTTACTTGTCGCTTTTAAGCTCATGCAACAACACACAGTAACCATCTATATTGAGTGGCTCTTATGCATTGTATTGGGTGAATATTAATATAAAAATATCCGGGTTCATTCTGTGTTTGTTTTTGCATGTTTAATTATATAGGCTTTTCCAATAACGTGCTCCGATTTTAAATGTGAATTAAGTTTCTCTAATGATTTCTTTCTTTTTCTTTCCGATTTAACTACTTAAGTCTTTGGCAGTTTCAACCATGGAAAGATTACAAGTCAAACAACGTGTTAAAGTTATCGAATCCTTTTACGAAAATGGACGTTCAAACAGAAATGCATTTCGCGCATTTCGCGATGTTTTTGATCAACATAATCGACTAACCGGGAGTGCAATTTTGAAAAATGTTCGCAAATTCAAATAAACTGGGTCCGGTGGGTGATGTGAAAAAACCATTGCGTGCTCATTTACGCCGTTCAGACGTATTCGTCATCGCGCGCGCAGGGATTGAACCTCTCCACAACAAACTTTACATCGAATTTTGACAAAAGATTTGTCTCTACACGCTTACAAAATTCGACACAAGAACTGAAAGCTGCTGACCATTTGGAGCGCCGTACATTCGTCAATTGGGTGCACAAGCAAAGACAAGCCGCAAAAAATCTTCTTTAGTGATGAATCCCATTTTCATCTTGGTGGATTCATTAATAAGAAGAATTATCACATTTAGGCTGACGAAAATCCAAGGAAGATTGTTGAAAAGCCACTACATCCACAAAAGATCACTGTTTGGTGTTCATTTTTTTTTGCTAGCCGAATCATTGGGCCGTATATTTATAAATTTGAACGTCCATTTTCGTAATAGGCTTCGATAAATTTAGCATGTTGTTTGTTAATCTTTTCGTGGTTGAAATTGCCAAAGACTTAAGCTGTTAAATCTGAAAGAAAAAGAAAAAAATCATTAGAATTGAACTTAATTCTTGCCGCCAATCTAGTGCTACGCTTAAGTTTTTTAAAGTCTAGGTACCAAACTTTGGGTACGAGACTGTCATGTCGATGTCCTGCATGCTGCTAAGATCGTTCAGAAATATCTAAACTGTCAAATTTATATAACCGCTTTTTTCAGATCAATGATTAAAATTTTTTTCCAGCGAATAAACCTTGTAGGTCTTCGGAAGAGTCAAAATTCTTTGAACTTTGTGGAGTGCCGCTACACAGTCCCAAACAAAGAACTTACAGAAACCACATCCCTGGAGAACTTTAAAATAGTAGTAAAAACTAAAATGGATTATACATGTAAGAGTAAACGAGAAAACAAAAGGTTAGGAAGGAAGTCTTCATCAACATTGAAAAGAGCAATATCAGTGGAGTTGAGAAACCTATTTTTCTGAAGAATTTTTTTTTAATAGAAAAATTGTAAAATTTCTACAGAAGGTAGCACTGGCTGCTCGGTCAATGATTGCCAAATATTTCCTTATAATGAAACGGCTAATATTACCATGGCCATTATTATGGTCCATGCAGCAGTCTGATGCCCAGTACCGTAAATATAAATCAAGCCATGACAATCATAAAACAAGAGAAGCTTTTTCTAAAATATATCAGAAATCAAATTTTTGGGGAAAAAACGGAAAAAAATCGGATATCAAGAAAAGTGAGAATGCTGCAAAGGTTATATCGGGCGTGATTTGAATTATAGTGACCTGGTCAAATCGCCTTATATTTTCAGTTATCATTTGCGTCAACTTATAGTACAACACAGTACACATCAGATTGTATCGCATGATTTCCCCAATGACACAAAAAAACCCAGATTTTCTCCTGCAAAATCTAATATGACACTGATAAATGGTGTAGATGGACGCTATCAACGGTTGATATACAACATCAAAAGATGTATTTTTGTTTTTGCTGTAAGTAGTGTATCATCCCTAAAACAGGAATAAATAAAAGATTTTACTTGAAAGGAACACGGATAATTTACAAAAGTATAAAGCCTGGCGTAAATTTGAATGTCACTGAAAAGTCAGGAGAGCAAGAGAATCTCGTCAGAGAATGCGCAACAGGTTTCACCATATGGATTGTAAGCTAAACAGCTGTTATGTATTCCAATAGAGGTGGTCATTGCAACAGTGGGCGATAATGCTTATTGATGAATCAACCTGTACCAAATGATCACTATCAGCAGATATGGGGACGTGAATGTGTATGCCACATTTACAATGGATCTAAACCATTCTGTAAGGAATGTCGGGGTAACATACTAGAGAGGAGTAACCTGCAACATGAAAAACAATTTTTGATGTAACCATCACTGACCTAGGAGATATCAATGATACCATTATAGTGGTACCACTAATGGTTATCTTCTTTAATGATAATATAACTCATTGTGGGATCAGTTAAAGCGACAGTTTTCTGCTTCTAACGCCTAAACCCCGAGAAGATTGCGTGCTGTGATTAAATAGTGAAATCCGATACCACAAAACAATCCTTCGACTCGTGAGGAGTATAAGGCATTGATATCAGTGAGTGGAAACGCCCGTTTACGATGTTATGTTTTGCAATTTTTATTTTAGTCTGTCGTACTTCCTACATTTGCTGAACTCCAAAGTAAACAGCTCACTGACTGAAGTGTCAAATGACAAAATGCGTTTCTGAGTCGGTGGCTCTACGCATCCACTTCCGGCTTTCTCCGAATAAAATAATCGTTATCAACCAATTGGACGAGTTCCCGCTAGGAATCAGGGTTCTATTTTTTTGATTTACGTAGACAGTATAAAAAGGAAGAGCTGAGAGAGATAAAAGGGAGGGGGAGAAAAGAGGGAGACAAGTAATAAGTAATCCATTACGGTCTTAGAGGTAGCGTGTCAAGACAATGTATCGTAGCTTCCCTGTGCCTTTTCTATAAATATAAATATCTTTCATGGTAATTGCTCAGATGAGTTTTCCTCTTTGGTACTCAGACTTTAAAAAACTTAAGCGCAGGACTAGATTGATGGCAAGGTCTCATCATTTTGTAGTTGAAATGGCAAGATGCAACCGTATGTTCTATGCTAACAGTTTCGTCTCTCGCATGTCTCGCTTGTGGTAATCTCTCCCAGTTTCTGGCATTCCAATCAACTTTCATTTGATCTTCAAAACTAAAATTTAGTGTTAGTTGTTTTCTTGCTTTGCTTGGGGTGAAATGATTAAAAAATAGCCAGACGGCTGATATGAATTTAGAGTTTTCTTTCTCCTAGATTGGTTGCCAACCAAAGCTATTATGCTTAGTCTGTTCTGATGTATTTACCTATAGCTGGTGGTGGGGTGAAGAGCTGGATTCATTCTTTTCGAAAGAGTATTTTCGCGTAAGTGAATGTAACGGACTCGACATTAATTCGAACTCGGTTCTCTATTATCTCATTCCGAGCCACTCTTTATTACACCACCGCGCATCCTTTAGCTGTTAATGCAGAATGAAAACACCCAATAAAACTTGAAATCAAATACGGTGCCCATATGATGACTATCAAGATGACAAAAAGATAAAATTCCCTGCGAGCTACAAAGGAGAGGAAATTGTGGTGCGCCATGATCGCCAACGTCCAGAAGGGACACGGCACATAGAAGAAGATGAGTACCATATAAACAATCAAATTTCCATAAATAAATGGACACACACAAACGCACGCGCGCAAGCGTATCTGTATAAGTATGTATGCATGTATGTATACATATAATAATGGCTGGCTGCACGATTCCAGATACGTTGGTCTGCTAGGATAGCTAGACGGTTCTACAGGCGCCTGTGTTGTAAACTACAACTATACTGTGCCCACTTTAGGTACAATAATTTAGGCGCATAATTTACCGTGAACAAGGTGCAAACTCTCGGTGACGATGACTTGAAGACTTCATGCTTCCGACCAACTCGCGATGCGGTTTCTGAGGCTGTTATTATGGGTTTTATGGTCGGAACGCTATTTTTTCTAATCATTCGGCCACACGAATATATATATATATATATATATATATATATATATATATATATATATATATATATTATAATAAAGAGAAAGAACAGTAAGATATATAATCCGGTGTTTTTATTAATATTTTTATTTTTACAAAACAGTGCTCAATGCAAATATACAAAGCATAAATATTATAAATTTATTTATTTAAAAATATGGTTCTATCGCTACACGGGAATTACCATGTTTCAAAAACAGAAGCTAAAAACTTCAAATTCATTTATAGAATTAAATTAAATTAAAGTCCCTAGTTCTGTTTCATTTTCAAGCGAATTTTGGAGCCCTAATTAATTTTTAAATATATATATATATATTATATATATATATATTATTTTAGGATATTACACTGAAAACATGTAAAAATCGCTACACAATAGCATTTCTGCATCATCGTACTTGGATATATATATCTATATACATATATATATATATATATATATATATATATATGCACGTTGAAAAACTAGAGTGCAATCAGGGGTCATAACATGGAGATGCACACGTTCTTTTATTTAAATAGAGCTGTTTGAGAGTAGATGGATTGAGACAGGTTCTTTCGAAAATTTGCTGAGAAAGTTGGACCTGACGCATCTGTACCGCTTCGAGGTTTGCAACGGTAGTCAAATGAACACCTTTTTATGAACATCTATTTTCACTTTTATTTTACTCGACTAAAATTCTCGTAACAGGAACAAAATAAACCGGGCTCTTTTTTGAAATTTTTCTTCTATGCGTCGTCTCAATTCAATACGTTGTCGATCATGGCTCTTCGCAATTTCCTTTCCTTTTTAGCTCAAATTTTTTTCCCAATCTTTCCTAAACCCTGTTTTGCCGTCCATTTACTCAAGCTGGCTAAGTAGGTTATGCATTGTTCTCCTCTATCGCTCTTGCCTTCGCTCGTTCTTGTGAGTATCAAATTTTCCACACTCTCTTTGCTCATTATGTGTCCTAGAAATTTCAATTGTCTCCCGATGTTAAATATAAGTGTCCTTTCAGTTCTCATTTTCCCTAAATTTTTTTGTAAAATAATCTCCTAATCTATTTTGCTTTCGAGCGTTTTCGGCTAAAACATTTGCCATTTTCAAGGACACACAATTCTGATAGGAGTATGAGAAAAATAATCATTTAAAATCAATTTAGCCAAAAGCTCCAAGAACTGAGAAATATTTGGATAACTTTACACACCTATTAAGAAAAGCCCGGATACAATAAAAACTCGATAAAAACTAAACAAGCGTACCATGTCATTTTATGTATCAATCAATGTCTATTCCGATATCTGTAGACCAGGTTCTGGACGGCAGTTATTATTATTATTATTATTATTATTATTATTATTATTATTATTTTATTTCCTTTGATTTCTGGTGTGTACACATTTCTTTCCGGGTCCTGCCAAACATGACATTTTCCACTGACAGATTAAAAAATAAAATAAAACACAAACATTTTACATAGATAAAACCCTTCGCAAGGGGTGAACTGTACTCGTGAGAACAATTTTTTGTATTTCTTTAAGGCATGGAATTCCAGGAATCCCTTCAATTTGTCTACTGGAATCTTTTCCAACCAATCCGAGGGCCCCAACTACAACAGGGATTGTTGATGTTCCCATGTGCCACATTTTTGAGATTTCGATTTCAAGGTCATTGTATTTTGAAAGTTTTTGAAGATCTTCAAAGATACATTGCAATCTGCAGGGACTGCCATATCAATAAGGAGGCACTTTTTTTGTTTGCGGTCTCTAATGACAATGTCTGGGCGGTTAGCATTAATTGTTCTCTCTGTGTGTATTGTATAGTCCCATAAAATTGTAACAGGTCCTATCTCCGTAGCTACCTATGTGATGACTCCAGATTTCTCTTCATCCGTAAAGTATTCTCTACCATATACAATGATGGACAACACATAGAAATCAGACACCCTTTTCTTTGTTTCTAACGAATGTTTTTCCGTTATTATTATTAGTAGTAGTATTAGTAGTAGTAGTAGCAGAAGTAGTAGTAAATAATAATGTTTACGTTTCTATGTACGTAACATACTAGTCGGCTTTTCCTATCGTTTGTTAGAGTTTAGGTGGAAATTAATCATTAATCAGGACACAATTTGTTCTATTTATATGCTATATTTAAATGTTCAAATTAAATTCCCTGTTACTATCCGGATGTGTCAATTTTATTATGTACTTTTTTTTAAGCCAGCATACTGCCATCAGCTCACTCCTCTAAGTTAACAATTCTTAATATTTGACATTGTTTGTAATATCATAAATTTTTCTATTTACCACATATCACTTCTCACGCCTCGCTCCTTGTAGGCCTTAGTAACAAACTCAACTGGAATTTGAACATGGCGCGCCGTTTCCGCTTTGCGTCACTAAGACGCATAGGATATCTGAGTGTGAAAGAGTGTGAGAAAAAGAAAACATTAGGAAAGATCGATGACAATAAAATCCAGAGATTAAGAAGACAGAAGATAAAGATTGCAATTGCATTTAATTTTTTTTTTTTTTTAAGATCAAAGTTGACTGTAAAGCAAGAAACCGGAAGAGAGTTCCACAAGCGAGAAGTGCGAGAAAAAGAAACAGTTAGCATAGGACTTACGGTTACTTTTAATCATTTGCAACTGTAAAATGATGAGATCTGCCAATGTAGTATTCTGATCTGACACCGAAAGAAACTAAAGATGGATACTAAAATATCATGGATGTCACAATCGTATTCCCAACATGAAGGGAACGCGTTTAGCAATGTCACAAAGGTTTTGTCAAAATGTGTCTGAATAGTGTCAATACTTGTAATCTAATAAAAGTATTTCATTGTCGAATTTTTTTAAAGCGGTATCACCCCATGCAAGACAGTAAAGCCACTAAGACACAAGGGGTTACAGTGCGTGAAAGAATTAGGAACAGAGACATTAATAATGAGCAGAAAGAGGAAACAGTAATCAGGAGGACAGTAGATAGCGATTGACATTGCATTTAAATTTTTACAGATTAAAGTTAGAAAGCATGGAGATGGAAGATAGTTCCACAAGCAAGAAATGCGAGAAAAGAAACTGTTAGCATGAAATTTAAGGTTAAATGTAGTCAGCACAACTGTAGTCTAGTACTGCGCTGAAATTCAAAAAGTCTAGCTACCATAGTGAAGTGCTCATTCTAAGAATTACCATGAAAATATTTATAGAAAAGAAACAAAGAGGCAGCCTTACTGCGGTGGGAAAGTGACTGAAACCGAGCTGCCAGATCAGGATTAATAATATTGCTGATTCTTCTTTGGATTGTATCAAAGAGCTCAAGGTAAATATCAGGGCAACAGGACCATATGCGGCAGCAATATTCTAAGCGTCGACATGGAAATGATTATAGATTGTATTCCTTTGATTTGGTTGACATATTCTTG
This sequence comes from Acanthosepion esculentum, assembly GCA_964036315.1. Classification (NCBI taxonomy): domain Eukaryota; kingdom Metazoa; phylum Mollusca; class Cephalopoda; order Sepiida; family Sepiidae; genus Acanthosepion; species Acanthosepion esculentum. The sequence goes on from OZ038481.1 coordinate 71,789,959, forward strand.
TTTGGCTTTAATGATCACTGACAGTATATTCTAACAAATTATACAAAATACTGATGTTTTCTACTTTAAAATAATTTTCTTTCCGAAATTGATAGCGTCCGCCACGAATCGCAATCATAATTCTACAGAATGAATAGAAACAAAGAACTTAACTGAAATGAATGTGCGAATATTTTCTGAAGAATTCTTTCTATTCAGATTACCACTTTTGTGGAAACTGCCTCTTTTAATTGTATAGTAGTATTGAAAAAAATTGCATTACAACGTTTGCAATAAAACGTGTCAACTGATTGATATTTATTGTTGTTAGCTACCGAGAGCCTGATTTTACGTCAACGTTTATTTACTTCCGGCTACGCGAATTTTAGTTGAGTGAACTAAAAGCGAAAACAGATGTTCATAAAAAAAACCCCCAAAAACATATCTTCTTTACCTTCGTATATAATAAATTTAAGTTGTTAGGTACATTCCAATGCGAATGAGTTTTCAGAAGTTTTTATGTAACATTGAGAACAGCCTCATTTTTATTCTCAGTACTTTAATAGTCTTCTCATGTAATATTCACATTGATGTATAAAATGTCTCCAAGTTGAAGCTTAAAATCAATAGTTAAAGCGAAAATCGATCTTCAAGCGTAAACAATTTTAAATTTGCATAACTCGTTGTTCACTGAACGCAATTTATTATTTGATTTAGTTGGTTTTTAAAACTTTCTTCTTTAGAAAAGCTAAATTTTATTCGAGAGAATATATTTTGTAATGAAGTGCTATGTATTTTGAGAGGGATTTTGGCTGATTTCTCTTGTGCATATAATTTGAATCTAACTTTTTGCTACAGTATTATTAGCATTGGTATTTTCTTGTAGTTACTATATTTCATATTATAATTTCCACTATCACTTCACGAAGATGAAGAATCAAGAAATTGCCCGTCGGGGTTGAACGAAGGTCAAATCATGTAGACAAGATGACCCACAGAGTTGCAGTGTAAATGTGCCGGTTGACCAGAGGTCAGAGAAAGACTGGCATAGACATTATGTCCGCTTTATCAGTCTTGCGGCTATTGGTGGAGAGTGCGTGGTTAATGCCAACTGCCTGCGGGAACTGGATTCGGCTCTGGTCCGATATTTTTACCGATTTGATGGTGACCAGTGTTGAGATTGTCAAATGAAACTTCAGGGTTGGCGACCTAAAGTCAGAACCCCCTCCTGTCGGTCATTGTAGATTTAAATGAGTCCTTGCCTTCAGTAATGTCTTGGCCTCACCATATTTTGAGATCAGAACAAGATTCATTAAACTATTTCACGATTTATTTAATACATTTTTCTCACACATATACACAACTTTGCACACGTACGTTTCAGCTCATGCGTACACACTGAAAAAAAAGTTTAATATCCTGACAATGTTACTTAATGTTAAAAAACCCCTGAAGACATAGAAATGGAATGAGCTACCTTTACTGATTGTCTTTTTCGTTGTTACATTATCAAGTATTTGCGTTCCTTGCACTATATAAAATAAGAGATTTCATTTTAAGATAACGTCCTGGTTGCTATGGTCGTCATATTATCTTTCGAAACAAACCGCTAAAAATTAGGAACCGAGCCTAAAACAAAGAAACCGCGAACATAGTAGATGAGACGGTCGTGAATATATATGACTAACACCTCCCCGTAGTTCACTGAGCAAGATAATTAAGGCGAGAATAAAATACGTAAGTTTACAGATAATTTAACAAAACAAAGCCTGCAACAGCGAAAGAGGAAGTGCTTCTTTGCATCACAGAATTGTTTATTACAAGTTACACGTCTAGAATATCGAGAGAGAACTAAACTCAGTATAATAATTCTTTTAGATACTTGTATAAATTTTAAAATTTCCATTTTTTCTCTCAAAAAGAAATCTTCCATTTTTGATTTTCCTGAATAACTTCTAGCTTTTGCTTATATCACTTTCACGCAGTTCCATGTCAATTCCTCTTCCTCATAGGCATAACTTAGCACTCCTTTTGAAGGAATTAGCTGCCTTCTCTGAGAAATATTTGGAATATCACAGAAGTATCTTTAACGGTGCACGAAGAACCATACTAAAAATACTAGGATTGAAATTGTATATGCTTGAAGTTTGAGCTAGAATTGACAATATTGTAATGGCGTTGTTGTTAAAAGGACACTGAAATCAGTTTGCTTACAGATTAAGTATCCTTTTCTAAACAATATAAATCTAAAAACCATGAATCTGTTTATCGCACACAAGATCGATTTGAATTACATCCTTCTTAAACATTTTCCATTTTTGAACCTCAGCGATTTTAAGAAAAAAAAAATTCAAGAAATGTTTTTATTTAAAAACAACAGCTAGATCATTTAGCAAAACAAATTGGCACTTTAAAGAATTCGGTTTCGAATTATTATATTATGGAAATATATATTTAACACTTTGTTGCTGTGTTTACAGTACCGTGGTAAAGTATTGACTGGCATGTTAAGGATTGTTTGTGTCATTAAAAGATTATTATGAGGCGTGGTCTTATGTGTTCAAAAATAGTTGGCCTTTGGGATGTAGAGAAAAAAAATTTTTTTTCGATAAAAGAGAATTTAAAAAAAATATTTTTGAATTTACAACAATTCATTGACTGAATCAAATCACCGGGTCGTCAATGAACCTCTCTTTTATTTCCAAAGAAGAATCTGCAATATAATCGGTTCTGACTTGGCATTTCGGCTTCATCACTTTCCTACCACCGTAATATATGTTTTTATTATTATTTCCATGGCAATTCTTCTTATGTCACTTTTTTAGTACCTTGACAATTTAAGCGGAGTACTAGATTGACTGTTAGGTCTTATCACTTTACTGTTGAAATTGCTACATGCAATCGTAAGTTTCTTCTCTCGCACTTCTCCCTTGTGGCACTCATGTTCTGTTTTTTTTACTTTTCTGTCAACTAGGATTTTCAAAAATTTAAATGTAATGTCGATCGTCATGTTCTGATTTCCTTGAATCATGGTCTTCTAATTATGTTATCTCCTCAACGTTTCTTCTGCTTCTTTTGTTCTCAGTAACCCGTTGAGTTTTAGTGGCTTTACTGGATAGAAATGATAAAAAAAAAAGAAAAACTCCAAATGAAAATCATGAGTATGTGATATACAAAAATTAAATGACGACATCAGCTAGATAACCACCTTCAGAGTAAAATGTTGCTGAAAGATTTTTATAGACGTGTCATCCTGACCGAGGAAACAGCAGTCGCATATTTTTTAAGAGAGAATAATCTTTTAGAGTGTTAGATAGCGCGGTAGACGGCATACTATAGTAATAAATGAGGGAGATCGCATGCTATAGTGTTTTATACCGTCGTAGACCAATTACTATAGTAACACCATATATCCCTTGTTTCCTGTTTAGGAATGGGTTTCCGGTTCCTTATAAAGTCTGCTTCATCATTTTACATATAACATCTGCGCCTGAAAGTTTATTTAATATTTATTTCAATTTTTCTCTCTCCCCTCCACTAATAGGAGTAAATAGATTCGTCTATCGTCCGGTTAGGACTCCTACCCGGTCTTTTGAACATGAGTAGAGGTTTATCCCTTGTTTCCTGTTTAAGATTGTGTTTCAAACAATGGTGAAGAAGTGGTGTGCCGACTTCCAGCATTTCTGTTTTGACACCCAAATAGCAGCACTGTCGCAGATGATTGCAACGGTTTCAAATTCTGAAATTCTTGGTCTTGGTCATGGCCTAAATTTGCCCGGTCTTCAATTCTCTATTAAAATAATTGCTTAAGCAGTAGAATTATCAAAAGACGCCGACCAGAAGCGAGAATGAATGCTCATATCTGGCCTGGTGCTTCTGCTGTACATCTCGAGATTCTTGACAAAATCCCCCCCCCCCAAGATCTGCAATACAATCGATCCTGACCAAACATCTCAACTTCAGTCACTTTCTCACCGACGTGACGTAGCTTCCTCTGTCTTTTCTACAAACATTTCATGGCAACTGTTCTGACGAGCTTTTTTAACTGTTGCCCCGAATACATGAATTTCTGCGTGCTACTAGATTGGCATTTAGGTCCCACCATTTTACTGTTTAAATAGCAAAATGCAACCGCCGCTTCTACTCCTACAATTTCTTTTCCACTTTTTTCCCACCTGTGGAAATATCTTCCGTTTAACTGCTTCCCTGATAATTACAATCTTCAAAAATTTAAATGCAACATCAATCACCATCTTCTGTCTTCTTGAATCCCGTTCATCTTCTGTCATTTCTCCAATCCTCCCTATTCTCAGTCTTCTCTCTCACTTTCACTCCTGTAACTTATGCGCATTAGTGGCATTCCCGCCTTGCTTGGGGTGAAATAATTTTAAAAATGTAGCATTTTAATGACGATTTCTTGCAGTGATTTCTTACTTTTAAAGACTCATAGCCACGACACTGTTTAGGCAAAAAGATAGGATGAAAGAAACTGCAGAAAGGTGCTCTCTTTCTGGAGGACAATGACGATGGATTTTTGGAAGAATTTTGGATTAACCCCACTCACCCCTGTCTGGCTTCATCTGTTTCCTGTTTCTAAATCGTCAGGTGCGATAGGGAGAATCCATCTTAACAGTGTTAATCTACAAAGTCCAGTCCGATGCGTTTGCAGAATCTCCAGTATATCCAGTATATTTTTTATATCAAAATTTTAATTTATTTTACGATTGACCATTTTATCTTTGTCTACGTACAAGCGCCATTACGATTCTGTTCTCCCTTGCTTATTGTAGCCTACATACAAATTCTTCTAATTCATTATTATTTTGTATATTTTACAAGTGTACTGAGTATCTATTTTTTTCACTTCCGAAAATAATTTCACCAATCCATCAATAAACACGCGCATGACCAGTGTTGTTCACAT
>OZ038481.1:71799861-71859861 GCA_964036315.1 Acanthosepion esculentum
ACCAATTACTATAGTAACACCATTTATCCCTTGTTTCCTGCTTAGGAATGAGTTTCCGGTTCCTTATAAAGTCTGCTTCATAATTTTACATATAACATCTGCGTCGGAACCCTGAAAGTTTATGCACTAACTATTTATTTCATTTTTTCTCTCTCTCTCTCTTCCAGTAGATAGATTCGCCTATCGTCCGGTTAGGGCTCCTAGCCGGTCTTTTGAACAGGAGTAGAGGTTTATCCCTTGTTTTCTGTTAGGATTGGGTTTCCGTTTTTCTCTAAATTCAACCTCAGCTCTATACTCTTAAAGCTTGTCCATTCTTACGTTAATATAACCCAACACAGTAAGCCTCTACCTTGTGTGGCTCTTGGGCCTTGTGTTGGGTGAACTTTAGTAAAAAAAAAGAAAAATATGTTGTGCAAGCTTATAGATTGATGTATTTTCCACCTTGCATCTACAGACGCAATATTGAAAACTTTGTTGCTACTTCATCGCTATTTCTGTTGCTAATGTTCAGAATCGCATCACACTTTAGTTCCACCAGTTTAGTCCTTTACCGCTAGGACATACCATCCATCTTTCATGGAATCGAATCACTCTTATTTCCTCCGTATTCCAAATGTAAGAAGGAAATTCCACTCTGCTGGTTTTTTGCCAAGAACTACCACTTCCCAATTGAGTGCTTCCCGGAATATTTTAATATTGCCCTCTCCAAGTTAACGGTCGATCGTTATCTATCATCATAATCCCCAGTTCCTGCAACATACTGATACATGCATTTCACACACCTCAAGTATGATTTCCATTTCCATTGTAAGCCTCTTTGAATGTCTCTCGAAATCTTTATTAAAATAATGACCAGTAAACTCGAACCCTCGCTCACGATGGCTTGTGATTTCTTGGTAGCACAGCCATCGACAGTTTCCAAGCAGTTTCGTCGATTCTACTTGACTCAAAAGGCTTGGATCAACACCTGGTATAATTTTCAGGTATTTCCCAGACGTCCTCCCCCACCAGCTGATATGAAGAAGTCTCCTCCTTGACAAATCGAACATGGTAAATTTTGAACTCTGGTCTGACTGCCGGAACTCAATCGCGGGTCACTTTTAAGTACCACCCTTATAAATCTTGAAAATCATGGCCAGCATCTTTTTTTCGTACTTTGTAACATAAACATCCGCAAAAAGTTTCTGTCTTACGGGTCCAAACAAGTCAATAGCCAAACAACCAGGTCAGTATTTACTTACTTTGAAACTGAGTTTCCTTCTTTATTCATGTGTGGAATATAAATAAAGAAAAAGAATTTTACAGCCAGACGATTTTCTCAAAAGTATTTGTAATAAATAACCGTAACAAATCCTGGATTTGAAAGCGTAGAACTAGCTCTAAATTTTGAACATATAATATTCACAAAACTGAGGGAATCAATTGCTCTTGCCAGAATTTCATTTTATTATAAAACTTTATAAATGCTCTAACAAATATAATGGAGATGATTTTTGAAAACGTTATATCATACGTTGATTAGACACAAGGTAATTTGAACCCTTCAGGTGTATAACGTTCTCAGCACAATAAATGATCACTTAATTGAAAGCGTGTTTTGCAGAACAAAATTTCTTATGGCTCCCTCTGGTGTTCTTTGGATTCGAAAAAATTGAATTTTTTAACTTCTATCATCGTTTTTATTTTGATTAGCGAAACAAATGCATAAGATTAAAAAGCAAATCAAATAAAAAAAGACATTAAAATATATTAAAGAAAGAATTCGAACAAGCTTTTTGAAATACCTACATAATTGTACAGGGTAGTCCGAAAGTCTCGTCACCCCTATGTAATATAATTTTCCGTTTCAGATGGCTGACACGTGCTTCTACATTTTGGAAGAGACGTAGAGCGGTGACAAGACTTTTAAACCATTCTGTACAATACATATCTGTAGAAAAGGATCGTATACAATTATCCTAAATATTATCCTTGTGCCATACCTGAATAGGATGAAATCAATGCAGCATCTTTACGAAATACAAGCTATATCGGTTTGGTAGCAGGGCAATCAGAATTGTTAAAGTTTCCAATTCGTAAAAATAATTTAAATATCAACACCTTTTAATGGCAAAAGGCAAATTTTGCTGAAACTTTACTAGCATTCATGGTAAAAGAATTAGAATTTTTATGTGTTTGAAAATGTTAGACATCACGTGAGTAGCGTTAACCTGGATGACGAAAAAAGAATTCTCCCGCCCATACCAAAATGTTATTGACGTCACCTTTTAATTAAGATTACGAAATGTTCAATGCTTATTTCTTCTTTAATCGCCACCTTCTTATTCTTGCTTGTTAGGAAATAAAAGTATGAAGTATTGTAAATTTCTAAGCTTTTTAAAGAGTTTATTTTTGTTTTTGTTTCATCTTTTCATTCATTTATTTATTTTTAATTCCCCACCATTAGCGGCAAAATAAGAGACGCAATTTGTCTTGAAGCAAAGCAATTGGATTCTTTCTTTGTTGCAAGGAAACACAAATCAAAGAATTTACAATTTGTTTCATTCAGAAATAAAAGAACCAGCATTTAGGGGGAAAAAAGACATTTTTAATTGAAAGTTCGCTACGAAAATCACAACTGTGGTTATTTGTGTGAGCAAAAGTGTGCAAAAGTGTCAAAAGACAAATGCCCTTGACTCCTACCGCGTATTAGAGTTGTTACTATTCTGTAATCGATGTCAAAGGGGATATTAAACTGCACTTTGTTCCCTCTTCCTAACATATTGGTGATTTATAACAATATGGGTACAATACCAGCGGTAAACTGACTTGTTCTTGAGCGTAACAAAAGTTCAAACCAGAAGGAGTGGAAATCCTTATTATCAACTGATCTGTCAACATATGCCTGGATTTTCAAAACTCAAGATGCCCTGAAAATCATCTTCATGTTCAGAAAGTTTATTTCTAAAAGAACACACAAAACAATAAACTCGAAACTATTCTTTTCCAAACTCATTTTCTTGGTTGTTGCTTTATTCGTTATTAGTCTCTCCGCCACATATTTTCATTTGTATATCTATCTATCTATCTATCTATCTATCTATCTATCTATCTATATATATATATATATATATATATATATATATATATAAATTGAGTGCAACAGTTTTGTGTCAGAACCACTGTCTTCCCAACTTAGCAATGGTCAGAGGAAAAAGATCATTCAGGCTTTCAGTAATGATGCCAACATTCATACTCTAGCTTTATCTTCAAAGTCCTTTCAAGGGCCATCAAGAGAGCGGTGAATAAGTTAAAAAAATGAGGAAACAGTAGAGAGGAAAAGTGATACGCATCGATACACGACTGCAGTTGTGTAGCGATTTTGACATGTTTTTCGATGTAATATCCTAAAAATTGAATATTGCTCTAGTTTGTATTGAGTCCTCTTTTAAATTAAATGTTACGAAAACGTTCAGCAAGCAAACGTCGACGAATATAAAAATGTTCAATATTTTCTGCATGTTTTAGTGACACATCCTACACGATTTTATGCCAGACATTATTTCATCTCAGCTGTTATCTGTAGCAAGGCTAAACAAGATATGGGTTATTAGCGTGAAGTTTCAAGCTCAACTGCCATATCATCACCATCCACCTCAGAAATTATCATAAAGTTATCCTAAGACTTATAATTCCGAACCTTGCCGGAACAGACTGATAAAAATAACATTCCTTTTCATAAAACTCTGATGAAATAACTATTTCTGTCAAAGAGTTTGAAACGTTGAAATGAACAATAAAATACTTGCAAGCACAAAATATTTCTTGAATAAATGAAAGACTATAAATTTAATAATTCTACTGTGTTCATTTCAGCAAAAATTTAAAAAAAAACCTTCTTGTTTAGCAGCTAAGAGTGCAAGGATACAAAATTACTGTTTTGTAAGTTAAAAAAATGATGTTTCATTGAGAAGAGAAATAGAGGAGGAGAGAATGAGGGATGGAAAGAAAGAGAGAAAGAATGTGAAAGAGAGAGAGAGAGACGTTTTGGTTCAAGACGTTTGGGTCGGATACCGTTGTGCTGTATCGCTTCGTACTGAGTGCTGGGCATTCGAAAAGCAGTGAAAACGTATTCTGCACGAATGCTCTGCACATTATATCATATTCTCCATAATTTGGAAATGCCTACTCATCGATTTATATATTCGTTCCATACGAAAATCCACAACAGCATGACGTGTACTTAATTGGTCGCGTGATTCTGCGACGTGTCATCTTAACGATGTGTGAATTGATCACGTGTCTTACTTTAATCATGTAATTTTATCGAAGATAAGAGATTTGTTCTTTGATCATTCCAGTCATGATCTTTGGTCCAGACACTTTGCTGAATATAGATTAGATTCTGAAAATACTCAACCAAACCAAGATGACACTATGATTTAGTAATAATGTGCATGTGCCTTGCATCTTCTCCATATACAGTTTGTAAAGCTTCAGTAAATTGTAAATTTTATAAATCTCTGCTATAAGGCTTTCACTACTCGTCAGAATGAAATTCCAAGGCTAAAATTTTGAACCCAAACTTAATCTTTAAACTCATTTTCTCAAAAACGGTAACGATCTGAAAAAAAAAGAAATATCTTCTGTCATTATTTACCATGTCAAATCGCAACTGATTCTTGATGTCTTCTGTTCCATCTACCCACTACTCACTGATATTTGTAAGTATAGGAATCTACGTGTGAAGAAACTTCACCACCACGTCTTAGAAATGTTAGCTTAGGCTTCGGGTGAACGTGTTGGCCGCGTTATTCATCGAAAATCTGTAGCGTGCTCTTCAAACCAATCCGAGGTAACTTGGGCTCAATGATACGAGGCATTATCCTGCTGGAATAACTGCTAGTCTTTTAGAGTACATGGTATTAATAAATGGGTAACAATGTGTCAGTGATGTTTTAATGAGCAAGGCCATCCAACACATACAACCTGTGCACAACACACACCACTATGTAACTACCGTCACCGTACAGTGCCATATTGACTACTAGCGTTCATAGCCTCAGAAAGTCTGTGATACGCCCCGACTTTATCATCTGCCAGAAACAACTGCAACGGTGACTCATCAGACAATACCACACATTGTCACTACTGCAGAGTCCAATTAGCGAAATCACGTGTCCAGGTAAGGCGCTGTAACCAGTGGCATGGTTGTGTTAATTGGGAGCTTTCTGTTCCATTATCTAATGGAAGCTATACAAAAAAAGAAGAAAAAAACACAAAAAAAAACGCCCAACAAACTTGCTGGATATGTTACTTCTATCCCACAGCATTGGATGTGGATATGATTTAAGACATTTCAAACTGGACGCCTCTAGCCATGATCATTAAGAACACACATGGTCGGCCATTACGCTGTCCACGGTGGACGGTATTGCCTTCTATCAGGGATTTCCGGTACGTAAATCGTGGAATGTGAAATGTCCCTATAATTTCAGAAATGGAATATCCCTTTTATCTGGAACCTGAGATCATGCACCTTACGAACTCCGATAATTCACGTTTCCTTACCATGAGCAGCCTAATTGGTGTTCCCATTGACTCTCCAGATGTCATAGCACAACTTATATCGCTCTCGGCATTTCCATGACGTCAAGTTACGTTAGCGCCACAACCATTATATTTATAATATATCTAGCCCATGACTTGTGGTACTTGCGTCGATATATTATCTAGAAGGGCAATTTGCCGTGGTGTTAGGATAGCAAGCTGATTTCGTAGGCCATTCCAGTTGAAGAATCAATTCGATTCTCAGTGAATGTCTAAATTAGATTACGCCTAGAGAATAATAAGGCCATCAAGAATTAAAATAAAAGATGTAGAATAATATTGGTATCTTCTTTTGCTTTGTCTTAAGATTAGAAAGGCCAGCAATTGACTGGTTCATTAACTTGTATTTTTTTGCGATTTATCAACAACTTTTTAAAGCTGGAAACTATTTTGGATTGTAAGAATTATTCTTTTTTTGCCGAGTGAATCTTGCATTATCAGTTTTTGAGAATAACAATGAACTTACCAAAATCAAGTCCGATAATTTAACCTATATATGGTGGGGGAGGGGGCAGGGTGGGGATTCATACCTTTTCCAAAGGTATTTTTGCGTCAGTGAATGGAAAGATCCGTACTGGAATTCGAACGCGGCTATCCGATTTATCATTCCGAGCCTCTAGCCACTGCATCAACTGAAAGACCAGAAAATGAAGAGAAGTATCTAGTAAAGAAGGAAAGAAAGTATTGAGAAACGATTAGAATAAAGGAGAAAAGGAAAAAAAAAGATAAAGAGAAAAAGAAGTTGAAAGAGTTGTAGAAATAAAACAATACAGAAATAAAAAGCAAAAAGAAAGATGGAGAAGAGGAAAATTGAACGCACAAGAGAAAAGCAAATGAGGAAAATGAATAAAAAGAAAGAGAGAGAGAGAGAGATGGGCAATATACAGAGAGATAGACAGACAGAACAGGAAAGAAAGGTTGAAAGGCATGTGTGATAAAAACGAAAGATAAAATGAAAAATGAAAATAAGCACAGACGGTAGAAAGAAATTGGAGTAGAAAAATTAGAAATAAAAAAAGGAAAACATAAACGGAATTATGAAAAAGGAGAGACAAGAAAGAAAGAAAGATTGAACGGAGAAAGAAAGAAAGAAAGATTGAACGGAGAAAGAAAGAAAGAAAGAAAGAAAGATTGAACGGAGAAAGAAAGAAAGAAAGAAAGAAAGAAAGAAAGAAAGAAAGAAAGATTGAACGGAGAAAGAAAGAAAGAAAGAAAGAAAAAAGAAAGATTGAACGGAGAAAGAAGGAAAGAAAGAAAGATTGAACGGAGAAAGAAAGAAAGAAAGAAAGATTGAACGGAGAAAGAAAGAAAGAAAGAAAGAAAGAAAGATTGAACGGAGAAAGAAAGAAAGAAAGAAAGAAAAAAGAAAGATTGAACGGAGAAAGAAAGAAAGAAAGAAAGAAAGAAAGAAAGAAAGAAAGAAAGAAAGAAAGAAAGAAAGATTGAACGGAGAAAGAAAGAAAGAAAGAAAGAAAGATTGAACGGAGAAAGAAAGAAAGAAAGAAAGATTGAACGGAGAAAGAAAGAAAGAAAGAAAGATTGAACGGAGAGAGAAAGAAAGAAAGAAAGAAAGAAAGAAAGATTGAACGGAGAAAGAAAGAAAGAAAGAAAGAAAGATTGAACGGAGAAAGAAAGAAAGAAAGAAAGAAAGAAAGATTGAACGGAGAAAGAAAGAAAGAAAGAAAGATTGAACGGAGAAAGAAAGAAAGAAAGAAAGAAAGAAAGAAAGATTGAACGGAGAAAGAAAGAAAGAAAGAAAGATTGAACGGAGAAAGAAAGAAAGAAATAATGAATGAATATAATGTTTTACAATCGGACCAAAAGTGCGAAAAGCGACTGAGTGCGAACTTTCATCAGTTTGAATGCCCTGACCTTTGTCGATCAAGCCTTATCCGGTATAACTCCAACAGAAAAGGGGCTCCGTATATCGTTCATCCATCATCGCCTCACTTCGCTGAGGCAGATGCCCACAGCAAAAGCCGCCAAGAACAAACTCCACAATTACCATCGCCATCACCGACAACAGCAATCGCAAAGCAGCTAGTGATGTCCAGATGTGGGCTGGGTGCGAACTCCTGCAAACCTCATCGTAAATCTGTCAGTCATAAAAGGCAGAAAGACTTGATGTTTGCTTGCCTTGGTCAGCGATGCGTATTTGCATAGAATCGGGTAGCAAGAGTGTGAGCGGGTGGTAAGAATGGGTAAGGAGAGTTTTCTCAACGGGAATAGTTTTAATGATAGATGTTGAGCTTACACCACATAGAATGGTCAGAGTGAGAAAAAAAATGACTAATGCAGTATTATTATGAAATTGGTGAGTGAGTCGTTTCTATTTCTTCAGAAAATAGTACTGGACATTTATTCAAAATTTATTCGCTTTACTATATTTTTACAACATCCAACTTAACAATTAATGGCTACATGCTTGCATGTTGCGTATATGAACTGACGCATTATCTTATAACACTTTATCTCTCTCTTTTTCTCTCTCAAACACATACAGATACATAAACCTCCTGACGAGTGGATGGAACGATTACAGAAAGTTTGTCTACCAAACTCTGGAGTCGAGGTGCTGAATTTAACATCATTATGCTAAGTGACAAATTTTATATTTGTATTATTACGTTATTTTTAGTGAATAATTGTATTTGAGTCGACTCTACGTTCAGTTATGTGCCATGCGTGATACACGCTTAGGCAATACTGTATCTTTTTGATACATGACTAACGAGGCAGATTTTTTCCTGCAGTAGGTTGCCATTTCTTTCTGCGGTAGACCAGTTGCCATCCAAAGCTATAGAACCCAGTTTGTCCTGCTATTTACCCATTACGCGACTTTTATTTATTAAACAGTATATTTATTTATCGTCTGACGGACCGAGTATTCGAGAAATCTTCTTAGAGAAAAATATGCGCTCTCTGTTTGGTCATTGACGCACTCGGTAGCTGAGAGATCAAAGCAGGCCAGATCTAATCACGGTATCACCAGGTTTGTCTACTGCTGGAAAGTGTATATTTTCTTTCATAAGATTTCTCGAATATTCAGGCCGGGAGACGAAAATAAATAAATATACTGTTTAATAAATAAACGGGGCGTCTACTCAAATACGAGTATCCACTAAAAATAACGTTTAAGGGATAAAAAAATCTGTTGGATTAATAAATTAAAAATCCTTCTCCTTTATTACCTTCACATATCAAGTTCTTTGGCTTGTATAAGTAACGAGATTGTATTCATTGTCGGCTTGCTAGGCTTGTCACGTAGCTTACAGAACCTGGTATTTACCAGTGGTACGGACCATTGAGATATCTGCATTTCTTAAAAAGGAGGATTAAGCCTGGCTTTGCTGTGACAACTTCTTGTAGCTTAATGGTACTTGAAAGTGGTTTCTTCTTCATTATGTGCCGTGTCCCCTCAAGACGTAAGCGATCGTCTCCAACTTCTTGTCCTTTGTAGCCTTGTTATTTATTCTAAATCCCTTCCGCCATCCATTTATTCAAGCTCACTGAGTAGCTTATGCTTTGTTTTCCTCTGTTCCTCTTACCTTCAATCTGTCCTGTGAGTATCGGATTTTCCAAGCCCTCTTTCCGCATTATAGGCCCTAGATATTTCAACTGTCTGTTTTCGATCTTAAGTATAAGTTTCGTTTTACTTTCCATTTTCTCTATAATTTCATCGTTGCTCACATGTTCGGCTCATGGTATCCTCAGCATCCTTCTGTAGAACCATATTTATGTTGTTTCAACTTTCTTCGTCATTTTTGAGGAGACGGCCCAGCATTCTCTGCCATATAAGGAGGACATATATCACAGATAGTTTAGTACTCTTTGTGTCTAACGAAATTTTTCCGTTTCTCAATACTCTGCTTAGCTTTTTGGAATGCATCTATGGCTATCCAAATGCGCCTTCATGCTTAAGTGTTGTACTTTCTGTCCTCTATTAAAACACTTCCGAGATATTTAAATGTTTGTACTTGTTTGATATTGGTATCTCCGATTTGTAATTTACATAAGTAAAACGACAGTGCAGTTTCGATACCTGACAGAAGGAACATTTTTTCTTTAGTAAGTACTTCGATCTCTAGGCAGGAGACACATTAATTTCAGAGGGATGTCTACTCAAACACGTACACCCATTATATAAAAAGCGTTGGGTTAAACATATATATATATATATATATATCTGTGTGTATGGCGTGGGGAGTGAGTGTGTGGATAAGTATAGAGCAAGTGAATATATTGAATGAGGAAGTTAATTATCTATAATTTGTACTTGATAGTATTTACAACAGAGTGAGTTTGAATAGATAACAGAAGAGAAAATGATTAGATCCGGAGCGACTAGTGTTGATATTTAATCATGACGCTAAAGCAGGTTTACAAGTGTTGACAAGGGGCAAAAACGTTGCGCCAATCCATTGACTCAGTGGCGGAGGGCGTCTGCTTTGAAAAACAACGTAGACTGAAATACCGACTAATGACACTTGAGACAAACTGGCTATCGCCTCACTTAATAAGCAAGCTCGGACCGAGTTTTACTGATAGAACGAGCATAGATACAAACGGACAGATAAAAAGTGGCTAGGAAAGCAAGCTTGGTAGAGAGATAGAGATAGGCAGTGAGAGTGGTTATAACAGAAAGGAGTGAGATAGAACCGTTCACCTTGAATGTTTGAGATCATTAATACTGTGAGGAAGTAAACATGGGTACACACAAACACATCACACACAACTATATATATATATATATATATATATATATATATATATATATATATATATATATATATATATATATATATATATATATATATTTAATACATAAAAGTTTAATGAATCAATTATTAAAAAATGCTCAATACACGTGTGAAAAAATAAAATAAAAGTAAAAGTGAAAATAACATGTAGAGCCGTTAATTTTCAAAATCAGGAGATTCGAGTGAATCCGCTACCTTGGTTTCAAATTTACGGTATCCTCATGCGATTTTTTTATCAAATGACCTCTGAACGCATTATTTTTTTTAAACTAATGAACGCCATATTATTTAAAAAAATAAACAAACGACGTTAGATGTAATAGAAAGGGAGGAGGAGGTTGTGAAGAAGAAGAAGAAGAAGAAGAAGAACAAGAAGAAGAAGAAGAAGAAGAAGAAGAAGAACAAGAAGAAGAAGAAGAAGAAGAAGAAGAAAGAAGACAAAAAAGCAAGGGTATTATAAAATTATCGGGGGGTAACTGAAGTGTATTTTTTTTTTATTCAGCTTCATATGTGCTTAAGAGGAATTTTTAGTATGTATGCAAGGACTCAGGACTTCGGATTTCTGGTTCAGAAGGTTCTTTTATAATACCCTTCCATTTCTTCTCTCCCCCCTTCTTCTTCTTCTTCTTCTTCTTCTTCTTCTTTCACACCCTCCTCCTCCGTTTCTATTACATCCAACGTCGTGCGTTTGTTTATTTATTTAAAAAGAAATAATATAGCCTTCTTTAGTTTAAAAAAAAATAAAGCGTTATGAGGTCATTTGATATAAATTGCCTGAGGACACCGTAAGTTTGAAACCAAGGTAGTGAATTAAACTGATCTCCTGATTTTTAAAGTGTATATATATATATATATAAATTTCTGTAGTGTATTTAAAGTGTATATATATATATATATACAGATTTCTGTAGTTTACTGCTACAGCAAGCAGAAACATTTTTTCTCCCTATGATGGCCATGTTGGCCGAAACTAGTCGAGGAATCTAAATGAAATAATAAAAGCATAAGAATATTAATCTACAACCCAGTATGTCTGAAGATTTTAATTAATTTTTTAATAATTTTTATCGTTCAAAATATATATATATATATATATATATTCTTCTACCGGCCTGACTAATCAAGAAATCTTATTAGAGAAAAATATGCGCTCTCCGACAGGATACGAACCTGCGTTCCTTTGCTATAAATGGGCGGCATCATCGCTTACAGAAGTGCATGGAATTTATGTGGGTAATTAAGGCTTATAATTTATGTTTGCTCCTTATTTCATTTTTCACGGACGTTTTGAATGCCTCTTGTTAGTTGGTTGGTTGATTTTGTTTAGCGACATTATCAACCTCTATGGGCTATTTAATGTCGAAATCGAAATATTTGGAACAGAATTTTATGGCCTCAACCAAATATATTTTGAACGGAATTGTATGCCTTCAACTACAGATAAAATGTATTGCCGGCATTTTTACCATAAAAATGTCTTCTTACACTTTCATAGTCTTTTGTTTTTGTTTGGCGGTTCCCTATTTGCCCATAGCTGGGTCTCTAACAGGTTCTACCACCCCGGGTCGTGATGGGAGCTAGGAACAACAGCATTTAAGAGGTAGATTCAGGCTTCTCAATACCCCCAATCTTCCCATCAGAGGCCTTGCTGCCGGATGTAGTTTATCATCATATCCAGGACGAGAATGTCTCCCGTATTTGAAAGAAAAAATAGAACAGAAAATTAGGAACAAGTTTTCTCAACTATAATATTTCAGATGAAATAGTGTGGGACGAGCTAACTGAGATGTCTAGGGCGTTAGCTATTTTTTCTACTGTTAGTCGTCGGTCGCCATCAATTAAATCACGAAAGCATCGATTTTTTCTTCCCATATTGACGTTGATGGTTTTCCAAACTGTTCGTCATCTTCAACTTTGTCACGATCTTCTTTGAAACAAAATATCCATGTATAAATTGCTGATATCTTCGAAAGATTAGCTCCATAATTTTTTTCAAAGAACCAATAGTTTTCGCAAACTTCCAGCCAAGTTTTATCATAAATAATGAAGTTAGTTCTCACTTCAGTTTTGACACTATTCCATGCTGCTCAAAAGAACCGTTTTTAAACTGGCGCAAGCTTCAATGTATCACCTCCAAATTCTCCAGTTTCATACAGGTTATAATTTATTTCTTTTTTATACTAATGTTCACCCAGTACAAGGCTCAAAACTCACTTCAGGTAGAGGGTTACTGTGTACTGTTGGATGTGCGGGAAAAAAGCAAGAGGTGAAGTTCATAAGGTTATGGAGGATAGATAACACTTAACCATATACTGGAAGAGGTCTAGATTGTAGTGATTGGGAAAACATCCTACAGTGATGAATCTATCTGGCGGAACTTCCTCCTTACTAATGATATAGGAAAGGAATGGGGATGATTCACAAATATGTACGTGGCATGGTGGTCACAATTGTAAAGGTCAAGGTTAGTGGGACTTATGAATATAGCTCTTCAGAACACATACCATAGAAATAGCGATAGAGCAGTGAAAGGCTTGCAACGTCTCATCTGTGAGAAAGGGGCTGGGGGTGGAAAACATACAAATCCAAATCTACTTTGAACGTTCTTTTTCCACGAACTTTTTAGAATGCCCTTCATAACCAGCTCTGATTCTTTGTTATGATTTCACTTTAGTGGGGAAGGTGAAGCTACGTTTACGGTTGAAGCACAGGAGATTTCCTCCGTTGTTCATCCTCTGAAAGAGTTCAAAATCGACATGATAACAGCGTAATGTTTTTTTTTTCTTCCTGTATTCGTGGGTCTGATGAAAAGAGAGTTCCTCCTATTTTTTAATTTACATGTCAAATCTCTGCTGTTATTGTTTATCGCTATAATTTACGGCCAAATCCACAAACTTTTGAAACCTATCCATTTGTCATGTGCCACCTGTCATTATTCTATCGTTAAAACGAACTTTATTTGGTTGCTTACCTGAAAAAATTAGTTTGATTTTTAGTAGACAGTATGTCAGCTTAGCGTCGTTTACGCACGAATGACCATTACAAAATGTCGCTTTTAGGATAGTGTATAAAATCAGGTCGCTCTAGGCAAGATTCAGCGCATTGCTAACGAATCGTGATTACATTAGATGCACACTTAAATGTATTACACAAAAAGCTCAAAGCGACCAAGAAATCTACCGTTTAATGATTTTAGCGCGTACAAATGCTGCAAAATTAATGACGAGGCGCATCAACAAACATCTGACATTTTATGGACTGATCTTATTAGGCTGGGTCACTCTATAAGAGCTACTGGTATCAAGCAACCTAATACTACCTGTCTGATGGTCAGTTCATCGACAACTATATTGGTTCTCTCACAAGTCTTTTCTGGGGAGGAGAGCAGCATTGTTAAAAAGAGAAGACCTGTCAAACGGTGGATGGACATTTTCGCCGGGTCATCAGCTATCTAGCATAATCGGGTAGACTGGGTTCAACAGCTATATATGCAGCCAGTGTGATGATGAACCTGCATCACTGGGCGGAGGGTTTCCTAGACTGAAGCCAATGGCCGGTGGGGTGTATTCCTGACCAAGGCGAGACTCCAAGTTAGAGTACGCCGGATGTGGTTTGAAGTGGAGAGAGATGGACTCCGCTTGGTCTGCTTGAACAAGACACGTTACACATGAATGGATATCTCTCCGGCTTTCAACCCATATGTATGGAAGGAAATGGTCAGGTGTTCAGCTATGCAGCGACCCTACGAGCACATCCGGTCATGAGGGTGATGAGGATGATTATGATTATATTTTTAACTCTGTGTCCGTTTATGAAAACTGTTAATTTTCTCATCTCGGCAAAAAATTTTTTTCATTGTTGAGTATACAGGCTTGATATTCATTAGTGATTTGTCGATTGCGAGGCGAATGAGCTTACCTCAAAATTGTTAAGAGCCTGCCTTATCTAATGTATTTAGTTATAAGGGAAGCTTAGTTTGGGCACAAGATCATGAGCACGATGCACCCAGTGATGATTGAACCCACTACTACGAGTTTGCGTTCTTATATTCTCTTTCATATCCATGTATAATTCCATCAACAAAAACATTACTTTAGCCCGATAAAGTTCTAAAGGACGAAACGTGTCACAATTTTTTCTACTTTGTCATTAATTTACATTAGGGAATATTAGAACGCAAACTTCTTTATGCCGAGATGAGAGAATTACAATTTTCATGAACGGACACAATGTTAAATATATATATCATAATCATCCTCATTGCCCTCATGAATGGATGTGGTCAGAGGATCGCTGCGTAGCTGAACCCCTAACCAGTTCCTTCCATACATCTTCCATACACCTGACAGTCACCTACAATTCCAGCCCACACATTAATTGTAAACTGATGCTGGTGTCTAGCCTGCATTGTAACTCACTACGACACACGTCAAACATTGAAGGCAGATTAAGTAGAAATGTACAGGAATGTCAAATATAAGTTAGTTTACATGTCAACACAGCGCCATCTAGCGTAAATTTTCTTTAAACATAATAACTGAAAAACAAAGAATTTGCGGGCATATGTTTATATGGACTTTTGTCTTTTGTTTTATGTGATGAAGCAGCCCCAAAAGTTTGTAAAATTATGTTTGATACACGCTACCGATATATATATATATATATATATATATATATATATATATATATATATATATATATATGTGTGTGTGTGTGTGTGTGTGTGTGTGTGTGTGTGTGTGTGTGTGTGTGTGTGTGTGTGTGTATATAGTTGTAAAAGAATGAAAAGAATAAAATTCAAACGCTCATAATATCAATTTAAAAAAAGGGCCCAATACAAAAGTAGAGCAATAAATATTTATTACAATCTGTTACATTTGAATATGCGAGTTACTGCTACAAAATTGCAGTAACTTGCATAGTAGTAACTTGCATGTTGTAATGTAACAGTTTATAATATCTATCTATCTATCTATCTATCTATCTATCTATATATATATATATATATATATATATATATATATATATATATATATATATATTTCAAAAGATACAAAAGGAAAACTTAAAAAGATAAAAGATGACAATTGACATTGAATTTTAAATTAATGAAATGGAAAGCATGTGACCGGAAATGAGGCCCACACGCGAGAAGTGCGAGAGAAGAAACTGTTAGCAGAAAACTTACGGTTACATCTAACCATTTCAAATGTAAAATGATCAGACCTAGCTGCTAATCTAGTGCTGCACTTATTCATAAAGCCGAGATAGGAGAGAGGAAAGGTCATCAAATAATTTACCATAAAAATATTTATAGAAAATGCACAGAGAAGCTAAATTACGTCGGTGAGAAAATGACTGAAGCCAAGATGCCAGCTCAGATTCAACAACAGGGCAGATTCTTTGGATTTTGTCAAGGATCTCTAAATAAATGGCAGGGGCACTAGGTTATAGGTGGCAGCAGTATTCAATGAACGAAACGTAGATTTATAAATGTGTTAGATTCGGATGAGAAAAAGTGTCTATCACTCCTTGAAGCAAGGTTCCTACCAAGAGAGCTAGCAAGTGAGGCCCTGAAAAGTCAGCTGGGACAACTTCTCAAAGTATGATCAAATATTAATTTGTTTGCGTTATTTACAGTCAGACTAACGTCTTCATCGTTATTGTTATTACCAAGATGCCAGTTCAGGACCAATAACGTTGCATATTCTTCTTTGTATTTAATCAAGAATGTCTGAATACAAAAGAGAAACGCCAGACCAGGTGTGACAGCAATATTCAAACATGGACGAATGATATAAATGTGTAAGGTAGATTCTGGCGACAAAAAATTGTTGTTTAAAATAAATGCTGTTTTCATCATTAAGCTATGGACTTCTTGATATATCTATGTACATGAAAAATAACATTAGTCATGATTCTGATGAGAATGAAGTCCTCAGCTGTGAAAGGGGTGAGGTGGGGGACAACAGCGTGTTTATTATTTACGTGAACTTCTCTTTCTTTTTCGCTTCCCATAACGTTCTTCCTCTGTATGTATAGGGGAGAGGGGCAGAGAAAGTGATAGAAAGATAGCAGAGAGACGGAGAGAGAGGTAGGGGAGAGGGAGTGCGACGAGCATCAGTTTACTTATATTTTTGCTGCTTAGCAAAAGTGTTAAGGTCTTAACAATTTCAGAAAGTTTCATATTTCATGCTTGTGGCCGTTCCTGCTTGACTCAGTCGTTTGAAATTATGTCAAATATGTCGATTTGCAACTTCTAATGCATGACGAAAATGCTAACTTTTTTTCCCTTTCATTTTTTCCAGCAACAGAGATTGTTTAAAGCAGAGAGAAATTTAATAAATTTAATACTGAAAATAATTGTCAAGCTTTATAAATTTGAACGTTATCCAAGATCAATCATTCGCGAAATGAACACAATCGTTTAGATTTTTTTGTTTGGATTCCACCCTACACATTCTTCTATGCATCGCTAGCTTCCATATTATTATTATTATTATTATTATTATTATTATTATTATTTATTTTTTTTCTTCTATCTTCTTCTTTCTTTCTTTCTTTCTTTTTCACTTTTTCTTTCTTTTTCAATTTATCTTTCCTATCTTTTTTACTCTTTTTCTTTTTCCAACCCGTCTTCTTTAATTTTTCAATTCTTCTATCTTCTTTTGCCTCAACCCACCATTGCTTTTCCATTTTCCTTTAATTTTCCTTCTTTTTTAAAAATCTTTTTTCATTGATTGTTGTATTTCCTGTGTTTTATTTTCTCTCTTTCATCTTCTTCAAATGTTCGCGCGGGCATTTAAAAAAAATGCGTTGTTCTTTTATGTTTATCGTGCGAAGCTAAAAAGAAAAAAATGTTAACGATCATTATACTTCCACCTATCAATTGCTTAATTATATATATATATATATATATATATATATATATATATATATATATATATATATATATATATATATATATATATATATATATAGAGAGAGAGAGAGAGAGAGAGATTTCTAAAGGATAAATGAATGTTTTCATCTGTCATTATTTCTTATTACACCTTAGATTATTTTGTGTGGATATCCATGCTTGACTAAAAAAAACGGCAAAGATATTTTTCTAAATAATGTTTGTTGATAAATAAAATTATACAAAATTACATATCGTTATATCATATATATATATATATATATATATATATATATATATATAAACTGCGATGGATAAATTGCCACCGAAATTACATACGTACATATGTATGTGTGTGTATACATATATATATATCATACAGTGTAACCCGGATATAAGAGACCCGGATATAAGA
The DNA here is from genome assembly GCA_964036315.1 of Acanthosepion esculentum. Classification (NCBI taxonomy): domain Eukaryota; kingdom Metazoa; phylum Mollusca; class Cephalopoda; order Sepiida; family Sepiidae; genus Acanthosepion; species Acanthosepion esculentum. The sequence continues at coordinate 71,817,527 of OZ038481.1, forward strand.
GAAAACCGGATATAAGAGAGATTTTATCTGGTCCCAATTTAGAGCCTGTGTTAATGTATATATAATAGACCAAACCCGGATATAAGAGAAACCCGGATATAAGAGAGTTCGTCTCAGGTCCCCGGCAACTCTCTTATATCCGGGTTACACTGTATATGATATACAGGATGCGATGGATAAATTGCCGCCTAAATTACACAAAAATGAGAATAATACTGACATCTCATTTTAACAGATATGTTTAGCAAAATTACACAAACATATCTTGAAATACGAAAGAGTAAATTTATTCAATATACTCGCCATTGGCTTCAAACCCGTCCTCCAGATGAATCTCCTGAATCTCTTCTGGACAGCCACCTTGTTTAAGTAGGTGAATGCTGCCACGATCCTTGCTTTCAGTTCAACTGTGGTGTTACAACTCTGCTCCACACATAATAATCAAGCGTTTGCTGTCTGGGGTGGCCAGATGTAAGGGGGGGGTGTGGTCTTACAACCATGACTGGGTTCTCCTGCTTATGTGGCATAATGCAAAGTCCTGTTGCAGAGATAGTTTTTTTTTATTAGCATCCCTATTAACCCAGCACTCAATGATCTAGGTCTCCGTGTTGAGTCTGAGGCCCTCACCAATAGATTCGGGCGTTCTTTTCTTATGAGAACGATCAGGGTGAGTTTTCCGAGCTGCCTTGTAATCACCAGTAGACTCATACAACTCTTTCCGAATTCTCTGCACTGTCCTCAAATTGACACCCAAACACTCCGAAATGTTCGTGTTAGAGCTTCTGTCGCGAATGCCTTGCAGTAAACCATAATGTTTCCAAATTTCTGGCAAAGATAGTAGCGTCATGGTGTTATTTTTCTCACGGACGGTTCCCAACCGACCATACTATAATGTGCAGTCGACAAAATCTATAACAAACAACGCGCAAGCCCTGAATTAAAAATATCAAATTTACCCAACGCACCATATATATATATATATATATATATATATATATATATATAAACCATGTGAGTTATGTCTATCGGCCGTCGCATTTGTAATTGACACTTTGTATATATATAAAAAAATAGGGCGTCTACTCAAACATAGTTGCCACCAGCAAATAACGTTTGAAGTAGTAGAAAATCTCATTGTATTCATATATATATATATGTATATATATATATATATATATATATATATATATATATATATATATATATATATATATATATATATATATATATATCACTCTGTTCATATCTATCTATCTATAATATATATCAACAAATAATGGATTTTTTCTGTTCGACAATATCTTTTATTGCTTTAAGCATTATTTTAGTGGGTATATATGTTTGTGTAGACATCTTTGTTTATTTAGAAACAGTGAAATTTGCGTCGGTCAGCCTGGATAATCAAAATCTTATTAAAAGAAAATGCGACTCTCGGCAGAAAAACCGAACCTGCATCTGTTTTTCTAGAAAACAGGGAATATAGCTCTCTCTCACTCTCTCTCTCTCCACACAAACACACACACACACACATATATATATATATAGAGAGAGAGAGATAGAAAGTTAGAGTGAGTGAGATAGATAAGAAGGAAGAAAAAAACCTGCAGTTTAAAGAAAGAAAGACACAAAGAAAGAAAGAAAGAAACGAACTGCGATGATAATAAAATTTTACGGTCGAATCAGTCAGGTATATTCGTGTTATTATACATATATATATTTGTCATCCACAGACAGACTGTTTCGCAGCTTATCAGTGTGGCTAGATGTCCGGTTGCCTCTAGCTAGGATCGAAACCCGACTGAATTTGCGTCAGTCGGAACTTCTCACACTAAGCCATCGACGCACGGCAGGGATTATGGTGAATTTTAGCGTGTTTATTTTTAGATTTAGGTAAACACACAGTGACTGACAGTGACTCGATTCTGCCGAAGAGTCGTGCAATATTAGCTTAAATAGTCACTGTTTACAAATTCACCCCTCAAACCAGAGAGCTCAACCGAAATTAATTTTTCAGGAGCCAATTATATATATATATATATATATATATATATATATATATATATATATATATATATATGTATGTATGTATATAGGGGGTTGTCTGTGTCTGTGTGTATTTAGGCAGAATATTTTCATTCAAGCAGGTTTGGTTAAGTAATTTAGACGTATTATGTCTATTTATTTTAGTTTTGATCCTTTCTAGTCTACGAATTAGTTACTTGGTGGCTGTAGAAAACAGACTAAGAAAAATTTTTAAAATTCTTTCAAATAAATTTTATTTTCCCACGTCATTTCAGTCTCATCTAAGAACAACTTTTGGAGTGGCCTATCTCTGTTATGCGTTAACGCCGTAAATTCAAATGGGAGATAACTTAAGTGATTTTTAAATTTTTTAAAAAAGATGTTTGAATTGTAGTATTTTAATTTAATAGTTTTTATATAACACTTTGCTGCTGCAAACATTCAAGAACTTTGTTGCTATATTGTGGTTGACTTTATTTTTGACTGCAATTCCCTTATATAAATGACTTTCGGAATTTTAAGTTTTTGCTTATTATTATTTTGATGGAACACTGATATATTTTCAACTAATATCTGTTTAAACTGTGAATGGGGACATGAGTGTTCTTTTAAATGTTCTGAGATTGAACTATGATCGTTCAAGTAAAAGATTCTCTCATCATCGTCGTCGTTGCAAAACCAGTATACGCATTAACATTTTTTATCAGCGATGGAATCTTCCAAAGATATATATATATATATATATATATATATATATATATATATATATATATATAGACTATACAGGCATGCATCTATCTATCTATGTATCTATCTATCTCTACCTGTGTTTGTGTGGGGAGAAATACGTACGGAAATACGTGCGGATGCATAAAATCCATGTTTGTGGTTTTCATAAATTTCGCCGTGACATGAATATTAAGAAAACGTTTCTTATGGCTAAACAGTTAGAAAAGCAAATACTTCTCATTGACCTCGTCTATATTGTTTGATAATGGAAATATTTCCGATTTCCGAAGCTTGGGCTGACAGATTTTAAGTAGTAAGGCTGAAATTTAAACTGTCTATCAATGCTTCTAAAATCAACACGTTAGTTGCTACATTTCATTAACTACTAAAATCGTCAGATCCATCATCAAATAGCAGGTTTCTAAGTATTTTCCTGTTTGAATAAATATAATTTTTCTTCCATCCATTGTTGCATTGCTTCTTGCTTTATCCACGTACTCCGTGATGTTTCGCTGCCAAATACCTCCATCTTGTCTGTCTTAACCTCCTCTACACTCTGGACGTTACTTCAAATCAGGCAACAAACCCATTACTAATATCATCAGTCATTTACACTATTTACATTGTTGGGACTGTTGTCCTCGTCTTCGTTGCAATATCCACGTCGTTTCGACCATTGTAACATCCGGCCTTGTTCAGGTGATTTGGATTTCGAACTGAACCCTTTATTTTGTCCACCGGTGTAGATGTTTGTAGTTCCACACACCATGCCTCTTCCGGATGTCGCAGTATCAGTCATATCCCTTTAACTCAACTCTCCAGGTTTTTGTACACCTCATCTAAAGCTAGGTATTGCAACGAAGATGAGGACAACAGTCCGAACAATGTAAATAGTGTAATTAATTACAATAACTTATCTTCAGTTAATTCTCAATTTTTTGCGGACAAGAAAGGACTATCAAAATTACTGCTAAAAAAGAAACATTTTGTTTATACACTAATCCATCAATAGGGACGTTGACTCTATTTTACAAGCGATTTCTCCTTGCTCTTTTTTCTACGCTTCCTTTGTTCTAGAAACATTTTTGAGCGAGAAAGATCAATGAACGAAGCATTGCAAACCACTTCTGATATGTTCCGTCATACTCAGTACATTCCACATAATCTGCACGTTTTAATTTTTTTTTTTAATATACAATTGTTTTCATTAATATCTTTCTACGTCAGCCATAAAATAATTTCAATAAGGTCATGGCGTGAAGAACGAGTAGTGTAATTGATATCGGCACTGAAAGTAGAATCAGCACGCCGAGTTCGAATTCCAGGCTCGTTTGATATGTTTACTTTTGCATTAATACGTTTTGAAAAAAACATGAATCATTCACTTTTAGACATGGGTTCGTATCTCACTATGGTCGATTTGTCAAAATGTTAATTTGTTGATGTTATCGGCCTGGGAGGCGATCCCAGCATCCGACAGTTTTGGAAAGAGTCTGATAACCATACCACAGGTTGAACCAAGGCTTGTACATGAAATCGGGTAGTCGGAACTATTTGGGAGCCATCGATGGTTGTGCTAGCACGCAGTCACCGTGACTGAGGTTCTGATCGTACTGACATTATTCAGACTGTTGATCTCACCAGATAATGCGTTCTCTCCCAAAAACTGTAACTAAGGTCAGCTTAGCATCGTTGCATTGTATAAACTATAAATAATGTGGGCTATATATAACGTAAATGTTGAACAAACAAAATTATGACTGAGCAGGCATTTGCAACAGGGATTGGTTAGCCGCCCTAGTAAATAGGCATAGGTGCGGGTAGCCATTAGTTCTACGAATTTCCATTTCTGCCAATGTTTTCTCAAGGTTCTTCAAAAACGTTCCAAAACGTGAAGTATCCACATCTAACGTAAGATTTTTAACTTTTCTGGCAAGGTCAAGATAAATTTTATTTCTCTTAGGTTTTACTTTGTGGTCAGCAAGAACAGTAGCATTAACTATATAACATATTTCCCTTTCTTTTCGCTGGTTGATGTGTGGAGGGTATAATGCATAACCATTTGGAATAAGATAATTCGAGAGTCGAGTTCGAATTCCAGTCGTGTTCATTACACTCACTTTCGAGCAAATACGAAAAAGGTGTGAATCCTCCCCCCATAGCTATAGGTTAAATAGTGATATTACATCTGAAAAAATCATTGTTATTCTAAAAGATTGTTAATGCAATATTCACTCACAAAGATAATTATTTTTACAATCTAAACTATGATTCGGATTTAAGCAACCCCCAAAAGCTTGATGAGCAGTAAAACAAATCCGTTATTTACGTTGACAAGATCTTACAGATATTATTTTACTTTTCCACTCTCCTGTAGGTTTTCTGATTTGTGTCCGTACCAGTTTGCATAGTCAAATCAGTATCCTTTGCATAGTTTCCAGTGTCACCATTCCTACCCACTCATGTCTATGCTGTACGCCTTCTAAGTTAATTTCAGACTTTAACAAAATCATATGTGAGTTTTATCATTCTCAGTCTTCATATGGTTTATTCTAATGTTTTTGTTCATTAGCTGCAGTTATTTGGGATTATGTCTCTTTTGCAAAATTATGTGCATGCTATTTTGTTTGCAGATATTAATGCTCTCTTTTGAATTCTTTAAAGAGTTGAACTTTTTTTTCCATTTGGAACTTCTTTTGGAATTCTGTTACAACAATTAAAAAAAAACTGCTTCGTCAAGTTCTCACAGGTTTGCTAATGGAATGGATACAGCCTTTAATACCAATGTTTCCCTCTTGTCGGTATCATCTCTGTTTTACACATAGCTATTAATTTCCTTGTTATCGGATCTAAAATTCTCAATCAATCCTTGCATTTTTCAGCTCAGTCGACAATATCTTATTATCAACACTGTCTATGTATTTATATTTTCTAAGATAAATTTTCTTGTTGTGTCTCGACTCCGAAAGCTTTTATGTTCTACTGAGTTATCCGTTTTCATTTTTATTATCGAATTACTTCCAGTATTCTAAAAATATTTATTGTGTTCCTTTTTAATAAATATCCTGATGACTTTATTGTTCGGTAATTTATTCTCTTCTTCCCTGTTTTTCTTTGTGTACTGCACGTTTGTCCAGATTTACGAAGATTAAGTTATCACGGTATAAAATAAAATCTGTAGTAATGGACACAAAGAAGATTGTACGATACCAATCGATGTGGAGGATTTGTCTATTTAAAAATGAATTTTCAGAATTTTAACTTTATACCTGAGCAGGACGTTTAGCATTGATTAGAAAGGTTTAATTTATTCTACGGCAAAAAAAGATCACATCGTACTTTTTTAGTTCCAAATTCAATTCCAGTATCTTTGGCTAAAGTCTTCACTAGATCATTGTATATAAATTCAGGTCGACCAGATATATCTAATGGTTTCTTATAAAATAGTGAATTTACATCTTCCTTAACAATTCTGCAAGATTAAAATGGCCTTCTTCTTCTTCTTCTTCTTCTTCTTCTTCTTCTTCTTCTTCTTCTTCTTCTTCTTATTATTATTATTATTATTATTATTATTATTATTATTTCCTTTGATTTCTGGTGTGTACACATTTCTTTCCTGGTCCCGTCCAGAGACCTAAGGTAGAAATGGCATCATGACATTTTCCACTGACCAATTAAAAATCAACAACACACAAATTTTATATAGATAAAGCCTTTCGTAAGGTGTGGGCTGTACACGTGAGAAGAATTTTCTGTATTTCTTTAAGGTATGGGATAGCAGCGATTCCTTCAATGAGTCTATTGGAATCTTTTCCAATCAATCCGAGGGCTCCAACTAAAACTGGAATTGTTAATGTCCTCATGCGCCACATTTTTGAAATATCGATTTCAAGTTCCTTGTATTTTAATAGTTTTTTTGAAGATCTTCAAAGATACATTGCAGTCTGCAGGGACTGCCATATCAGTAAGGAGGCAATATTTTTTGTTTGCGGTCTCTAATAACAATGTCTGGGAGATCAGCTTTAATTGTTGTGTCTGTGTGTATTGTGCAGTCCCATAAAATTGTTACAGGTCTTATCTTCGTAATAAGGTTTGGGTGGTGTTCATACCAATTTCTTACACCATCCTTGCCGTAAAAGTTGCAGATTTTCCAGTGCAGATATTGTCCCACTATGGCATGCCGCGTTTTATATTCAGTGGGTGCTAATACCGTGCAACCTGATGATCAATTGTTTCTGGATATTTATAACAGAATTTGCATTTTGGGCTAACACAATATTTTAGTATGTGTGCTTGATAATGTCTAGATAACAAGCTTTGATCCTGTACAGCAAGGATAAAAACTTCACTTTCAGCTTTTAACCCAGCACTACGTAGCCACTGATGGTTACGGAGCTTTTCTACATCAGCTTGTCTGGTACGGACAGAGTATTGACCATAAAGCGTTTATCCTGCCACCTTTTCTGTAGCTGGTCGGTTGAATTTGCTTTGGTTTTCTTTTTTAAGTATTTTGCAGCTTCAGTCGGTGTACTGTGATTTACTTTATTACGAAATAAAGTTGCTTACTAATTTCATGGTCACATGTCATCATCCAGTTTTCCATAGATTACAGTTACCTTTGAAGGCCAATTGTTGTAGTTTTGTAAGACAGCACTAGTTGAACTGTTCCTCTGCCTCCTTCGGATCTGGGCACGTACAGACGATCAACATCAGCTTTGGGATGATGCATGCGGTAGCAAGTGGGAGGCTTTCTTGTTTTGGCTTCCATTCGCTTAATGTTAGCTATAGTCCAGTTAAGGATGTTAAATCTGTATTGCACCACAGGGACAGCCAAAGTGTTTATGGCTGATATTTTGGTTTTTGAATTCAGGTCGGTATTCAGTACCAAACGTACACGCTTGTAGTACCCCTTTCTTGACTTCTTTTTCATATAGGTATGCTGTATACCATCCCTTTTGCTAATTCCTAGGTACTTATAGGCTTCATCATGTTCCAGTTCCCTAATCTTTGTGACAAAATCTAAATCTATTGAGTGTGTTTCTGTAATTCTCCCTTTCTTGAATGTTACTTTTGCACATGTATCTAATCCGAAATCCATACTTATGCCGTCACTAAAACATTTTACAATATTGAGGAGGCCCTTCAACTCATTGTCATCTTTGGCAAAGAGTTTGAGATCATCCATATAGAGTAGGTGATTGAATACTTTCTCATTTATTTTGTAACCATAGTTACTGTTGTTTAGTCCATGCGTAAAGAGATAAAGGACAAACAAAACAGAAGGGGTGACAGGGAGTCTCCTTGAAAGATTCCACGTCGGATATTCAGACGGTTGGAGATGGCAATGCTTCTGTTGTGATTTAGGTATAGTGTGGTGTTTCACATTCCCATGCTGTGCTTAAGGAAATTTTCTACCACAGGGGAGACTTTGTACATTTCCAAAGTCTTAAGGATTCAAGAGTGTGGCACACTATCAAAGGCTTTACGGTAATCAATCCACGCTGCGTTAAGATTTCTACATATTCTCCTGCAATTTTCCAGGATCATTTTGTTTATCAGTAGTTGATCTTTACAGCCATATGAACCTATTCTGCATCCCTTCTCTTCCAGTGAAAGAATATTGCTTGCTTTACAAAAAGAATAAGTATGTTTCGTCAGGACAGACGTGATCAATTTATACGTGGTGGAGAGACATGTTATTGGCCTATACTTTTTTGGATGATCTGTTTCACTCGTTTTTGGTAGGAGATATGTAATACCTTCAGTGATCCATTCCGGCATTTCATTGGGATTATTTACAAACATTGATAGAGTTTTTGTAAGGGTTTTATGGATTGATGAGAGATAATAGGACCAGAAATTGGGCACCTTGTCATTTCCTGGGGATTTCCGTTTTTTGTTTTTTTTGTATTTCATTAGAGCTTGCCTAACATTATTTGTGGTTATATTTTCCCACTCTTACAGAGGATTATCCAGAATTCGTTCTTCTTCATGTTGGATCCATTCTGCATTTGGGTTATATTCTTTTGGGCTGCTCCAAATATTCCCCCAAATCTTTGCACTTTTTCAACAGCTGGTAGCTTTTCGACATGTATATGTGCTTTTCCAACTTCCCTGCAAAATCTCTTACGGTCCGATTGGAATAATTTATTTTGGCGATAGAACCTACATCGTTTTTCGTATCGTCTTGTTCTCTGTGCCTTTAGCTGCAGTTTCTGTTTCAGCATTTCCTTGATTGATGGAATTTCATTTTAATTTACAGTTTAATTTTATATTTCCACTTGATCTTCTTGTACTTGCGTGTTGAGATAATTGGGTTTCTAGTGACCTCATCTAATACAGAAATCTCACATCTGATTTCCTTTATTTCTCACATCAAATTTGCCTTCCAAGCTGGCTCTCTTTGTCTGCTAATTTTCTTCATTGTCTTGACCCCAAGCTTCCCAGTAACTGCTAAAGCTGTTGCGTATATGACATTATTAACTTCTGTGATTTTTCCCAGTGGTTTGTCTGTTAACAGTGTTTCCAGTGCAGCGTTGTATATTTTAACAATGTGCTTATTATTATTATTGTTTGTGTGTAATGTTTACTGCTTTGTATCCTGTAGAGCTGGGTCCAAACTATGGTCCTTAGGCCTTATAGTAGAATTTTCATTTAATTGATAGCACTTTTCTTAATATATGGGATGTTCCTAGTAGGGCGATTTTCTGGGTAACTTGTATGTTGATGTTACCTGGGACACCGTTAGTAAAATTGTCCATTCCTTTTCTCACTAGAACCAGAGCTCCTATTACTATTGGTACTATCTCAGTCTTCATTCCCCACATCCTGTTAATCTCGATCTCCAGGTCCTTTTATGTGGACTATTTCTTGATAATTTTCATGGAGGTGTTTCTCTCAGATACTACTGCTATGTCAATAAGCATACACTTCCTGAATTTCTTACCTTTTATGATAATATCAGGTCTGCTGCTTTTATTTCCCTGTTAGTTTGAATTGGCATGTCCCAGAGGATGTTTACATCATTATTTTGCGCAACTGTGTCAGGTTGGTGGTCATACCATCTTTCAGTAGTTTCGATTTTGTGCTTCTTGCATATCTTCCAGTGCACATATATCGCTAACTTCTTATGTCTCTGGATATATAATTTTTTGCCAGTTCCGGACATCCTGTGATAATATGGTCATCATCATCATCATCATCATCATCATCATCATCATCTTATTATTATTATTATTATTATTATTATTATTATTATTATTATTTTCAATGATTAATGATAATATGACGTCTCTCTGAAAAAAAAACTTGTTATCTCAGATATTACTCACGTAGCTAGCATGTTTCAGTTTTGCATTGACTATTATTATTGTATTAAATCACTTTTTAAATTAGTTTCTACATTTATTTATAATAATAATAATAATTATTATTATTATTGAATAGCTCATATGTAAAGTAGTGCTTTCATCTTTATTATTGTTATTATTGTTACTATTATTATTATTATTATTATTATTATTATTTTATTTCCTTTGATGTCTGGTGTGTACACATTTCTTTCCGCGTCCCGCCCAGAGAACTAAGGTTAGAAATGGCATCATGACATTTTCCACTGACCAATTAAAAAAACAGACATACACATATTTTAGATAGATAAAGCCCTTCGTATGGTGCGGGCTGTACTCGTGAGAAGAATTTTTTATATTTCTTTAAGGCATGGTTTTCCAGGAATCGCTACAATTAGTCTACTTAAATCTTTTCCAACCAATCCGAGGCCTCCAGCTATAACAGAGATTGTTGATGTTCCCATGTGCCACATTTTTGAGATTTCGATTTCAAGGTCCTTGTATTTTGATAGCTTTTTGAACATCCTATTATTATTATTATTACTACTACTACTACTACTACTACTACTACTACTACTACTACTTCTAAATCAACACTAATATAAACTTTGTTAGGAAATGAGTATAGAACAGAAAAAAAATGATAATTCATTTCTTTTGATTTCTGTTGCATATTGATTTCCTTCCGGGTGCCATCCATAGACCTAAGGTCAAAAATGGCATTATTACATTTTCACTTCATATTTTCGAACCTGAGAGCATACACATTTTATACTGATAAAGCCCTTCGTAAGGTGTGAGCTATACCTGTGAGTACGATCTTCTGCATTTCGTTATTGCATGGGCTACAAGGGAGCCCTTCAATGAGTCCATCGGAACATTTTTCAATATAACCAAGGGCTCCAACCACAACTGGAATTATTGATGTCTTCAGGCGTCACGTTCTTCAGATTTCCTCTTAAGATTCTTGCATTTTGAAGATCTGCAAAGATACATTAAAATCTGCAGGAATTGCCATGTCAATTAGAAATCACATTCTCTTTTTTTGGTCTTTGATCTAGCTTTGGTTGTCCTGTCTGTGTGTATTATAAAGTCCAATAAAATTGTCACAGCTCCTATGTGTGTAACCGGGTCCTGGGTGGTGTTCATACAAATTTCTTACAGCTTCCTTGCCGTAAAAGTCGCAGATTTCCCAATGCAGATATTGGCCCACCCTGTCATGCCGAGTTTTATATTCAGCGGGTGCTGATACCGTGCAACTTGATACTAGATGGTCATTTGTTTCTAGCTGTCCATCACAGAATCTGCACTTCGGCTTAATACAGTATTTCGATTTGTTCGCTTGGTAATTTCTCGTTAGCAAGTATTGTGCAGCAAGAATGAACCCATTAATTTCAGCTTTTAATCCTTCACTCCGTAACCACTAATGTTGTTGTTGCTATTTTTATTATTGCAACATTAAAACTAGTATTAGCAAATTTTGACTTTCTTCAAATGTTATCAATGACTCGCAACACTATAGCATGTTTTTAATGACCACATTGTATGCAGCGGTAGGGAGATTTGAATTAGTATTTCAGTTTGTTACAGTTGTCTTGAAATGAAGTTCAAGTCACTTTCTTTAGATACCATAATGATAATTTAATTGTTCGTATTATTATTATTATTATTATTATTATTATTATTATTATTATTATTATTATTATTATTTCCCTTGATTTCTGTTGTATACACATTTCCTTCCAGATACCAGCTAGAGACCTAAGGTCAGAAATGGCTTCAATACATTTCTCAATGATCATTTTTGTAAAAAAAATAAAAAACAAAAAAACATAAGATCACACATATTTTACATAGATAAAACTCTACTTGTGACTACATTTTTCGTATTTCTTTAAGGTATGGGCTACCAACAATTCCTTCAATAAGTCTATCTGTAGCTTAATTAATCCGAGATCTCCGATTACAACTGAAATTACTGATATCCTCATGCATTACATTTCTGAGATTTCAAAATTATTATTATTATTATTATTATTATTATAATTATTTCCTTTGATATCTGGCGTTTACACATTTCTTTCCGGGTCCCGCCCAGGGACCTAAGGTTAGAAATGGCATCATGACACTTTCCACTGCAAAAAAAAAAAAAAAAAAAAAAATAATAATTACATTGATAAAGCCCTTCGTAAAGTGTGGGCTGTACTTGTCAGAACAATTTTTTGTATCTCTTTGTGGCATGGACTTCCATTATTTATTATTATTATTATTATTATTATTATTATTATTATTATTATTATTAATATTATTATTATTATTATTATCTTCGCCTCAGATGTACTTAATGACCATTACTGGTGATTAAGTGACAAATATATCCCCTAAAACCCCCATCATTCTCTTTATTATTTCCGCCAGTCTTAACTTTACTGTGGTTTACATCGTCTCAATTATTTCCGTGATCTCTAACAGTTCCTACTTTTCCACCATTTTCTTTTCCAGTAGTGTTCCTAGTTGTTTTTTTTTAGTTATTTCTGGAATCAAATTGCTATCATCATCATAATTATTTCATTTTTTCACGAATCTTAAGATGATAGTATGCATCTACAGCGCCCGAAGTGAACAAATCAATTCGAGAAGACGAATGAGCAAAAATTACTTTTGCAAAGAAGCTACGCTCGAAACGGAAAAATAAGGACGCCAAGCGTGAAACAGAATCTCCTAACCAGTCTACACAAACCAGTTAATATTTTACAACCAATAAAAATAAGGAACTCAAGTTCTAAAAATAATGATTTTCTGGGGCTATAATTAATAAATTCTGAACTTTTTTAGTCAGTATTTGGAGGTCGTCCTGACTATATGCTATTCCCAACAATACATCACCTTTCATCAGTGGCACACGCAATAACACATTCTTGCTTGATCATTTAGCTTGTTGAACTTTAAAGAATGTCATTATTTAGTTTATCAACAAAGCCTGTTTTATATGCCGTATACCAAACAAACATTTCCTGAACACGTACAAACACATGTGTGACGGCAAACACACGTGTGACGGCAAATGCATTTTTATACATACTTTAACCAAAAAAAAAAGCCAAAAAAGAAAAACAATCATCGTTTATGCGCATGTCCTGTTTTACATGTGTATCAATTCATTTTCATTGCAGTTAAACTATCACTTGTTCTATTTTGCGTTTCAGTGCAATGGTTTTTACATTATAAATTCTCCCCATAGCCAAAATTTTGAAAATAGCCTTCTTCTTCTTCTTCTTCTTCTTCTTCTTCTTCTTCTTCTTCTTCTTCTTCTTCTTCTTCTTCTTCTTCTTAATATTATTATTATTATTATTATTATTTCCTTTGATTTCTGGCGTTTACACGTTTCTTTCCGGGTCCCGCCCATGGACCTAAGGTTAGAAATGGCATCATGACACTTTCCACTGCAAAGAAAAAAAAATACATAGATAAAGCCCTTCGTAAAGTGTTGGCTGTACTTGTCAGAACAATTTTTTGTATCTCTGAGGCATGGACTTCCAGGGATCCCTTTAATCAGCCTACTGGAATCTTTTCCAACCAGTCCAAGGCCTCCAACTACAACAGGGATTGTTGATGTTCCCATGTGCCACATTTTTGAGATTTCTATTTCAAGGTCCTTGTATTTTGACAGTTTTTCGAATATCTTCAAAGATACATTGCAGTCTGCAGGGACTGCCATATCAATAAGGAGGCACTTATTTTGTTTGTGGTCTTTAATTATTATTATTATTATTATTATTATTATTATTATTAATGATGATGATATGATATCTCTGAAAATTCATCATCATTACATCATCGGAGGCACAAGTCCAATGGACTGGTCACATTATTCACATGAAGCAAAATCGCATTTGCAGAGGCACTCTTACCATGGACTCACGCGTTCGAGACGAAGTCTAACGGCCAGTCTACCCCACTGCACCACTATCCCCTCTCTCCTGCACCCCTGCTCCCCTGCTCCCCGCCGCCAGGTCTATACTCCGTGGCAGAAGGCATGAAGACAGACGGTGCTAGAAGAACGGTACAAAGACGTAATCAAAAATAATCTCCACTAGCAAAAGATTAAACCAAAAGAGCTAGAAGAATGTGCTGCCGTCCCATCGCGTTGACATGCCATCGTTCACCAGACATCTGCAAGCTTCCAAGAAGACTGGCGTCAAAAAATCAATGGAGAAACAACTGGTTGATCTCATTCAATATGTCAAAACTGGTAATATTTCATCACCACCGAACAGACCCTATACCGGCAACAGTCTGAATGCATGGTCATACCCTCAAAGAGACTCATTGCCTCGAAAACCTACTGGTTCTAAAGTGCACTCCTAACCTCAAATGGAACTTGTATATTTATGCCATCGCGAAAGATGCAGGAAGAATGGTTGGTTATCTAGTTCTAACTCAGAGTTCAAAAGCGCTTTACTTCCCCCTCCATTACAATCTCACTCAGCAACTTTCTAATTTGAATGGCCCTTGTATTGGATGAACTAATAGTAAAAAAAAGAAAAGAAACAAAAAAGAACAATATTATCGTGTAACTTTAGCATTGATCACGACTACCGACTTCCAATGTCCCCACTAATCCAGACTCTACGCATTCAGATTTGGTTTGTGCGTGTGTATGTGTGTGTGTGTGGGGGGGATCAACTCCAAACCTACTGATAAATTGCAAGGCACAGCCATCTTCAAACCCGAAAGAGAACCATGGATGGATAGATCTGTTGATTAGGTCTTAGTTTGAATAGACTATACATCTGTTATAAATAGGCATCTCCACTAATTCGGTATACGTAAAGTTTAAAATTAAATTTTAAAAATGAAAACTTTCTTAAAGTTTTCATTTTAGCTTTAATTGAAAGCTAAAGGATTTAAAATTTACTATTTCCAGTAAGCAAAATATTCTGTGGCATATTTCGAACAGAAAATATATCGATCGAAATCGATTTTGTTTTAGTAAAATTGATAAAAATCGGCCATTTTGACACATTTGTAAACAAATATTAATTCTCAGTTTTAAAAATATTGCAATAATAAAATATCTTTCTGAAACATTATTTGAAGAAAATTAGAAAATTTCAGTTTAAATTAATCTAATTTGAAACAAATATTACTTATTTATATATAACATGTTGCATACAAGCATTTCTTAACAACGGTGTCGTGTTTTTCTGACGTGTTAATCGATTTATTGACAGCCGATTGACCGCTGAAAGTGTACGTAGTTAAGTATGGGTAGCAGACGATAAAGTTTGAATTATTTTTTCTTGTAAGTGGGGACAACCCTTAAAACACGTGACCTTTTAATGATAACATTGTTGGTTTGGTCCTGCATACTTTGAAATCCTGCACGTATGTCACACATACAAAAACAAATCGAAATTCTTTTTCAAATATTCAGGGCTATCAGATTGTAATAAGCTTCACAATTTGCGATTAATAAATATAGTTTTACTTAATAACAATTTTTTTGTAAGTGTTGTCTCATTGAAAATGAATTTTAAAAGATTTAAAAATTTTATAAATTATATAATTTAAAATTGTAAAAAATGATAACAAATCCTGTAAAAATTCATTTTTCATCGAAGTTTTTTTCTTCAGCCCATATTGTCTTTAATATATACTTATTCATAAAAGCAATTAAAATCTTCTCTAATTATATAATGTCTTAGTTATATTGCGTTTTATATTTTCCGATTCAGAACAAATTTTCTGTAAGAAGGAGTCCGATTTTGGAAAAAAATTGGTGATTTAAATTCTTCAACGAATTCTGCTTTTAATTAATATAGCCATTAAAAATTATCACGTTGAATTTCTCAAGATTTGAAATTAAGTGGGAAGTGACATATGTAAAAAATACCAAGATTTTTTAAAAAACAAAATTCAAAATATAATTTCATTTATTTGTAAATAAGTTCTATAAATTTCATTAAAATCCGATAATTATTTGATTTTTGCAAGAATTTCCAAATTAATGTGGCTGTCACCACAAAAAGAGTCTATAATTTGCTATGCTATAAGTTAGTACAACCGTTGATGCAAGAAAAATAAGTTTTTTAATCGAGATTTCGAATATTCTAAAAAAAGAGTAAAACATTTAATTAAGTATTCAAAAAATACTCTGATTATTTCTCTTAATAATAACATGGAGATTTTTACAATAAAACTATGTTTTCATTACGTTTGGAGCAATGTTTTCATCACGGTATGCTGATATTTTAGCGTTTTCGTGGAGGTACCTAGTTATAAATAATTATATATCTGTTATTAATAATTAATAATTCATACATCTGTTATTAATAATTTATGTAGATAGATGACGGAATTCACATTTTTTATAAAAGTCTATGATAGATTGAGAAGCGGTACTTTTACCAGCCTCAACGATTTTTATTTAGCGGAGACATTGTTCACAAAACAAATCTAAAAAAAAAGAAGTTTCTATCAGGTATTTATCCCATTTAGCTAAGTGTGGAACAGAGGGGCAAATTAGTGAGACAAACGGTGAGGTTTGAACTCGCTACACAAGCGATCTACTTTGCAAGCAGAAGCTACCAGCGTTGTAATATCGTCGGTACCTATTTAGATTTGAATAGCTCATATGTAAGTTAGTGCTTTCTAGATAATGTCATCCGAACGAATGTTACTTCTAAAAAAAAGTCGTTGAGGTCAAGGACTTGAGACAGCTTGTAATTTCAAAGGTTGGACTGGTACCTGAAGGTGTCTGGGGAACGAGAGAGGAAACAGATTTGCTTATAACTTTGTAGTTTTCTCGGCGCTTGGCATTCAGCCCATAGATTAGATGATGTGAGCTCTCCTTTTGTTTCATTGGTGTATTTTTATTTTAAAGAAGACATAAATTTAATGTAAAACTCTGAAATAAAATTTTACTTAATTTACTAGCAGAGTGTTTTGTTCATGATGAAAAATCACTTCGTTTGAAAACCAATTTTGTTAAGATCAACAGGATATTTTTGGAAGATCACAGACCAAATCGAAAAATAGATGCACCGCTTCCACCACAATGACACCTCTTCCAATCTCAAGGGCTTTCTTTTTAGAAAGTCATTTTCACAAATACGTCGCAATATTTCATTAAAAGCTTACGCATCTCATTCTCGTATTCGTTCTTTCTTCTTTCTTTTTTTTCGTGGGTTCATTTTTG
Source organism: Acanthosepion esculentum (assembly GCA_964036315.1). NCBI lineage: Eukaryota > Metazoa > Mollusca > Cephalopoda > Sepiida > Sepiidae > Acanthosepion > Acanthosepion esculentum. Next base: position 71,834,828 of record OZ038481.1, read on the forward strand.
TTCTTTATTTTTACTTCTCTATTCCTTTATTCTTTCTCTGTGTCTTATTCTCTCGATATTCATATTACGTACTATATACACTTCAATTTTTTCATTTTCTTTTTTAATTCTCTCTTTACTTTTTTTTTTGTCTTCATTCATTTCCTTTTTGTATTTTCTTTAGATTTCTTTCTTAACTTTTAATCTCCCCTTTTCATTTTGTTTGTTGCTTTGGTTTCTTCATCTTTTTCTATTTATTTCTCCATTTCATTCTCATTCTGTGCCATTGTATAGTTGTTAGTCTTCTTACTCTACCATCACTACTGCAACTACTACTACTTCTTCTTTTCTCCTCCTCTTCTCCTTCTCCTTCTTCTTCTAAATTCTCTCATCCTTTTCTTCTCATTTTTCTATTCTTTCTTTCCATGTCATGTTCTTTCTCTTTTCAGTCTCATCGTTCCCTGGCCTTTTCTTACCTCCAGCCTATTCACTAATCACTGTTTCCTCGCTCCTCCCTCCTTCTGCAACCCACACATCCTTCTTTACTTATTCTCTTCTTTCTCTTGCCTCTATATCCGATCCATATCCTCTGTCCTTTACGACCTGTCATTAATTCATCACTCATTTTTCTTCTCTTTGTTATTCTCCTCTTCTCTTTTCATGTTTTCTCGCCTCCTACTTTTCTTCCTACTCTTTTCGCTTCTACATATTAATAAGAACAGGAGGGAAAGAAACTCTACACACTACATTCGATAATTAAACAAGGTTTCACCGCAGCGCAAAGTTTTCGAGAGACCGGTTAACACGAGATTAAGCAATGTCGCTTTTAAAAGACCGGAAATTGTAGCAGCGCCATCTCGCGGGAAAAAAACAGCTGGAAGACAGCAATAACAATGGCGCATGCGCAGAGCTGACTTGTGGGCTCTGACAACGTGGTATTTAATCAATTAGACACGTGATTCGCAGGCGGTAATAAGAACGAAACCACTTTAGTCACCGCTCATTAAAAAATAGTCGTCACTATGGAAAACTGTTTAGGTAGTAATAGTCACTTTCAATAGTCCTGGAGCCCAGTAGATTTTTAGGGCAAATCACCAATTAAAATGATCGTTTTTTTAACTTAAATCTCGGAGTTAGTTTATTTTTATGTTATTCATTTGTGGTTAACCATTACCTTCGTAAATAGCTTTCATACAACTATGTATTTCTAAATAATGTTTTAGCAACGATTCTCGACTGAGATACTGTTCATGGTGAATTGTATTTTATCAGAATTTGCTAATTAACTGTTTCTTTCATCTAACATCTGTGTATCCAATCGACTGATTTGAATTTGGGGCTCAGATTGATCTAAGCAGTTTGAAAATAAACGACTTGAATTCGAAATTCATTCATTAAATGGCTTTCAGTAAAAACAGGGTTTACGTCCATGTCACGCTGAAACACCGGTTCTCCCACCATCACCGAAGTTAAGCAAAATCGAGTCTGATCAATATCTAGATGGCTAACCACTTGGGTATACCAGGTAGTGTAAGCTCGGGTGTGCGATTAGTGTAATGGATAACGGCTCGGAATTGTTAATCGGCGAGCCGAGTTCCAATTCCAGTCGAGTTCGTTATATACACTTAGGCGCAAAATCTTCCCCTTCTTTCCTCAGCTATTCTTTATTTAATGACATTTTTATCAGTAAACCACAAAATTCTTATAATCTAAAAATATTTTTCTGGTTTTAAATAAACTGCAAAAGGTTGACAAGTCGTAATAAACAAATCAATTAAGATAGGGCAAGAGAATTTGCGTTTGAGCTCAAATAATAGCCGAGGTCATTGCGTTCGAACACCTTTGGAAATTATGAATCCATCGGTTTCCTCCCTAACTAGGGGTTAAGTAGAAGACTGGATCTCTAGCTTTGGCTGGCAACCAGTCTAGGAGAAGTATAATTCCGAATTCAAAACCTCCAGTATCAACATCAAGGTGCGATAGAAGAAGTAGTATGTTTATTCTGCCGATTGGGAAGAGGCGTTATTAAGGAACGCCAATGATTTGGGTCATAGAGTGTTTGTGTCCGATTTTAGCGTATTGAATCTTTGGTCATATACTCCACAGGGGAAGTCTACTGCGGTAACAACAACAGCAGCAACACCGATGCTTATAGGGAAGTAAAAATGGTAGTAAGTTTATTCTGCCGATTGAGAAAAAGCATTATTGGATCAATCAATCAATTCTGTGAAAACAAGTCATAAGAATCATTTTCTCTTAGCAATTCGCGGTTTATCAAATAAACGCGTATTTTCACTGAGAATATGGAATACTGCATTCGTGTTAGGCCAAACATTTTCAAAATTCTGGGTTTTGCTATTTGAACGATGAAACTAATCAACTAACAAAAGTGAAACTGACTTGGCGGACCGCTAGTCTTCATTTTTCGTATTTCCGTCATTTCTATACTTATTATTACATATTTCTTCCGTACAAGCATTGCGGTAAATTTATCTTCAAAATCACGCAATATATCTCTGAGCTTCACAAAATTACTGCCCTTAAAATGTGGAACAATTTAAAAAAATATCGCTAAAAATATTAAAAACAAAAGTGATCGAAAGCTGAATTAAATCGTTATACACGGGACGTCAAAATTCAATTTAAAGCAGAGCGTCCCTGTATCTTTAATATTTTCGATACAAAACTGTAAGCGGCGAATGTTGTATGTCTCACTCCAACTCTAACTCTATCAGAGTGATTCAACTGATAGAACTGTTATTGAGGTGAGGAAATCCGTCTCAGAAAGAACCAACCAACCAGTTCGCAACGGGCGTGTGAACTGTATATACAATGTCTGATAAAAATGTATACACACTTCAGGAATGAAAGAACTTTATTCAGACATCCCTAGATTATACCAGTTACTTTTGGACTCTACAATCGCAAGAGATGACAAAATGGTAGTCTTTAGCTTTCAGACATTTATTAATACAGCGGACTAATGCTGGGTAACTTTGGCCAAAGTGTCCAGTGGGATTTCTGCGCGTACCTTTTCAGTTTCTTCTCTAAGGGCCGCCAATGTAGAGAAAATACCGTACAACAGTAAGCAGTGTTATGGCAATTTGATAAAGACAAGTTTTTCCTTTCCTGAAGTGCTTACATATTTTTGGCGAATTCTGTATTAGAAAGCCTGTTTGACAAATTAGTTAACTGAAAAATCGGTTCAAAGTGATGCATAATTAGTTTTAACTCGTATTTCTTTCATTTTAATTTTAGTTGCTTCATATTACAATTACTCAGATCATAATTCTACGGTGAGTAACTAAGAGAGATTATTCTTTTTTTTTCTGACACGCGCTCTTTATCAGCGGCCGTAGAGTGACGATCTGAGAAGTCGAAATGAAAAGCAACAGAAAATAAGGTGAACATTTTCTATTAAAAAATGAATAATTGCTGACAATGATTCGTCTAAAAAATTTCAAAATAATATTATTAGATGTTATCGTCAAATAGTAGTTTGCCTACTTTGAAGTTTGGTGCAAGACAGTATCCCTCCGTCCAATTGGGCATTATGGCGTGCAAAGCTAAACTTAGTAACCTACAACCCTCCTCTCACAGACCATGGAAAGTGCTCAGACGAACAACATTCCTTAGTTCCACCAGTTCTAACCTTCACAGCTAAGACCTGCTATGCTACACACAATGTAGCGAACCACTCCCATCTCCGTCGTATTCCATTCGTGCGATGTAAATTCCATCCGAACAGCTTCTTCCCACTAACTGCTGCTTTATGGAACCGACTCCCAAGATGCTGCTTCCTTGATCATTACAATTTTAAGTTATTCAAGTATAGGGTCAACTGTTCTCTTCCTCACACATTCTCATAAATTGAGTCTCTTATTCAGTAATCCTCTACCTCGAGTGGTTCTTGAGCCTTGTACAAGGTGAACATCGTTGTAAAAAAAAATAAATATCAAAAAAGATGAAAATATGCTTATTTTTCCCTGTCGCCACAAGTCACTGTGCGAACACTGGCACAAAAATATCAGTATTTCGAATTCTGATTTACAGTCGGTTGATTGTTAAACAAATTAATTTTCCTCTCATTCGCCCGTCTGTCACATTTAGCTATTTTGTTAAATATCAAGGAAAATATTTGTTCTGTTTTTACAAAAATTGCTAAATTTCGTCAGATTAGCATTGTTGGAAAAATCTGTAAAATAAACACAATGTGACTGAGAATCAAGCTTCATATTTTCATTATGCCAACGTGTGACACATTCGTTTGTACGAATGACGAACGAACAGCAGGTGTTCATTGACATCAGATAACGATCGGGTACGCCAAACGTGGAAAGATATTTAAATGGAAAACTCTAATTTCGAAAATAACTCAGTAAACAAGAAAATCGAGAAAGTCATTCGCTGAGATATGAAGCAAATGATTCAGCAATCTGAGTGTCCTGCATAAATCTTCCAGCCAGAATTCAAACTAGATTGAAATAACCATCATTGTTAAAAAGTAATTTAGATTTAAAGAATAACCCCCATCCATATATATATATATATATATATATATATATATATATATATATATATATATATATATATATATATATATATATATATATATATACAAGTATAGGATTGGTGTAGACGGAATAAAATTCCAATAACGAAAAACGCTATTCTTAAAAGTAGACCAAATATTATTTATTAAAAAATTATAACGTAAACATGTTATAACATCACTACAGCAATAGCCATTTTGTTTTAACACTTGTGCTGCCTTCTCAAGTGATGGTATATATATATATATATATATATATATATATATATATATATATATATATATATATATATATATATAATTGGACGGTGAGATCAACATCAAGCGGCGGCAGTCTGTTTCACGCTTGAACGTTGTCTTCAAGCCATATCCGTTGTGTTTAGGTTCGACTATTTATATATGCTGGCCAATGGTGAATTATGATTAGTAAGATCTACTGTATTATCTAACGGTTATTGGATGGGCAGTAATGGTTATGTTTCAAACTATTCTAGAGTTTGTTGGGTAGAAATAATTGTGGATCCGAATGCGATTACAGTGGAACCTCGGTTCACGAATTTAATTAATTCCTGAAGACCGTCCGTAACCCAAAATGTACATAAACCGAAACTATTTTCACAATAGGAATCAATGAGGAGAAAAAGTCACAGTCCAGTAAAATTGGAAAAGAAAAGCACAACACACCACTCGAATGTATATAACACGGCGGTCGACTCAGAAATTATTCCGTTCGGGTGAACTCGGTTCGGCAATGTTGTTCGAGAACCGACATTTTGTTTGATAACCGAGACATTTTAATTTCGATTTTTCTGTTCGAAAACCGATTTGTTCGACATGCGAGACGTTTGAAAACTGAGGTTGTTCTCTATTTGTATCTATTATATGGTGTTTTTTTATTAACATTTTACTCTTTATTTACTATTGATTACTTAGTTATTTGCTGTTGATTATTATTACTCCATTTACTTATGTTTTATATATATATATATTTACTTGTGTTTATATATATATATATATATATATATATATATATATATATATATATATATATATATATATATATACAGTTTCACCTAAGTGTATCCGCTTAGGTGAAACCTTGGTAGGTTTTTCTGGCTCTCTAGGTTTAACTAAGTCTGCTCTACTTATTGTATTGAGCACTTTATTGAGTTAGTTGCGTACTCGTATCGGTTTTTTTTTCTTTGGGCTTTGGGCCTGCATGCTGAACGATTGTTTTCGACAGGCGTTCATGTTCTCGGCTCTTTCTTTTTTATACCATTTTTTCCTTCGATATTGATTTGATCATTTGCAAATCAAGAAACCGAAGGTTTTCCGAAAGGGGTGTTGTTACTTATATTTATAAGATCACTGCTACTACTAATATATAACATCTATTCCTGAAGATGGCGAATGCTTTCACTGAAAGTACTTGCGAACAATATGGCTCGAACGTCTGATTCATTGTACAATTAATAAAAACAAGGTTCGCGTCGTTCAGCGAGTGGTCAGTAAGTTAATGCCTTCTTCATCTTTTACCGATGTGAATTCGCCATTGATTACATTAACTTCATTGATTTATTCTTTTGAATGATTATTAATTAAGCTGCATTATATAAAAATATTGCGAGAAATACAATGAATTATTGTTGGGTTGGCATGGACCTGGCATGTCTACGATGATGACTTTTAAGTCCTGAAAGAAATGTATATATACGTTGACAGATGGAAAGGTAAAATTACTTGCATTGTCGTTAAGTGTAAAAATGGCTGGCTGGCAGAGATAGCCTGATTAAATTACGTGTGACGTTTTAGATTACCTAAGCTTTTAACAATCTTACTTCATTCTGGGCACGTGTAATTGTTTTTAACAGTGTACTGAATTCTGAGTTGATCGTCATGTGATCACATGCAGAGAACTAACACGATATTTGAAAGCAAAGTGCGATTACAATGATTACACGGAAATAGAGACTTGTCATTGGCTGCAACTATTAAGGCCAGATCATCTCTTTTTCTCGCATCTCGTTTCAGTTATGCATGTTGGATGCATCCTGTTTCATATTCAATGTCAGTTGTAATTGTTCAAGCGAGACAAGCTTGCTATCCATTATACCACGTTGAGCTGCCCAAATATTGCTTCATGTATGTAAGTGTATAATAATTCTAGTTTGTCTATATGAGATTCAGATGATAATTTATATTTGTAGTGCCTATTCAATGTCAGCCTCACTGTTTTTAGCCATCCACGGTGCGCTGTTCTTAACAACTGTTTCTCAGTTTTTACAAAAAAAAAAAATATTTAGATTTCGGCATTAAATAACCCACAGAAGTTGATATGCCACTAAACAAAAACAACAAACCAATCACAAGTACTCTAACAGAACGGGGTCGGTTATCGACTATTATAACTAGTAATGTTCCACAAGGAGAAACCATCGTCTGATTGTACTTTAACGAAGAGCTTAACAATAAAGCAGGCTTTTGTTTGTCTTTAGTTAATTTTACTTTTACTTCATATTTAATAAGTTTTCTCGAGTATGCAGGCCGGCAGACAAAATAAATAGTGGTTAAAATACTACGGCGCGTCTACTCAAATACGGATATTCACTAAAAATAACGTATGAAATGTGATTGGTCCTGATCTGTCATCTCGTCTACAGTCACTTTCTTACAGACATGCCATCGCTTCCCTCTGCCTTTTCTGCAAATTCTTTCACAGTAACTGCTCCAACAAGCCACTTTCGCTGGTTCCCAAACAGCATGAATTTAAGCGTGCTACTGGGCTGGCAGCTTAGTACCACCCTTTCACTGTCGAAACTGTTAAATGTAGCCGTCTCTTCTACTCCAATACTTTCATGTCTCGCACTTCCTGTCTGTGGAACTCCATTCCTCTTACTTGCTTCCCTGATAGCTATAATGTTCAATTATTCAAATGCAATGTCAATCGACATCTTCAGATGCCTTGATCTAATTCCCCCTCCCTTCTCTTCATCATTTCCTCTATCATGCCTCTTTACTCTTGCCTCCACTCTCTGTAACCCCTTGCGGGCTAGTGGCACTCCCGCCTTGCTTGGGGTGAAATGTTTAGATAATAATAATAATAATGATAATAATAATAATAATATATATATATATATATATATATATATATATATATATATATATATATATATATATTATTATTATTATGTGTGTGTGTGTGCGATCTCGCGCCCGAATATAATTTTAAATGATTCATTTTATGTCTCCCTACGCGGTACTTTATTCTCCCAATAGAAGCAAGGCGGAGATTTTTGTCAATTGCATCTCATATTCTCACCTTTTTGAAGATTAAATTGAATTAAGAGAAATATTTTGCTCTTATTACTGCTGTGAGCCCGCGAAATCCCTTTCTTGAATCCCCGAATAATAACTTCAACATTTTTAATCATTAGCGAAGCCTGGCATCTTTATGGGTTCCTAAATTTTCTAAAAAATTATTCTCGAAGGAAAACCCAATAAAATAATTTTCAATTATGACACCGCTTTTTCTAAGTAACATCATTAAAAAAAATCGATGAAATGTAGTCAATTACAATTAATTTTCCGGCTAGTATTTCTTTCACCTTTATTACAATTGCTTTCGCTTCTTCGATTCTCGATCTCCACAGGAAAGCTTCTTGTTTATTTCCTATCTGCGTTGTTTATTAACGGCTATAGAAAAACGAAAACGATATAACGGATTTTTTTACAATAAGCATCACCATGTATAAGACCAAAGAGCCACTCGAGGTAGAGAGTTACAGATTAAAAAGCACGGCTTATAGGGTTATGTGAGGAAGATAACGGTTAAGCCTATACTTCAACAGGTTAAGTTTGTAGCGATCAGGAAGCACCATCTTGGGAGTTGGTTTCATAGAACAGCGATTCGTGGGAAGAACCTGCTCGAATGGAATTTGCATCTCACCAATAGAATACGAAGGGAATAAAGCTGACTCGCTACAATGTGCGTAGCATGACGGGCCTTAGCCGTGAAAGTTAGAACTGGCGGAACTAAAGAATGTAGTCCGTCTGAGCATTTTCCGTAGATATAGTGATAGTGTAGCGAGAGGCCCGCGACGTTTCAGCTGTGTGAGAGGTGTTGTTGCGTCGAAAATAATTAATCAGCCATAAGGACACGGGGATGCTTTTGGACTCTATAGAGACTGGAAAGTGGAGTGTTATATGTACGGAAACATTAATCCATTTTCGACCTGATCTGGCTCGTGTAATGGTAGAAGATAGTAGGAAAACTCGGGTACTTATTGGAGTGGTACAGGGAACCGACCATTTTCCCAGCATCTTAAGCGATGGATCGTATGTACGAGTTCCAATTGAGGTCTGGGTTGAGTTTAATTCCCAATAGGCGTTCAAATCATGGGACCTACTTGAGAGAGCACCCGTTCATCGCGACAGGCGAACATTCAAGGTCAGCTCGGTGATGATGGGACATCACTAGTTTGACTTTTGAGGCATTGATTTCATAATTAATTTCACCCCAACCTAGGCAACAAAGCCACTAAAACGCAGAAATGACTGAATGCGAAAGAATGTAAGAAAAAGAAAACATTATTAAGGAGAGATAACAATAAAAGAACAGTTTAGAAACATTGATCAAAACAAGCAAATGGAGACATTGTGATTTAGTATGGTTGGGATCAGCACAGAATTCCTTTCTGTGATTCGCTCGTAGATCATTTTTTTATTGTTAATATTGTCAGTCAGTTTCTCTGTCTGTTTTGTAAAATCGTCGGATAATCCAAGTTATTAAATATACGCATTCTACCTGCATACAATCTGTTAATACTAAATATGTACATAATTTATATTTTTTACATTGACAATACTCTCCCGAGTAGTGTTGTTACATCTGGTCTGGTGCATCTGATATGTTTTTAGAGATTCTTGATAAAATCCAAAGAAGGATATGCAATGTTACTGACCCTGAGCTAGCATATCAGTTTCAGTCACTTTTGCTTCCCTGTGCTTTTTCCATAAATATTTTCAAGGTAATTGTTCTAATGAAGCTCCCAATATGGTACCTGGACTTTATGAATTTGAAGAACATTACTGGGTTGGCTGTAAGGTCCATCATCTTACAGTTAAAATAACTAGATACAACTGTAAGTTCGATGCTAACAGTTTCTTTCCTCATAGTTCTGGCTTGTGGAACTCTTCCAGCTTTTTGCTTTCCAGTCAACTTTGATCTTCAAAAATCTTTCGATACATGACTGACGAGGCAGATTTTTTCTCGCACTGGGGTGCCATTTCTATACTGCTATTTACCCATAGGATTCATAACTTTCCCAAGGATATTAGAACGTAAGTGAATGTAATGGATGTGACTGGAATTCGAAGTCAGCTCTCCGATTCCTCAATCCGAGCCGCTATACATGGCTCCACCGCGCCTCTTTAACAAATATTTTTTTAAATCAATTCACCCTAAGCAAGGCGATAATGCCACAAAGACACACACTGAGAGTGAATAGGAAAACTTTAGAATAAACCAGCAACTCAATCCTAAACAGGAAACAAAAGATAAACCTCTACGCTTGTTCAAAAGACCGGAAAGGAATGTGAAGCGGGCGATAAGCAAACCTATTTTCATTGTTAGTTGCTTTATTGCGTTGCTTCGAGTGAAATGATGAAAACAAATACTTCTACATCGTGCAATATTTGGAATCATTTGCAAGCAGGGACTACTAGATATCCTATTCTTTTTGTTTGTCTCTTTCTCTGGCTCCTAAAATTAAAACCTATAACAGTAGTTTAATTAGTAAGTAATTTTTCATTTTCACTTTCTTATAATTCGTTATATTAACATATTCTTTACCGACATGTTTTTATCTGAAGTTACTGACATATTCATGCGAAGGCATTTTTTTTTTACTTTGTAATCTTTAATCACTCTGTCTGGTCTTTTGGAAGAGTGACCTAATGACCTACGATGACTGCTTCAGGCATATGTACATAACATTTTTCCGTTCCATTTCTCGCACAATAATATTGACATATCTTACAATGAATATATTGCCCAATCTTATCATATCGATCTTTGTACTCCTTGTGCGTCTCGACAATTAGATACTAAATGATATATATATATATATATATATATATATATATATATATATATATATATGGTATCTCTCTCTCTCTCTCTCTCTCTCTATATATATATATATATATATATATATATACACATACATACATATATCTTGTATATATATATATCTTATATGTACATGTAGACATATATATATATATATATATATATATATATATAAATTAGATAAGTATATCCATATGTGTAAATATATATATACATAAGTATATATATATATATTAGGTATGTCCAATATTTCGCTAAAAAGTGGTATACCTTGACGACAAAAGGTTTCCAAATTGATAAAACAATGTTTAACCTTTAAATATTTATGTTGTTATTAAAGAGGAAAGACCAAAGTATTTTCTGAATATTTTTTCAGATTTTTTAATCCTTCCTATAAATGTTAAAAATTTTATTAAAAAATCTTGTTTTTTTTCGAGTCAAAAAATTTCGTAAAATCGAACTTATCGACATTTCTGTCGGAAGGATCATAGTTTGTTAGTTAAAAAATCATGAAAAATCAATTACACATTTTTCTTTTGTTATCTTAAGAAATTTAGAATGATTAAAGTATACTTAATGTAATTTGAAAGAAACATTACTTACATTTTTAGCAGAAAATTTTTTAAGAGAGATATTTCCAACCGAGGTGGTCTATTTTGGCAGGCGTTAATTGATGTACGTCAATATATTGACAACATACGGCACGGGAATTTATTGGACGGTAGCGCAGAAGTGATATAATTCGTTCTAATTTTAAGTGAATCTGGTTAGTAGATTTTTTAAAAAAAATTCACTTTCAAATTTTTTTTTTTTACCTTACGTTTGAGGAAGAATTCTGCACTGAAAATAACATTTAAATTATGAAAGAAAATCAAATTTTACAAGTAAAAATAAAACAGTAAAAAAAATACATTTTTTTAAATTGAGGTTTATTATTTCAGTCATGAAATATTTTTTTGAGAATATAAAAATTACATGAAACACCATTAATTGAAACGGGTTAACTTAATGAAATGAGATTTTATTTCTTTTTATTAAGGCAGATTTTTTTCTATTTATTAATAATTATGATATGGCAGTAATATGAGTTTTATTTTATTTATTAATAAAATTAACATGCTATGTTGGTTTTGTTTTGACTCAACAAGTATTTAGTAGTAGCGAGCTAACTCCAGAAAATTTAAACTCCAAAAATCGTTTTAATTGATAATTTGTCATGTGGATAATAATTCCAAAGTAATGTACAATGAATTTATGCATTCGATTTCAAACTTGAAAATTTGGGTGGACTTCCAAGGGCGTTTTTTTTTCTTTTATCCCACTATTCGATTATATTTGAATAGAAAAAGAAAAAAATTGAAAATAATACGACGATATTCAGAAAACTTGACAAGCGTTGTTTTGTTGTTACTGAACGAATCAAAGCCATTTCTGAATTAAAAAAAACAAACTTGCTTCTATCAAAAGAAGCTACTCACGTGACATTATTTCAAGGTGTGCATCCATACTTTTGTTGGAGACGATTTTAAATACAATTTTGGAATATTAAAAATTATTTTAAAAATATCATTGGTTGTCAGATTTTAATAAGCTTTCAAATTTATGATCTTTAAAAAGTAGAGAACATAATATATCATTTCCATAAGGTTGCAGAAAGAACTTAATATATAAATATATAACAACCTTTTGTCATATTGTGTATTTAAAATTGAAAAAAAAAAAATTAATGTAAAAATTCATTGTTCATCAAAAAAATTATTTTCTTTCAGATAATAATTACATTCGTATATATTATTCAGAAAAGCCATTAAAAACTTTCTTAATTAAATATTGTCTTAGTTTTATTGGGTTTTGTATTTTTACAATTGAGGTAAAAGTTTGGACAATTTTGGACATTTTTTTAACAAAAAAATCGATGATTTAGATTTTTCAGAGTTTTGTGCATTTAATTAAAAAAAAAATTCAGGTGGCAAATAAAATTTTTTTGAGTTTTCATAAAATTAATTTCGAGGTTGGTAACAGATATAAAAAAAATATTTATACCATGACTTTCAAAGAGACAAACATTTCTAAAATAAGTTCATTTATTTCTGAATAAGTTTTGAAGTTTACAAGTAGTTAATTTTTACAAGAATTTCGAAATTAATGTGTCTTTCAACTGAAAAAAAAAACAACTAAAAAAAACGCTAAAATGGCCTAAATTGGACATACCTAATATATATGTATAAGATACAAAAATATGTGTGTGTATCTCTTAGTAAATTATATATATATATATATATATATATATATATATATATATATATATATATATATATATATGAATTGGGATCCAGTATAGATTAAAATCTAACAAAATGATTGGATGAGGAACAAATAGGAAACCTTTCTAAATTTAATATAAAGCGAAAGATGTTAAATTTATCCTTCTCCTATCCTATCATGCACACACACACACACACACACACACACACACACACACACACACACACACATATATATATATATATATATATATATATATGTGTGTGTGTGTGTGTGTAATTTGGCAGCAACTTTTCTTTTAAACATGTAGTATTCAATGTTAAAGACAACATAGTCTTGCTTATTTTCTTTTGAATTTTCTCATATTCTCTAATGAGACTTTTTATTTGAAAATGATTTCGAAATATGTATTGTCCATACGATGACCTAGCGCTTTCGAACATCATTGTTCATCTTCAGGGCCAATATAATTAGTCAAAATTTTTTTTTTAAACAAACATTTGCCAATTATCTTGTAGCGTAATCATGTTGCTATTTTTTTACAAACTAAATAAACGTTAAAATCCTTTTAAATTCAAAAGACGCGATGATTTTATCACGTGCAGGGCGAAGATTTTCATCATGTGACAGCGTGAAAAAGATTTCCACTACACAAGCCAAAAGATCGAAGAATACGTTATAAATTTAAATATATTATAAACATTGTAATATGTTACCAGAAATATTGTAATCTATACGATTAATAAGAGGTCTTTTGCTTTTAATATGTAATGCCTCTAAAATTTTAAGGCGTCTAATGTCTGTATGTTTATCTATAATTTTAGTATTTCTATAAGTATTTTACGTATATCAGATTGCATAAGGGAGACGGTATGTGACTTAATATGTTGTTTAATGGAGCTAGAATTATTTAGATGCAGAGTTAATCTTCTGGAGAGCCGGGTGGTTGTAAATCCAATATATGTATGTGGATTAGAAGAGCATTCTTCCATGGGACATTTAAACTCATACACAACATTGGTTCTATCAACAACCGCAGCAACTGGAGAATGATTATTACTCATTATCAGGTTAGAGGTTTTAAATTTACTATAATATATATTAAGCTTTAAGGCCTTGTTGGAATCAACAGGAAACACATTATGGTGTATTATAAATTTAAGGGCCTTTTCATCCATGCTGTATTGTCTATGCATTTGTCCTGTATATATATATATTATTGTCATCCACAGACAGACTGCTTCGCTGTATCACAGCTCTTCAGTGTGGCTAGATGTCCAGTTGCCTCTAGCTAGGATCGAATCCCGACTGAATTGGCGTCAGTCGGAAATTCTACCATTAAATTTCACATTTTTTCTAAAGTCATCTATCGGCTATACTTACCCTGATAATGGCTTAAGAAATTCGAAATCTTAGACCATATTTTTTCTACCTTCTCTTCCGTAATGAACATCGGAAAATTTCTGACAGCATTTTCTCCTTGTGTGAGAAGGATTATTCGTAATTTGCAAAAGAAGATCGCTAAAATTACTCGACAAAAAATGTCTGTTGTTTTTAATAGTATTTGCCTTAAAGAACATTAGCTGCCTATATACACAGAACCTAAGCACCTATATACGCACCCTGTATATAACTAAATTTTCAGCCGATATGGTAACTGGACAAAAACCACAGCGGACAAAATCTCAGCCTCTTACTCCCAAAGTGGATAAAAGCCCAGTCTCATAAATAAAAGTCTCATATAAAAAGAAACAAATTTAACATCGAATATTCAAGGAACATTTAATTCAAATTTTAATGTCAGATGGAGGCAATAATAATAATATCCAATGGATGAACTTATATATACAAGAAAATTATTTCATGAATAAAAACTTTTTGGTATAATATTAATTCGATCTCAGTCGTTTGTCTATGTTTTGGCGTAAACTTAAAAAAAACACCCTTCTTAAAGTTTTTTGCACGTAAAGCCTGATATTGTGGGATATTCGGACTCACTGTGAAATATATCGAATATGTGACCATAGCATTGTTAGAATGCGTTTTATAGAGGTTGAATGAATTTAATATGAATATCCTTTGCAAGCAGATAAACTCGTGAGGTGCCCAACAGACATAAACCTTTCTTGTACATAGAAATGCATATATTTGATGATATTATTATTAATGTCCCAGTTAGATATTAAAATCTGAATTAAAAGTTTCTTGTTCAATTTGTTTCTTTTTATGAAACTTTTATTTGGAGTTTTGTCCTGAATTCGCTAATACAAATGTATTTATACTATGTTTTTACACTCGGAAGCACAAGTTTTGAACCAGTGTTTAAGTGCTAAAATAAGTTTATTAGATTCTATGTAAAGGAATAATTAAAAATATGGTGTTATTTTATTTTCGTATACATCTATAAATTTTCCTTGGTGTATGTCTTCGTTTAGAATCGTAAAATACACGGCACAGCTGGCCAACTAGAAAAAATACCGAGCACTGGTATAGACTTTTGAGAAAGAGGGGATAGAAGTAATTACCCGAGACTTTTAGACTTACTTTTTGGCTCAAAATAAAACCTTTTTATATCTCGACAAAATCTTTAGACTGTACACAATGAAGCATGAAATTTCAAACGTGTCCTAATAAAACTAAGCAAACATAGACACATTGATGTTAGGGTCACAACAGGTGGAGATCAGCAAAATTCTAACCGCTCTTCAGTTTATTTTATTTTCCCTCTCCGGCCATTTTCTATTTAATCTCTCTTTTCATGCATCACGACACTCATTTTAAACTATGTTTTTTTTTTCTACAGGTTAAGTAGCAAATATTTGAAAACCCCGTACACTTCGTTGACCTCCTCTTTCACTTCCTTCTTAATTTAGTTCACGTTAGTGACAATTAAAAAGATAAACGGTGTACTTATTTTTCACTGGTACGAATGTCAGTGGACTAGACATTTCTTTCTCTCTCTCTTTCTCTCTCTCTTTCTCTCTCCCCTCTCTCTTTCTCTTTCCCTTTAGGGAACCGATCGAACAAAGTCGCAGCCTTCAATTCGGCCTCTGACCGCCAGGTTTTAAAGAAACGATAATAGAATACATATTTCTCGTTTTATTAGGTCACTTATTTGCAGTAATTTGAGAGAATGTTCTTTGATTTCTTAAAGACAGAGAAAGACAACGCATAAAATACTTAGTAAGCTTGAGTAAGTGGATGGGTTTAAGAGAAATACAGTGTAACCCGGATATAAGAGACCCGGATATAAGATAAACCCGGATATAAGAGAGATTTTCTCTGGTCCCAAATTAGAGCCATACTTACCTAAACAAAATAGACCAAACCCGGATATAAGAGAACCCCGGATATAAGAGAACCCCGGATATAAGAGACTTTTTATCCGGTCCCGACAACTCTCTTATATCCGGGTTACACTGTAACAAAAAGACAAATCTATTAATATCAACAAAGGATAGAAATTGGGGAGAACTATGAATGTTGCCTTGAATGTTGCCCGGTTCATACCCTCCTCGGTCTTTTGAACAGGAGTAGCGGTTTATCCGTTGTTTCTTGTTTAGGATTGGGTTACCGGGTAATTCTAAGTCTTTTCATTCTCTTTCGCTCCCAGTAACCCCTTGCGTCTTACTCGCATTATCGCCTTGCTTGGAGTGAACTGATAAAAAGAATGGTGTAGGCCAGCGCCCAGGCGGTTTTGAATTCAGAGTTGTTCTTTTGACTGGTTGCCAACCAAAGGTTAGAGAGTCCAGTCTGCTTTGCTATTAACCTCTAGCTGCGTGGCGGGGAGAATAAATTGATTCATACCATTTCCATTGCAGAAAAAGAATGCAGCGGCCTTGGCTGAAATTTGAACTGGACATGCCAACCCAAACTTCTGCGCCGATAAACGTTCCGATACATCGGAGCTAAAATAGATAAAAATATATAAGTAAAGATACTTAATCATCGCTTATTTACTAAGCTCGGTTTACTCTGTCAAAGGCCCAAAATGCTGATCCACCCTGACCCTGGGTGGTAGAACATGTTAGGGTCCAAGCTATATGCTGTTTTTGTTTGGTGGTTCACGAAGTACAAAAATACATTGTGGTAAAAATACCAGCAACATATTTATTAAAAACAAAACAAAACAAAGAAAGAAAAACAGTTGTAATACCCCTACAAGCAAGCCATCACTCTGCCACTGGGTAGCATGCCACTAGCTTTTACCACTAGTGGCCCACTGTCGGACCACCGGCGCGTTTCTCTAAGCAATATTACCACTGGCGGGCCGCTAGAGGCATATCGGTAGCTCACTGGTGGCTGCCACCAGAGGACCGCTGGCGTTGCCATCGGTGACCCACCAGCAAGCAACAAGCGGCTTGCGTGTAGGAACATTGTTATAGCAAAATGGCAATCAATTCAACACTAAAGTATAAAAATACATTTTCATAATAAAATTACCAGCAATACATTTATCTCCAAACTAGTTTTCTAAACCTACGTTTGCCCTGAAAGACTAAAATTATGTACAAGTTTCAGCCAAAAAACTGCGTACAAAATGTTTAGATTTAGACATTAAATAACTCATAGAGGTGTTGATAGGCTGCGAAACAAAACCAACCAAACCAAAATGCTGAGCACCCAGTGAAGATCAAAATAACAAGAGAAGCCATGGTGTGTTAGACAAGCTTACTCACTTCCGGGAGCATGCGCCTTGATTGACCGTGGAGCCCTGAGTGGAAATCAAATTCATTACACTACTAAATTACTTTGCGAAACGAGGTCGATGGCCATCGTGCTACGGCAGCCGTCTAGATGTTATTTTAACGGATTGAGTCATTTTCCGAATCTCTCCGGATTTTTCGTACGTTACCACTTCACCAAGAAACAAAGAATATCATCTGAAGTTTTTTTTAAACAATTATTTACCAGAATAATGTTAGGAAAATTAATGACAAAGTGGTAAAAATATTTTCGTCTGACGCGTTTCGTCCTTTAGGACTTCGTCGGACGAAAGTGATGTTTACTTTGATGTACACATGTGCACGGACCAGAGAGGGCGTTGAAACTTTAATCTTTTGCTTTAAAAAAAGATTTCGGTATATAATGTAGACAATTTAATTTAGTTTCTTTTTGTTTATGTTTTTATCACTTTTGTTATTAAATACCCCACATTACGATAATAGAAGATCTGACAAGAAAGGTGAAATGTAAGAACCTGAATGCAAATTTACTGTGAATGATCTAAAGATTAAAGCACTTTCTATATACTTTCATATATACTTTCGTATATACTTTTGTTTTAGTAAAATTTTTAGTTACTTTTTTTCAATTTTTATTTTGCTTTTCCAATAAGATTACTACTAATTATAACTTATAAAAATTACGAAAACAACACTTAAACTTTACAATTTTCAGTTCATTGTTTTATCTAGTTAGAATTGGGAACAGATGTCCTTTAAAGAGTGGTCTTGACCCGTAACTGTTTACTTCCATTGCTAACATGGGAAATTCCAATCCTCTGTTTCTTCTCTTATGTGCTATGTTCCTCTAGGATGTACGCGATCATGGCTCTCCACCTCCTCCTGTCCCTTATAGCTCTCAATAAGCTTTGACTTTTTGTTAGTTCTTCCAAATCCTCTTCTGCCATCCACTTGCTTAAGCTCGTTATGTCGTGTTGCTTTTTCTTGTCCCACTCTTCTTCTATCCGCCCTGTGAGCATCATATTTTACAAGCCCTCCTTTCTCATTATGTCCCAGAAATTTCAGTTACCTCTTCCTGATGTTAAGTATGTGTTTCCTTTTTGTTTGCATCCTCACCGTTACTCACATATTCGGTCTATGGTATCCTCAGCATCTTTCAGTAGAACCATGCCTCTGATGCCTCGAGTCTCTTCTTCATCTTTGAGGAGACCGTCTAACATTCGCTGCCGTAAAGGAGGACAGATATCACGTAGCAGTTCAGTACTCTTTTCTTTGTTACCAACGAAACCCTCCTGTCTGGTAATACTCTGCCTAGCTTTTGGTATGCGTCTCTGGCAACCCCAATACATCTTTGGATCTCACCGTCGCACTTATCGTCCTCTGTCAGAACACTTCCCTGTAAATCGTATTTCGGCCTTATCTTTGTCTGATGACCATGTATTCTGTCTACTTGTACTTTATGCTTAGTCCCTTCTCGCTACATTCTGTAGAAAGTTTTGCAGTTTCCTTTCCGTATTTGTTATTAGCACAGTGCCATCTGTGTATATTGTTAAGATTGTGGCCACCAATGACGAATCCTGGTAGAATTTCCTCGCTGTATAGGTTGAATAGGTCCGGTGAGAAGGCACATCCTTGCCTTACGCCCTTTTCTATTTTTGCATATCTGCTGAACTGAGTTTTTATCCTTATGCAAACGGTTTGTTGCCAATAGAGGTTTTTGGTTATTCTAATGTCTTTCCCGAATAGGTCACTGTTGCTGAGCAGCTCAAACACATCTTTAAATCTAAAAAGAAATAAATGCTCGTCGCATTAAAGACACTAGTGAACAATATTTAAAGTTTTTCTTTTTCTATTCTGTTTTTAAATAACTTACTTTTTTTCTGGGAAGCTTATTAATGTTCATGAAATATTCATGAACATGAAAGCAATGATTGAGATATTATTTTGACATTGACACCAAACTTTCCATCCAATATTTCTTATTAAATTAAAGACCGAAATGCAACTCGTTAACCCATATGGTATGTGGAACATCTCGACGTAGTACAATGGTTAACAATCTTGTTAATAAGAAGCAAAACAAGTAATGAGTTCGATCCTCGCTAGGTGGCAGATACCGCATCTTAGAAAATCACGATACCCATGTGGTAGTGGAAAGTTATGTCAGAATGAACATACCGGTTATATATCTTTTTATTTTATAAGAATATATATTTTTACTTTCATCTAATTTATATAATTTAATTATATATATAACATTTATATAATGTTATCATTTTATTTAAGCAATATATCTTTTTTATTTTCTTAGAGGAAGCACTGTAATTAAAAACTTTTGACTACTGTTTATTTCATCTTAATATTTTTTTTATCGCAACATGAATTGTAACCTGCCAAAGGCGTCTTCATTGTTGAGGTGTTGTTAATTTCTCTTTATGATATATATATATATATATGTATATATATATATATATATGCATATATATCGAGCATAAAAAATAACAACACCTAAAAACAATACCTCTTGAAAATGGCTAAAAAGTAACCGAAAGCGTTTGTAAAATACGGACAATTTTTGCAATCCCCTGACTCCCGCCAAACTAAAAAATCTAGGAATGCTGGAAAAGTTAAATAATAAAATAATTACATTTTCCTTGTCCGTCATCTTCAACGAAATCTGTTTAAAAGAAAGTTTGCTGCACACACACACACATATATACACACACACACACACACACACACACACACACACACATATATATATATATATATATATATATATATATATATATATATATATATCAGTAGCGACTTCGGGATGCTTTAGTCAACATTCAAGTACATATATCTATTTCAAAGTAACGAAAGTTTTTCATAGTGCTACGTTTTCATTCTTGACTTCAGTGGGACCCAAATTAATTGTTTTAACTCTGTGCCTCAAAATATTGTCTGAAATAGATTTCGTTGATATTTTTCATAATAAAGAAGAAAAAAGAAGAAACAAAAAAAGTGAGAAAGTAACTAAAAAAGAATGAAATACAATTAAACTGACGAGTCGGGCTGCATAAATCCGATCCCAATCAAACTGGATGCATACTTAATAGGCAATGTATTTTTTACTTTATTTTATAAATAATATTTTAAAAAATTTTAATGACTTGTCTACCCTGTTTTCAAAGAATAATTTTTTATTTCAACTTATTGTTTTCAAATGTCCATTTTAAATAATTTATTCCGTAAATTACAAATATTTTTAGCGGAAAGTATCAATTAAAAAAAGGGAAAATTAAATTTAGCCCGACTTAAATTCGGTGAAAATCAAAGAAAGTGGCAGTTTTAATTCGTCGGGTGGAGGATTAGGATGAGGAGTGTGACTGGGGTAGTATTGAAGATATATGATATCAATTAGCAGTACCGATACGTACAATAAATTAAACTAAAAATTCGCACAGAGAAATTCATAAATACACTAAATAGGTTTATGTACTCGCCCACAGACACACACACACGTACACTGGCCTAATGTTGCTGATTTAAAAAAAGGAGGAGACCTCTATCCACAACTATAGCCTTAGTGAGTGAAATATACATTTCTACTTTTTGATCCTATTGCAACTGTTTCTATCTCTACGATCAGTGAATTGATAACCAGGCTATAAAACAATAAAAAATGGAAAGGGGACAATAAACATATCAAAGAGTTTTTCCTCACACTTTTTATCTTACATGACTGGAAATTTTTTTTTATTAAATGTTTATCTTTATAGAATTATTACAATTAATATTAAAAAAACCCCAAAAAAACAAAAAAACAAAATGTGCTTAATTTCATGCACAGAGATTTTTAAAAATTATATATTTTAGACCAATGTAATCATTTTTAGGTACAAAAAGCATAGCATGATGAAAAAACGCCAAACTTGACGAAAAACAAATTTTATCGTCAAAATGCTTATGTTATTATTATTAGGATAGAACAAAGCATTTTTTAATTATTTAAAAAATAAATCCCTCTTTTTAGAAAATTATAAATTTTGATTAAAAAATTCTTGTTTCTCTTTTTATCAGCGGAACTACGAAATAGCATAAAATTTTAGCGCTTTTTTTGTATGACAGACATTAATTTAGAACAATCTTGCAAAAATAAAAATTATTGTCAGGTTTTAATGAAATTTTCAGAAACTATTCAAAAATGATGGAAATTACTTTTATTTCTCATTTCCCAAGTACTTTCGATCTTCTTCCAAGATCATCTTCAGGGGTGCTAGTAGTAGAAAAATGTGTGTTGTTTAGGGGTACAAGTAGTTATACAAAGCTGTGTGTTGCCATCCATTACTGTAATTTTTCATTATGTTTTCAAATGCAACAGAATTTATATATATATATATATATATATATATATATATATATATATATATATATATGTGTGTGTGTGTGTGTGTGTGTGTGCGCGTAAATTATTTTCAGAAAGTGTGTATCTGTAAAGAAACAAAATGAATAAAAAGTTTCGTCCTCTGAGGACGTGCATCAAAATAAATCCTTACATTTGGTTTGATAAAGTCACTCAGAAAAATAAATGCATTGTATAATGATAGTTTTCTCTCTTGTCTTCCTATTCATCTCTCTCTCTCTCTCTTTCTCTCTCTCTCTCTCTCTCTCTCTCTCTATATATATATATATATATATATATTATATATATATTTGGTAAAAAGCAAATGATATTGAAGGTGAAGGAAACATTAGTAAAAAAGTAAAAAGAAAAGGTAAATATAATAAAGGCATTACCTTATCTGACAGTTATATTTGTGTTATTTCTTTCAAGTCAGTCCGTGTAGTATTTATAAGTAGCGCGAAACTTATTTTCGAATTTCAGTAACATTTATGAGAGAAAAAGAATTACTAAAAATTAAGTGTTTTAACGTTTGCCTGCGATTAAATTATTGTCGATTTATTTAAGACTTTTTATTTTTGATGTTTCGGTGGTTGTCATAAGAATTTCATTCTTTGAAATACATTTGAAAAATAGAACCTAATCGTCATTTGAAGACACTCCTTCAAAAACTAGAATCTCAACCAAACTGTTGAAAAATCTGAATATATGATGTCAGTGCAATTAGAATGATATATTTAATAAACTATTGTAAATCAAGTGTTAAAAGTTGATTTTATATGAAATTAAATTGATTCTTTCCTTTAAGTAAAACCAAATTTAGTCTCCTTGGTTTTACAGGTTATAATGTAGTTTTGGAAATCTACATCTTTGGAAAAGTTGTAAATTTCAAAAACGTTACAGGTTTCCATCGCCTCTGATAGATCATGTAATGGATATTAACGCTGTATATACAATGCTACTCGATTGCGGACGCATATAGGCGCCCCAGAATTGAAAGTGTATGAAACTTGCAGACGCTTTCGGTCTTAAAAGATTAATCGTTTGTTTCTCATATTCCAAATAATTGCTCTTTCTGTTCTTATTCGATGAATTATTCGAACAGGTTTCTTGTGTTTCAATGTTTCTGCTGATGAGATCTTCATATTTCGGTCGTATATCAAACAGATAACTTTTTACTTGCGTCCACGATTCTGTTTCTGTCAAATGTAAATTTGTATTTCAATTCATTTCTATGGCGTTCGGCTTTGTTTATTGATTAAATTCTTATATATTAACAATAGGTACCTTCATGAGATCGACAGAAAATGAGCATAGCATGATAAAAATTGCCTTAAACTTGACGAAAATAATTTTTATTTGTCTAACTGTTTATGCTATAATAAAGAGGAAAGATCAAAGTATTTTTTGATTATTTTTTTAATTTTTTTTATCATTTCGATCACATCCAAAAGTGTCGTTTAAAATCATGTTTATTTTTTAAAAAAAAAAACCGATCGTCAGACATTTTTTTTAAATTTTATAAACAAAAATTTAATTTTTCCGTTTTAAATTCTGCCAAGAAATAGTTAAACTTTTTTTTAAATTTATTTTTACAAAATTTAAAATTTAAATGTTTATTTAACATATTTGGAAAGAAAACATTACTTACTTTATGCGCTGAAAAGTGTACTTTAAAAAAAAAACACAGCGGGTCGGAAAAATAGTGACACATTCGAGGTGTCGATTGATGCTGTCAATCAGTATTGACAGCTTACGCGACCTAATTTCATCGTACGGATGGACGAAAGTGAAATAATTTAGCTTCTTATTGAACCAACTTGCGTAACCAGTTATTAAGGGAAAATTTCAGCGTTTTAATTTTTAATTGTTTCTTAGCTTTCCATCTTTACGTGTACGATGCTTTATGAAAATTTTAAAACTAAGACTGTTGATAGAAAAAAAAAATTCATAAGGTGCATACAAATTAATTTAATTATTTTAATTACTTTAATTAGATACCTTTCTTATGAAAGGCTAAGGTGTAAAATATAAACATATACATTTATTTTATTTTATGGTATTATTTCTATTTCCCTTCATTTATTAATTTTGATATTTCATATAGAAAAAAAAAATAACTGAGAAAATAAAAAAAAAAGAAATTTCATAAGATAGGTTAGGTACATAATACTTTTAGGTACCCTTATCATTTGAAATATTACACAATTTTTTTTTGTTAATTTTTCTTCAAAGTAATACGAATATTGAAAAGACTTTATTTCACATAATTACATAATCATATACACTTTATTTTATTTATTCATAACCAAGTAAGAAGAGAGGTCTAGAGATGCAATG
Organism: Acanthosepion esculentum; assembly: GCA_964036315.1. Lineage (NCBI taxonomy): Eukaryota > Metazoa > Mollusca > Cephalopoda > Sepiida > Sepiidae > Acanthosepion > Acanthosepion esculentum. Next base: position 71,859,169 of record OZ038481.1, read on the forward strand.
CAATTCGTACCAGAGATTCGTGAAATATTTCCTCACAAACTCCAACCTAATGATCAGAGTCCTTGCTGCCAGATGTCACAGGATGGGGTTAACCATTTAAAGAGCAGGTCGTGCATGATATAGTCGGTAGCTATTTCACATTTGTCCAGTTGATAGTCTTCATTATCTTCTTCATAGAAAATGTTGTAATCTGGGTCAGAGAATTCCATGACCCATCCTACAAATATCTTATCAACAGAATCAACTGTCCAGATGTGTTTTATAGTATGGCCAACTATATCACCACGTAAGATTTTGTAAATGTTATCTACAAAATCTTGGGAAAAGTCCGGGAATTCTGCTTTGATGGCAGAATTGGTGTGTTCAAGGTCCTTCAATCTTTTCTGTAGCTGACGCCTTTCCTTTTTTTGATGCTGTCTCTGCTTTTCAGGATATTCTGATCCTGTGTGGTTCTGTGCTATACTGCATGGCAACATCCAAAAGGATTGTTTAAACTTTAAAGGGAAAGAAAAATATCAAAAATTTCTCCACACGTGTCTAGCACAAACACAGTAAAGGCTGACCGACAGCGGAGGACAACATTTATCGCCAGGCAAGCCACATGACTTTCTTTTGTTTTCATGACGCTTCCGGTCTTCCGTATATTTGAATTTAAGCTATTTTTGACACAAAAAAAAACATGTTATATTAGAT
>OZ038481.1:71864861-71948872 GCA_964036315.1 Acanthosepion esculentum
GGCTTTCAACCTCAATGGGTTTTTTAATGCTGAGAAGATTTTTATGGCTGTTTTTTTTTTTCAAAAATGTATTGCTGGTAATAATTTTTCTTCAAAAACTTATTGCTGGTAATAATTTTTTACAACGCATTTCTAGTACTAAAACCTATTTTTACACTTTCATAGTGTTAACCCCCAGTTTGAGGGTTAACTATTTACCCATAGCTGGGATCCTAACAGGTGCTACCACAACGGGTCAGGGTGGACCTGGGAACATCAACAATTAAGAGATGGTTCCACGCTCCTCATAACCTGATCAGAGGCATAGCTGTTGGGCGTAGTTTATCGTCTTACCCAGGGCGCGGATGAAGTTTATCGTCATACCCAGGACGGGACATCTATTTGTTCAAGCTCACCAGGTAGGTCATGCATTACATTTTTCTGTCTCTCTTACCTTCAATCTGTCCTGTGAGTATCAAATTTTCCAAGTCCTCTTTCCTCGTGTGTTCTACAAATTTCACCTGTTTTATGTTATGTCAAATGTTATCCATACGTGTTCTTTTTGTTTCTATTTTATCTAGAACTTTGTCGTTGCTTACATGTTCGATTTATGGTATTCTCAGCAGCCTTCTGTAGAACGATATTTCTGTTGCTCCGAGTCTTTTCTTCAACTGCGTCGAGATTGTCCAACATTCACTGCCTTATATGACAATTCAGTAAAAAAATATTTCTATAATATAAAAAAAATAGGTTTAAATTAATTATTTTATTAGTGAATAGCTTCCGAAAATTTTAACTTTTTAAAACATTTTTCTTATCTCCAAATTTATGATTTTATTGCTCAGCCCAGAGTAAGTGGTTGTCCAGCCTGAATGGAAGAAGGAATGAATTATTTCAATGTCTTATTTCAAACTTAGTCAAATTGTGTGTATATCTGTGCGTGTTCCCGTGTATACATTAAATGACGCAAACATGTAAATCTCTTATACATATACATATATTTTATAAACGCGCATGTAGAGTCACACGCAGACAGTCTATAAGAGACAGAGAATGAGCTCTTCTTTTCCAATGGTAGTTTGTCAATTCTTGATCATTCTTGAACATAAACTAAATTAAATATACTCATGTATCAAGTTTATTAAAGCGAGCTGTGTTCCTTCATACACTTTACAGCAATGCATTTTCCCCTACTTCTTTCTATTAGGCTACTTAATTATAACATGGGATAGGAAAGGTATTAACATTAAATTTCAAATAAATACTTCATCTTAGAAATCAACCATAATATTGAGTTGCTACACCACATGATTCAGATATTTGTCATAAAAGAAAAAAACTGATTAAAGTGAGGAACCATTTAATATTATCCCATTTACACTATTTACATTGTTCGGACTGTCGTCAACATCTTCGTTGACATATTCACGACGTTTAGGACGTTGTTCAACTCCGGCCTTCTTCAGATGATTGGAATTTCGAACTGAACCCTTTATTTCGTCCACTTGGGTAGATTGTTCTAGTTCCACATGCCATGCCTCTCCCGGATATTTCAGTTATCTCCCTTTAAGGTCGGAGCGTACATCGGCCAAAACGTCGTGAATATGGCAACAAAGATGAGGACAACAGCCCGAACAATGTAAACAGTGTAAATAATTACATAATACCTCATCCCAGAATTATAGATAGATATCCAATTTTTCTAAAATTTTCTATACAGTGTATTTAAATCAATACAAACAAGGAGGCTGGAAAAGTTATACGCAAATAGGACGTGGAAAATTTAACCCATTCTAATATATAAGGTGCGCTAGAAAACCTCCCACATAACGTTAAAACATTAGCTCGATGAAGGCAAGGCACCATTTCTACTAATGTCTTACCATTATGTGGGAGATGTTTCTGGGAGCTATATGTGTAATTTAATTCTGATTTATATAAATATGAAAGTGAGCATTGACGTCAATACTTAGAGACAACAGACTGTTTCATGCTAGACGCAATCGTCGTGGCCTGACGATTGCGTCTAGCATGAAACAGCCTGTCCCCTCTAAGTGTTGACTTCAATGTTCACTTTTATATTTACACACGCTCTCTGATAATGAGCACTTTATCCCATAAATATAGCACACCTTAAGAGTATATTTCTTCATATATATATATATATATATATATATATATATATATATATATATATATATATATGTATATATATATATATATATATGTAGTGTTGAATGTTAAAGACAACATAGTCTTACATATTTTCTTTTGAATTTTCTCATATTCTCTAATGAGACTTTTTATTTGAAAATAGTTTCGAAATATGTATTGTCCATACGATGACCTAGCGCTTTCGAACATCATTGTTCATCTTCAGGGTCAATATTTTAGTCAAAAATGTAAAAATGTAGCAACATGATTACGCTACAAGATAATTGGCAAATGTTTGTTTAAAAAAAAAAAAAAAAATTTGACTAAAATATTGACCCTGAAGATGAACAATGATGTTCGAAAGCGCTAGGTCATCGTATGGACAATACATATTTCGAAACTATTTTCAAATAAAAAGTCTCATTAGAGAATATGAGAAAATTCAAAAGAAAATATGTAAGACTATGTTGTCTTTAACATTCAACACTACATGTTTGAAAGAAAAGTTGCTGCCAAATTATATATATATATATATATATATATATATATATATATATATATATATATATATATATATATGATAAAATAAAGAACAACTACGAAACATATAAATCTAACATGTTTTACCGTTACAAAAGCTTCGTCAGAGATTGAGAGAAAACAGACAAAAGACAGAAATACTATCGAGGAGACATCACTGGATTTAAAATCCCGCATCTACGAACACCGGAGAGACTTGCGTTTGGACAAACGATCTAACTATCTTGTTTTGCAACGAATCGATGCTGGACACAATTTTGATTTCACTAATGACAACCTAATTAAAAACAAACATAATTCTTTAAGGAGAAAATACATTGAAAACTTAATAATAACATTATTGCCAACTATAAACACGTGCCTAAAATATTACATTACATCGTCATCTTTCTTTGAATTAATTGTTAAAGAATCTAACTTATATCTAATACAAAGAATGCATGCTTAAAGAGACCAGCTATAGATTAGGATCATGTGATACCCCGCTGACCGTACAAAGATGAAGATATTAGAACTCCCACTAAACAGACGCACATACACAATTACGAATACACATTACCATCCAATGCCCACTTAGACATACAAGAATCTTCACAAACCTACATACACAGAATTATCTACTCTTTTAATGCACGTGACACGTGTCTAACCAATGAGAACTGATCCAAACAAAATTGAAAATACCAGAGTGTCTGTTTTTTGTCTGTTTTGGTTCAATCTCTGATGAAGGTTTAATAAAAGGGAAACAACTTAGATTGATATATGTAATTGTACATTTAGGCAGTAATCACTCTTTTTTACTGGTTTCTTTGAAGACGACTGACAAAGCACTGCAATTATGCTTTTTATTATATTTTTCTTTCATTCGCACAAGAAATTTCTTTTTAGGGCATAGAGTGTATAAGAACTGTGCAAATAATCTGTGGATCAGAGCGCTTTTCGCTAATCTATTAGACATCATCAAGGATGTAGTTTTGTTTGTCTGAATATGGAGATTATTTTTTTTACATGCCTCTTAAGGAACTACGTTCCTGACTATAACAAATTTAAGAATATTAACTACATCGAATATACACCTACATACCTATGAAAAAGACTTACTTTGCATCTCTCGGATCATAGTTCCATTAAATACACACGAAGATTTACCAACCTCTATCCGCAATGTATCCTTAGAAAACAACAACATAATGCACGCATCTAAATACAAAAAAACGCTTCAAAACTATTCAAGCGTTAAGATTAAAAAAAAAGAAACCAACTCTCAGTAATATCAGTTTTGAACACGGTAACAATGCGCTGACTGTGTTCGAAAATTAAAGCTTTCCAGTTGCCATAACGAATAAATCTACATATTCAGACGAACGAAAAACATCCTTTATAATGGCTAACAGATTAAACGAAAGCGCTCAGATCTACGGATCATTTGTACAGTTCTTATACACACTGTCCCAAAAAGAAATCACATGTATGAATACCAAAAGTAAATAAATAAATGAAAAGCTTACTTGCAATGCATTGTCTATGATCCTCAATGACCCCCCATATATATATATATATATATATATATATATATATATATATATATATATATATATATATATATATATATATATATATATATATATATATTCGAAATCTTTTTCGCTGCAGGATCTTGTAATTTAAATAAGGCATATTTTAGCACCAAGTATTCATCCAAACAAGTTTGATTAAACTTTATCGCTCTGTATATGACTTCTTTTACTGTACAAAAAGTTTATCTTGCCACGGAAGGTAACTCTAATCCCTGAACAATATCGTGCTTGAATGTTATAGATGTGTAGTCATATCCTGCTATGCCAACAGAAAACAACTGTGAGTTAGATTAACAGTAAGGATACTGAAACTGATAGTCCTTGAAAAATAAAACAGTGGGAAGGGAAGTAATATTAATAATGCAGTGTGCTAAAGGTTAACTACAACTGACAAAATCTGTTTAAGTTTATTTTTCTTCCAATTTTCAAATAAGGGGTTATATATCGGGTTCGAAGTTTTGAATGAACTTCATTTTCGTTCTGTTGTTTTGTTCAAATGCATTCGACAGTTTCGGTTATTTTCAAGATCCATGTTGTGTCTGTGCGGTAGGTAATATTCCGTTAGATATATCCTAGAATTTTGTGGTGGCGGAAATGTAGTTTAGTATTTCTTTCATATGTACCGATGAGTATAATTTTAAAAACTTTTTAACCTTCTCCAAAACCGTAATTATATCATATACAACGTGAAGCGGAAACTTACAAAAACGCACAAAAAAGGCTAGAATAGAAATAACCTTGGTAAAACTAGGCACATAATACTACCAATTAACTCAGTAACGAATTAATATAAGCGTAATATAAAATCTGTTACAAATAATTGGAGATTTATTTAACACAAAACACTGAACATGAAGCAGATGTTTACAACATAGATTGCAAAAAAGCCACAAGAAATGCATAGAAATTTAAGTAAAAGTTTATATGAATATAAAAGGAATTGTTTAAACAGTAATACAATCAGTGCATTAGTCATTCATCTTAATATGTCTAACTTTAATTTCGAATGCGGTTTTAATTAAAACAGAACGTTTATTATTATTATTTTAATGTATTGAAAGTCCACTAATTTATAAATGTATTGAAAGTGCATTAATCTCTAAATGTATTGAAAGTCCACTAATCTTGAAATGTATTAAAAGTGCACTAATTTCTCCGACAATAAACATACATTCAGGATCAGACAACCTGAGTCTATTTTCCTCATAAAACAATGTTGAAACATTGTGATATAATTAAAAAGAATCGTGATGAAAATAAAACTAAAACTAAAAGCCATAAAAACTGAATATAATGGACGGACTTCAATATCTTCATACGCCTAGCTTTTTATGATTTTGATGTAAAGTTCTAGACAACCCTTGTAATACTTCTCCAAATGTACCCTCATCCACTATATATATATGTATATATATTTTCTATGTATGCATCTCAAAATTTGGCAAAAATAAGAGAACATATATATATACATACATACATATATATATATATATATATATATATATATATATATATATATATATATATATATATATATATATATATATTGTTATGTTTTGCACATCTTTCTGCGTAGTAGTAGTCGTGGTACAGATCAGGATATAAGAACGTTTGATGTACTGAATGCCGCAGTTATGAAGAAAAGATAAAAAGTATCTTTAATAAAGGCCCAAATTGTTCGACCCAGAAAACTAGTTCAACGTATTTTTGAAAATGTATTACTTCACCCTGGTTCACATCCAACCTGTGCTGACTGTATATATGTAATAGTCAGACGTAGAAAAATCACCCACTGCAGACAAATTGTTAGATAGCTATGACTTTTCGACATAAGAAATGAACGGATATTTCGCGAGAATTATGCAACAATAGAAGGACTACACTGGCAATAATTGCTGCTACTTTTAATCGACGTGAAAAAGAAAATGCGTCACAAAACACGACAAATCGAGTTTCTGATTTGTCAGATTACACATGCTAACGAATCTCCATAGCAGAAAGTATCTATGCGGAGTCTGAACTGGACTTTTTATCAGTGGAAGAAGGTTGTTTGTTGTCTTCTGGTTGCACAACTTATTCAGGTGAACGACAGAATACATGCGCATCTTTAAGTTGTGGTTACTCCTTTGCGAGACGATAGATTATATCCAGTAGCAAGGACTCTGAGGATTGGAGGTTTTGAGGAGCGTGGTACCACTTTAATTGCTGCTGTTCCCAAGTCCATTGTGACCCTTGGTAGTAACACCTGTTAGGTTCCCAGTTACAGGAAAATAGTGACCCCGTCCACAAAAGAAACAAAGCATTATGAAATTATAAAAATAAACTTTTATAGTAAAAATACCAGCAATACATTTTTATTTAAAAACAATTACCAACAATACATTTTCTGTAGTTGAAGGTATACAATTTCGTTCGAAATATATTTAGTTAAAGTATGTTGAAGATATTTAGATTTCGGCATTAAATAGGCTGATATGCCACAAAACAATATTAAGCAACTAACCAAATTAACTTGAGGAAAAATAATGTCCGTATTCACTAGAGGAAAACAATAAACCGGTGAGGACAATGTTTTTCTGGGAAACATTGGGTCTTATTCTTTATAGGGAAGTAAAGTTGTTATGCGCCACCTACCGCTGGAAATTCTACAATACATTTTAGTGAACTTTTCCCTTTAGAAAATGATAGTTACTAATTCTTCTTAAGATAACACAATAACAAAAAAATGCGTCATTTTAAACTGACGCCTACTTTTTATTCATATTGTTTAATCAATTATCTCGCATATTATACAGTGACAAATTTTATATCCGAATTCATTGTTCTGGGATAGGCTACGAATTTATTGATCCACTCTCGTAAATATGCATGTATGTATGTCACGTTAGGAAAAAGAAAATCAATAACAAATATTTAAAAAAAAAATTAAATTTAAAATATTAAAATTTCAGTGACCCCTCTCCTTTGTGCGTAAGTAGCGTGAAACCCAGGATCACCCAGGGTTTCTCCTGCCATAAATCACTCGAAGTTCTTCATATCTTCGCGCAGTTTCGTATCCAAACGTAAACAAACAATAATTTTGGAAGTTTTATTTTGCTAATTAAATAGATTTTAACTTCATTTTTTTTGTGGCTACACATATTTGAATAGATTCTCTGTTTAATTATTTAACAATATATTTATTTTCGTTACAGAAACGTTATCAGAACTGATTGAGGATCTACATCATGGCAACTGATCGTGTAAGATAGGCACATACAATTGGATAGCATGTATAAAAGACACGAACAAATCTAGAAATATTTACATTATTTTCACTTGGACTATTGTGCGCTTTTTTATCACAACGTTTCGGGTTTCGTGTCCTTCAGCCTTCACCAAATGCTTGTCGAGCGGTGACACGTTGGTTCGGGAATTTGGTGACAGTAATTGTGAGTTCAATCTCTGGGTTAGGTAATGCTGGTTTAGACTCAGTAGAAACAAGATTAGCATATATCAGCGTAAATATCAATTTAGTCCGATGACGTCATAAAGGACGAAACGCGTTGCGCGAAAATTGTTTCCACTTTGTCATAGATTTTCCCTAAAACAATGCTAGTGAAAATTATCCGATTTTAAGCTGATGCCCTTATATACAGGGCAATTAAAAGTAACTCTTTATTTTATGTATGAGTGGCCAACCAGGAGTCCTGACTTAACACCCTGTGACTTTTTTCTTCGGTGTTTGTTAAAGGAGCAAGTCTACTATACCAAATCAAGACTTGGCAATAACTTCAAAATGGCGAATACAAGAAATTAAGTCTTCCATACCAGATGAGTTCCTGGTGAAATAAGTTGACGCGATTTCTGGGCGGCTCGAGAAGCTGGTAGAGAAATCTGTATGTTTTTAAATAAAAGGCTTTCTTCTCATATCCATTTCTTGTAACAATTATAGTTAATAAATGAATTATGTGTATTTTAAAATGGGAAGTTACTTTTCAATCACCCTGTAAAATTTAAATGCAGTCAAATTTGCTACATTCCTTCGTTAAATCTCAGAGAATATTCGTGATTAATTTCACAACATCTTGCACAAATTTCGTGTACTTGCAGAGATAAGAAGCCCGAAAAAATGAAACACCTCACAAGAAATCTTTTGCCACTTTGTTGTTCTGGTATATAAAAATATATCTATGCCACGTATATATGTAGATATGCGTATGAAATTGCGAGCTTATTCTTGTAACCTCTTATATATATATGCTTCTTTAGTTATTAGTCTATGTTTATATACGTTAGTTATTGATGTAACTGTGTCTGTCTGCTCATGCAGTTTCCTCAGAACACATTGTCGAAATCGTGTTGCAATACACATCTTCGAATCTTATAGCTTTATGATATTCATATATATATATATATATATATATATATATATATATATATATATATATGTTTGTATAAGCAAGTATATATATATATATATATATATATATATATATATATATATATATATACTTGCTTATACAAACATAGATACACACATACGACGTGGTGTTGCTCTTTATTGGGGTCCATACTATTCACGTCTACTGTAGTCCAGATGGAATTGGTGGGATTAACGATTCTTTTAGCCTCTTCTGCCTAGAAACCGAGCCAAAAGATTCCCACCCATCAGAATATAATAGCAGGCGGAGTGCTTTGGGAAGAACGGGATTCTTGAATGTCTCAAGTGACAGACCACACTTAAGAAAATCTGGCTATAACCCGCGAGACCGTCAGTTCAAACAAGTTAAACTTTTAACTTTATCACGCTGGACAAACTCTTAAATTTGGCTGGAAAGGAAGCAGTAACTTTCGCAAAAGTTTTTTTTTTTCATTTTTAAATAACTCCATACTGAAAACTTCCTTTTAAGTGTGAAGTTATTTTTCGTGTGCCTTGGTGTACAGGGCCAGTTAAAAGATCTTTTTAACAAAGTAAAAATATCTATCCAACTTGGAAAATTGCCAAAGTATTTATACGTACGCTTTCCCGGAAGAATTAGTATTAATACTCGCACAAGCAGCGAGACTTCTTAAACAATCATTTTTGGAATATTAACATCGACCATTTTTCAGATTAAATAAAGTTTTATTATCAACTGAAGAAGATTGGACCTATTAATAAAGAACATTTTTCCGTGGCTGTAAAAGGTGTACACACACACACACACACACACACACACACACACGCACACACGCACACACACACACACACACACACACACACACACACACATATCTATCTATCTATCTATCTATCTATCTATGCCTCTTAATATTTAGTGTATTGGGGCAGCAGATCATTATTCAAACATATATTGTTAAATATAAGAGACAATGAATGAGCCGTTCTAAGCATCGTATAGTGGCTTTAGTTTCGGGAGAAAATAAAGACAAAACTGTCCAACATTTGGATAAATTTTTATTATGCTGTTCCTCGATCTAAGCTTTCGGCTCACATGAGCCATCATCAGAGTGGTTATATGGACATTGCAATAGAGTTGTTCACCATCAAAGTTGACAACCTGCTATGTTTACGTAGAAGTTTGCTATGCGACGATAACGGTCTCGGAATAGCAGGTCGTAAATTCATAATGATCATGAAGAAACATAATAGACATTCGTTGTAATATTTAACAATATATCTCTCTGATATATATATATATATATATATATATATATATATATATATATATATATATATATATATATATATGTCACTTAATATCTCTCTCTCTATATATATATGTATATATGTATGTAAAATGTGTATGTATGTATGCAATTTTTAATACATATTATTTCACGCTACTAGGGTTACACGCTATTTGCGATCGTCAGACAAACTGATTAATTTTTAAAATTTTGGATTTATATATGGCTGCGTATATCGGGGTTTTATGGTAGTGGGATGAAAAATATATACGCCCAGTCCCACACCGTTTTTATATGTTTATGTTTGTGCGAGCTACAATGCGTGAACGTGCGTGTATCTATGTCTGCCTCCGTATAGGTGGCGTTCCTACGACAATTTTTCCTCCCACTACCATAAAAATACCGATATGCGCAAACATATAAATCCAAAATTTTAAAAATTAATCAGTTTGTCTGACGACCGCAAGTAGCGTGAAACCCAGGATCACCCAGGGTTTCCCCTGCCATAAATCACTCGAAGTTCTTCATATCTTCGCGCAGTTTCGTATCCAAACGTAAACAAACAATATTTTTGGAAGTTTTATTTTGCTAATTAAACAGATTTTAAACGTCATTTTTTTTGTGGCTACACATATTTGAATAGATTCTCTGTTTAATTATTTAACAATATATTTATTTTCGTTACAGAATTGGAAAATGTCAATTGAAATTTCTGGGACCCATAATGAGGAAGGAGAATTTGATGCTCACGAGAAGTACGGAAGGCAAAAGGAACAGAGAAAAAAAGGACTAACCTAGATTGTGTAAATAGATGGTAGAACATGGACTGGGAAGGATAGTAAAGGGACGAATATTAATTAGAGACACGATAGGAAGTTGTGAAGAGCCATGAGCTGGAGGGATATAGAATATAAAAGAAGGAAGTTTCCATATACAAGCAGGTTTTCAACTGCATATTCAGTCTATAGTCTAAAAATTGTGATCGGAACATGTGCACACCCCTATTGCCTTAGATTATTTCCAAACTATCGAACCCAAGGGGGAAAAAACTAAAAACTTTATATAGATTCATAACAGACAGCCATTGAGATATCAATTTGACGAATGATTATAATATCAGACTTGATGTTTTTTTTGTTTAATCATTTCACCCCAAGCAAGACAATAAAGCCAATGAGACACAAGTGGATACTGAGTGTAAATGACATTATGAATGTCGTGTAAATATAAGATTACCGTATTTATCGTATGTTAATGTTATGGGAACTTACCTATAACGATTAATGGACTCTTACTGACTCTATAAATACTGCGCCTCTCTGAGAGAGAGGAGAGGAATGAGTTGAGACGCAGTCTCCGACTGTGCGCGACTCTTGTCGAACTCTCTGTTTTGGCAGAGAGGAACCCGGACGAGGCTTTGCCGCAGGGCAAAGTGTCGTCCGGGGAGGTAGACAGTCCCTGAATCCGTTCATACGGGTTCTAAATGGGCATATTTTTGGCCGAGCCTACGGGCTCGGGGAGCCCACATTAAACCGGCCTTGTGCCACATTCGACCCACGTGGGAGGGTTGTTAAATATCGAGGAATGAGTTGAGACCTAACGAGTCAAGACATATTAGTTCACTCTAAAACAGACTGACAGTTAATACTAACATCTTCATCTTCTTGTATTATATTTCTTTGTTATTTTCTACTCTTGTGTTCGTGTTATTCTTCCTTGGTTCTATCTTGGACCATAACCGTGGTGCTAGGATATTGGACCATAACAGTTAAGAAGCTACAAGTGGTAAGACGCAGCCTTAATTAGATAAGTTTTAAGGCGGGGAGATATTTCAGGATTTAATAGCTTACCGCCCTATCAAGTCAAAGTCGCCGACTCTACGGTGTCATTTGTCTTCTTGTCACAACAAATTATTATATTTTGGACCCATTATTAAATATTTGTGGTTATTATGAATTAGATTTCTAATATTTTATCACAAATGTTATACCTATTCACATCAGAAACAACTCGTACTTGTCACCACAAGCCAACAGATATCTTAACCCACGGCGTGTGTTGAGATACCTCGTGACCTGATGTTTTAGGGTCTGTGTTCACATTCCCTTATTACTGTACGAATATATTATTGACTATCCATTTTTATTATTATAGTAATTAACATAACCTAACTTATTAAAGTAGGGAATCTCATAAATGCAGTAAGCTTCTACACAGAATCGGTATCAGCTGGTTTTATATTCAGTAATCAGAACGAAGTGATGTTAATTTATATATGCTACATCACATTCAATCAACCCCAAGAGAATTCAGGAAACAAACACTTTATTCCACAATACCAATATATCAGTATATATATATTGTCAGTTTACATTTCATTATACTATACAACCAATTACCAGTTATTATAGGTAGTAGTATATTTATTGTATTAAAATACTAATAACAATGGGTTCGATAAGGTTCGCAAACCTCTCTCTACAAGTTAACCTTTCAATGCTAAGTGATTTTTTCAGGAAAATAATGCGCCTCAGCATACGGGGAATACGGTAATATTGTTATTATTTATTAAGCTTAGGTTAGTTTGGTACAAGGCCATGGGAATGTTACTGAGTCGAACAGTCGACTCAGTAACAGTGAACAACCAGATGAGCATATTAATCACTACCCTACGGAAAAAACGCCCCTAATAATCAGAGCTGAGTTTTGTTGCATGGCTACAGATATAGCGCACCCAGTGAGAATCAAATTCACTAGTATCTGTAAGACGAGTTTGCTGAATATTACATCACAACGTCGTTCCCGAGATAGCGTAATGTTCACCTTTAAACATATATTCATTTGTAAACGATGAACACTGAATTCGGACAATTTCTCTTTAAGATAAAGCGATGCCAGCTGAAATGGTAAGTTTAGGACAATATTTGCGCTGCTATGAATATGAACCAAAGGATTTATCATGTGACTAAAGTATTTATCATGTGACCAAAGGATTAAATTACTCTCTTCAAAAATGGATATTTATGGATTTATCAGTTTTAATCCTACTTGGAATGGCTCTATATGTGATCTGCGCAAACCAATTCTCAGAGCAATCATCGAAATGCATCTTGGCAAATCGGCAATGTCTTTGTGCGAGAAGTCGCCCCCCCCCGGAACAACTGATTCAATTTTGGTGATTTACAACCAGAATATCTCTTAATCTTGTAACAAATTGGATAATTCCTCTTATTGCACTTTACAGGCAGAGTCACTTATTGAGATTTGAATGTGTAAAGACGAGGGAAAATTTAAGAATTTAAGATGTAAATCTCTTACATAGAATTACAAACCATTCTACACATGATATCAATCGTCGCTAATACATGCATATTTAAAGAGTGGGGTATTTTGACGTGGTGTAATCGTTAACAAGTTTGCATCGCTCGATCAACTATGTCTGAATAGTGAGTTCGATCTTCACTGGGTCCTCCACACAATCGGCCTTGTGACACGGCTAAGCTTAGGAAATCATTTTGGGCACCTCGACGTGATGTGATAGTTAGCAAGCTTGCCTCGCTAGAACAATTATGACTGACAAGTGAGTTCGATTCTCATTGTGTTCCCCAAAATCTTGTCTTTGTGCCACGTCTAAGATGCGCTTAGAAAATCACCCTATATATTTAAATGAGAATTACAGTGTCCCAAAAATGCCAGGATGAGATTAATAAAATCTTTCTCTATTGAAATGATAACATTAACATTCCCAACAGTAACAGGAGATGGTCGAAAAACAAAGACATTATAAACTGGATAGTTTCTGAATAGGTTTTATCCGGGTGGATGACAACCTACACCTAAACCGGAAAAGTTACCTAATTGGTCGATCTTAGTCAAACTTAAGTATACTTTACTCCACTTTCTTTCTTTCTTTCTTTCTTTCTTTCTTTCTTTCTTTCTTTTATCGCAGTTTGTCCATATCTGTCTATCTAAACTGGCATACACGTACTCAGATATATATATATATATATATATATATATATATATATATATATATATATATATATATATATATATATATGAAGACAAATTCGAATGGACATACATGTCGGAATACAGATATCTTCATAAAAATAGCTTAGCACTTTTACTAATATGAAAAATTGTGTGTGTGCGTAAAAACAGTAATACGTAATAATACATGAATAAATCTGCTTAGATACACATATCTGGGTATGGATAATTCATAGCGAGTAACTCTCCTAATTTAAATCGCAAAATAGACGAGTAAACTCTTGTTTTTTGTGTGTCTACAGAAGCAAATATAACAATAAGTGGCAATATATATAACTAGATGTTTATATATATATATATATATATATATATATATATATATATATATATATATATATATATATATATATATAGATAAGGTGAGGTATATTTATGGGATAAAGTGCTTAATATCAGAGATAGAGCGTATGTAAATATAAAAGTGAACATTGAAGTCAACACTCAGAGCCGACAGGCTGTTTCATGCTAGACGCAATCGTCAGACTTTTATTTGGACACACACACACACACACACACACACACACACACACACACACATATATATATATACACATATTTATATCGGGTGTTACAGTAAAATTGTTTGAATCTTGTAACAGCATAAGCATCCATCCCACAAAAGGTTTAATATCTAAAAAAAACTACTAAAGTAACTGTATTTATTTTTTACAGGTTTTCAGATAAGACGTTTAGCCATCTTGACACATTTTGTCGTAAGAATCAATGAAAAACCCTTTGAGTTATTCAGCTAAAAGGAGAATAGGATAAAATTGTTTTGTGTCAGACCCACTCTCTTCCTAACAGTGAGAGGAAAGAGATCATTCAGGCTTTCAGTACGTTCATACTCCGGCTTCCATCTTCGAAGTCCATTCAAGAACTATCAAGAGAAGAAACTGTTCGCATAGAACTTTCGGTCACCAGTTTACTACTGCGTTTAAATTCATAAAGTCTAGAAACCATGGAGAAAAGTTAATCAGAATAATTACCAGGAAAGTATTTATTAAAAAAATCACACACGCACACACAGTGAAGTTACGTTTCGTCAGTGGGAAAGGGACAGAAGCCGAGACGTCAGATCATGACAAATAACATTGCAGATTCTTCTCTGGATTTTATCATTAATCTTTAAATATATAACAGGATCCCCATGCCAGGTGTGGCAGCAATATTCAAAACAAGGACGAATGGTAGATTTATAAATGAGATAGAATATGTGAGATAGAATATGTCGATTCATTCTTCTCTTTCCACTTCATGTCAACTGAAAATGTGAGTCCTATAAGGCGCAACGAGTCACTCTTTTGGAGGTTAGCATTAGCCATGCTGATGGAAGATAAAAAGTGTTCTCTCAGATGATTAAAAGAGAGGAGATTCTATCTATCTATCTATCTATCTATCTATCTATTTTTTGTATTTAAGTAGCAATATATGTTTCGTTGAAGAAAACTGACAAGACACTTTAAAAACGTTTTTAATTATATTTTTTCTTGTATGCGTACAATGTCTTCTCTTTTCTGGAATAATGAATATAAAAACACTTCAAAGGTGTGTCGATTCCGAGTGCTTTCGGCTAAATTCTTAAACTTCCAGAACATCTTCGCATTTGTACCAAAGTGAATTGGTTCTAAAGGCAAAAGGGGTTCAATCCGGTACTAAAAGAATATACCTAATAAAGTAATCGGTGAGTCTATCTATCTATCTATCTATCTACTATCTCTCTCTCTCTCTCTCTCTCTCTCTCTCTCTCTCTCTCTCTCTCTATATATATATATATATATATATATATATATATATATCGTCTGACGATTGCGTATTAGCATGATACTGACAGTAATGGTCGGGCGCCGGAAATTTTATTCGTAATTTAGGAAAGCCATTTTATATGGCCTGGAGCATTTTCTTTCCGGTATACTCTCACGGCAGACTAATTTTAAGAGCTGTTTATTTCTATTAATATTAGAAAGCTCTATCATGGGTGAAATTAGGGGCCCGGTTTTGTTGAGCACTTTTTTGCTTGGAAACATTAGGCTACTTGACCGTGGCCCCATTATTCTGTTTGGCTCTGAGCTCATTTTTGCCACACCGGCAAACTATTTATATTTTTTTATTTTTTTTATTTTTTGGTAGTGGTGGCGGGGGGTCAATTGTGTGTTTACAGCTGTATTCGACCTTGACCGGATGGGTGCTTTTCTCCTCTTTATGTGAATTTGGTTGGTGCGTGTGAATGATATGTACGCAATATTTTTCCATCTCAGGCTTGCTCTGGGGGAATAACGGTTCCTATTTTCGCACTACAGTCGCCGACCGCCTGACGATTGCGTAAAAGCTGAAACTGACAGTAGTGGTCGGACATTGTCCACTGCAAATTTATTTTGCAATATATATATATATATATATATATATATATATATATATATATATATATATATATATAGTATCGTGCAAAAATCTTCGGGCATTTAAACTTTTGTAAATTTTTAATAACCGCGTAGTCAAACGAGACTGTTCTGTATCACCGTTTTCTACATAGGAAACATTGGCCCTTTTGGAGTCAATTCCATATATAATTATTATATTTTGTAACAGGGGTTTTGATAGTGGAAGATGTAAGACGAACCCAAAAAAATATCGTCGTGCAAAAGCTTTCGGCTCCTGACATTTTCGGATTTGTCGTTTCGCAACAGTACCAATTTTTTCTTTATGTAGGGAAATTATTCTTAAATTCATGACGATAATGTCAAAGAAAGTAGGAGGGAGATACTGAAGATAGCAGGAATATGAGCCAGCGACATACAGGAAAGGAAATACGAAATTTGAAGAAGCACCAGTTCAGAAATCTCCTCGTGTTTCGGATCGTAGAAGTGGCGGTATTCTTTGTAACCTTCAGTATAGGATGGCACAGAAACAGGACATCAAAAACTAAACCAAAGAATAATACAAAACAAGTAAAATACAGTCAGCATTATTGTTATGAGAACTTACCTATAACGATAATGGATTCTTCCTGACTCTATAAATACTGCGCCTCTCTGAGAGAGAGGAGAGGAATGAGTTGAGACCTAACGAGTCAAGACATATTAGTTCACTCTAAACCAGACTGACAGTTAATACTAACACCTTCAACTTCTTGTATTATATTTCTGTTGTAATATATCTTTGTTATTTACTACTCTTGTGTTCGTGTTGTTCTTCCTTGGTTCTACTTTGGACCATAATCGTGGTGCGAGGATATTGGACCATAACAGTGGCGACGAGGACTGAAGAAACAAACTCTACGCGGAGAAATCCTAAAAAAGTATACTCAGGAAACAAGTTCTACGTGGAGTATCTACAAAAAATCTTTTACTATCGGTTGTCCGTAACTGAGGCGACGTTGGTAGCATAAAAAAAGAGAACATTTTCTTTTTGGACACCAACTGTACAGTAGTAACAAAGACCTGACGTCTAAACTAAAAGAAAAATACTTACACATAATTAGAAAAAAATATGGAAAACTTTGAGGCAACCATATTAGAACTTATGAAAATACAATTTGAGCAGCAACAGAAAAACGAACAGAAGCATCTTGAACTACAAGAACTATTGTGAGAAAAGTACGTCTACCACGAAGAAATTTAGGGTCATGCGAATACACTAAATTCGTAGACTACATTCTACCGAGGAAAACAAATGAGTTAACCTTCAAGGAAGCCATAAAACTGTTAACAGAACTTTTTAGCCCAAATACCTCACTATTCCACAAAATATGGAAATGTCTGAATCTAACAAAAAAGGACAGCGAAGACTATATAACATTCGCTTCCATTGTAAACAAACATTGTGATGACTTTAAATTATCTGAACTCAACCCGGACAACTTTAAATGTTTAATATTCGTTCAAGGCCTGGTTTCAACAAAAGACGCGGAGATCAGACGCAGAATTCTTACAAAACTGGAGAGTGAACCAGAATTGACGCTACAAAAATTGGCTGAAGACTGTCAGAGATGAATAAGCGTAAAGAAGGACTCGAAAGATATAGAAGAGTCTGGCATCGCGCACATACGTAAAGTACAACGACAAACACGTTTTTGTCCCTCCTCAAAAACAAACCAAATCAATTCCCCCCCTCAAAAACAAACCAAACCAATTTTCCCTCCTCAAAAACAGTTAAAACAAATGTTTCTACTTCAAAAAGTCAATATCAGATAAAACTACCACCCAGTCCATGCTATCGCTGTGGGACTTTGCATTGGTATAAAGATTGTCCATACCGCTTTAAGACTTGTCTGTCGTGCAAATAAGTGGGTCATAAAAGTTATCATTGTTGGACTAGGAAAGAAAGCAAAAGCAGAGTAAGAGTCACTAGGACTGACCAAGCGGACGCGACAAAAACATACGAAAATACGTGCAAGTAGAAATGTTAAACAGAAAATTGGACCATAACAATTATACATGGAACATTTCAAATGAAATACGCAATGTACCGGGTGTAGCAGCAAAATTGTACAAATCGTGTAACAACAAAATTTTCCAATTGTTAGATAAAGTTCTGAACCATTGTATCTTAGAAATGATTAAATATATCTTATTGAAATTCTCCGAGGTTTTTATGACATTATTGGGCTCTACTTTGAGCAATAAGAATGTATAATTACTTTCAAACCTTAACAGAAAAATGGTGATAAAATTGATCATAAACGAAAATGACATGTTCATCATTAATTAATCATAGCTAAGGATCGGAAGGTCAGGAAAGGTTGAAAGAAAGTTTATATATATATATATATATATATATATATATATATATATATATATATATATTATTTCAGGATCATGTTCCAACTTATTCAAGATGATCTTCGCCATCTCTAACCTAAAGTTTCTGTCCTAGAGTAACAAGTTGTCTCACACGTTTCACGTACGATTTCATTTTCAAGTTTTTTTTCACTGCTTTTTGAACTGTCGTTGCTGAAACTCCTCTCACGTGCCAAACGTCTTATGGTTTGAGTTAGATCTTAATTAATTGATCCCTTTAGCTCTAAGTTGAAATGATGATCCATCTGACTGTTGTGACCTCCTGATCCAGTTTTCCCCTCTACTGTTCCCTCTTTTTTTAAACTTATTCACTGTTCTCCTGATGGTTCTTGAATGGACTTTAAAGATGAAAAAAATCATCTTTAAAAATTCATTTGAAACCTTAGGTATCGCGTTTTTTTGGTGTCGGTCCCTAATTTTGTTTAATGCTGATTTCTTATTTGAAATGCACGCCCACCTCACTTTGTCTTATCGAAGGTTGCACTTACTGGATGCATTTGGAAACAGGATTAAGTTGGTCAAAGAACTATGAACTAAGAGATGCAGATATTTGGAATAAATTCAACAATGTAATTTCGATTTGACTATATTCTAAAGAGTGACATTTTGTCGGAGCTGGCATATCGGCTTAAGTTACTTTCCCACTGCTGTAACGTAGCTTAACGGTGCATTTTCTATAAACATTTTCATGGTAATTGTTCTGATGAGCTTTCTTCTTTGGTACCTAGATTTTACTAGTGTTATCTAATACACCGTCAACATATCAAATTTTACAGCCTGTGGTATTCCCAAGCGGTCAGTTACCTTGGTACTTACCTGGCTTGACATTACATAACTTCGGTGATGGTTCGAGAGTCGTTATTTTGAAAACACTATGTGATTGAACAACAATATATGAACAACAATATATGAACAAAATCAAGCCGCACGCTTTTCAGTTGAATCATTTAATTATACTAGACTATTTTAGGATTTGATTTCAGTCTCAGTATTTCAAAATCACTATGGGACAATCTATATCTAAAATTCTGTAACTTCCGGTAGTCCGTCTGTCACTCACTCTAAAATAACCATAGTGTGACTGATCGAAACCAAACTTTGGGAAGAAATGCAAACAGGTAAGGGGGTACAAAGTACAGATGGCTTTACTAGGGTACGAATATTAGTACAAATAATTTTCAGTAATATTTTGAAAAAATTAAAAGTTTTATTATTTATCATACAAAATAGTTCCACTATTTTAAAAAGAATTTAATGATTAAAATAACAAATACTTATTTGATAAAAATTCAGTTTTGTTTTTTGCATATCTTTTCTTTAAGTTTTTATACATACAAGAATCTAGTTTCCAGCACGCCTTGTGTTTGTGAGAACTATAAACAAAAGTTGGAATTTGGCCCCAGAAATAAATATTTAAGCATGACTAGTTGTATTTTGCATGCTCAAGAGTAAGAAATCCTAAGAATTTATTTTTCGCCTTTTTAAAAAAAATAAATTTTCTTAAAAAATGTTCTTTACCATTAAGTCCTAGGGAATTAAATTAAAGTAAAGGAATTATTAAACCGCGAAGTAGGGTTTTCTCAAATTATTTTTCTAAACAAATCAGCTTCTTCAAATTTCATTGATTGGTTTGAATGAGACGTCGAGTTTTTAAATTCCGACAAAAAATGTTAGCGACAACTTCAATAATACTAAATACTGCGAGGATTTCAATACGCGTCAGCCTGTTGACAAAAAATCTGGCTAAAAAATATTTTGAATAACATTATTTTGAAAACACTATGTAAAACATATGTGATTGAACAACGATATATGAACAGCAATCTTTTCAGTTAGATTATGTAATTATACTGAAATACATTAGGAGTTGAATTCAGTCTCAGTATTTCGAAATCACTATGGGACAATGATTTAAATTACCGTTGATTGATTGATCACCGTTGTCACAACAGATGCTTCACGGCTCCAGAGATGTGCAGGTGGTGTGACGGATAGCGGTTTAGAATGTAAAATCGGGGAGTCGAGTTCGAAATCTAGCCGGTTTCGTTAGTTTCATTTACGCGTAAATAAACGTGAAAAAAGGTAGGAATTCCGTTCTTCTCTCCATTTATGGAGTATCTGGGGAAATCCTTGTTATTCTGAACAAACTGACTTGCACCAGTCGCATGCATAAGGAGGTGCAGAAGGAACAGAAAATGCGACGGCTCCAGGAATCCATATCGGGAGAGCATCCAATCAAAGACTGAATAAAATATTATTTTATATTTAATTTGAATAAAGCGTTTATTTCATGTTTCATCTGTTTTTAGATATTTAAAATGTCTTCCTTTCTCATATTTCTCAGTACTAGACCCTATGGCCCATCTTACTTGAGTCTTAGGGGAATATAATCAAGGAGTCGGATACAGGCATCACCAAACTTCACTAAACCTCTGCACATCGCTGCTTGGCACACATCAATAATGTTTTTTTCCCTTGATCCATTAGAGGTTTGAAGACTCCTTCTCCTCGGTGACCCAGTCGATACTGATCAGATATCAACTTGTGTACCAGCAGTCAGTTACAGTTCTTTTTATAATAAAATACTCCTAACCCACTGTGAGGAAATAACTTTTTAATATAAAAAAATATTTATGCAATATTCACTCACAAAAAAATGCTTATTATTCTTACAAACCAGAATATGTTTCGACTTTATATAGCCCATAACGTGTCGACAAACCGTAAAAACAAAAACACCCATAGCAACAGTGCACACACTAAGTATCGAACTTAAAATAACTGACTTGCAAGATTGTTTTACGGCCATATCACGTTGAATACCTGTTCCCGTAGATCACCAAAGGTAAGCAATGTCGATCCTCGTCAGTATTTAGTCGTCAACATGTTGTTAAAAACAAAGGATGGGTCGCTAATATTAGAGAAAGAAAAATTCTTCAACGCCGGAACGAATATATTGGAGACCTCTTCCATGACGAAAGAGAACAACCAGCAATACACAGAACTGCCGACAGATCTGAAATTCTAAGAACCGAAGCTGCACTGGGCCAAACGTAATTGTAATGGAAATGCTGACAGCCCTAGATGACTTTGGCATAGACAAGATCACCGAAATAATAAATAAAATCTACAACAGTGGGGATATACCGGAAGATCTCAGCAGATCTATCATCATGTCAATGCCTAAGAAACCAGGCGCAAACGAATGTGAACTCCACCGAACAATCATCCTAATGAGCCACGTAACAAAACTCAGCATCCGTATTCTGATGAATAGAGCGCGCAGCAGAATCAGGCCAGGGACAGGACAAGAACAGTGCGGGTTCGTTAAAGACACTGAAACAAGGAACGCGATATTCACGCTCAGAATGTTATCAGAAAGAGCAATACGAATGCAGAAGGACGTGTACCCATGTTTCATAGACTACACAAAGGCATTCGATAAAGTACGCCACAAGGATCTTTTGAATATGCTCAGCAACCTTGATTTATTCGGGAAAGATATTGGAATAATCAAGAACCTATACTGGCAGCAAACAGCGTACATGCGCATAGAGAACGATTTCAGCGAATATATAAAAATAGAAAGGAGTGTAAAGCAAGGATGGGTCTTCTCACCGGACCCATTCAACCTATACAGCGAGGCAAATCTGAGAGAATTGAAAATCCTATCGGGATTCAGCATCGGCGGCCACAATCTTAACATAAGATACGCAGATGACACAGTACTGATAGCAGACACGGAAAAGAAATTACAAAACCTCGTGCAGAAGGTAGAGAAGGAGAGCGAGGAAAAGGGACTAAGCATAAACTACAAGAAGATAGAATACATGGTCATTAGTAAAAGGATGAGCCTGAATGCGATTTTCAGATCGGGGACACTAAAATCAAGCAGGTGCAGAAGTTTAAATATCTCGGAAGTGTTTTGACGGAGGACGGCAAGTGCAACACTGAGATTCGTATTGGGATGGCCAAGAACGCATTCTAAAAGCTGGGCAAAGTATTACGAGAGATAGGAGGATCTCTTTGCTAACAAAGAAAAGAATATTGAGCTGTTATGTTACATCTGTCCTTCTTTACGAATAAAAGATGAAGAGACTCGAGTCGACGGAGATGTGGTTCTACAGAAGGATACTGAGGATATCATGGACCGAGCGTGTGAGAAATGAAGAAGTCTTCGAGAGGATGCAAACAAGGAGTAGGCATATACTTAAATCAAGAAGAGGCAGCTGAAGTTTCTGGAACATGTAATGAGAAAGGAGGGCTTGGAGAATCTAATACTCACAGGTCGAATAAGAGGGAAAGAGAGACAAGAGAAAGCAACATATGACATACCTGGCTGGCTTAAGCAAGTGCATGATAGAACGTGGTCTGGAGGAGGTGACAGAAGGACGAAACTTATTGAGAGCTACAAGGGATAGGGGGCAGTTTGATAGTCATGATCACCTATGCCCTGAAAGGACACGACACATAAAAAGTAAAGAAAGACCGATTGGGAATGCCAAGGTGCTGTAAGTTTGGATGTGCGGGTGGTGTTATGGATAACAGCTCGTCATTGAAAATCGGAGAGTCGAGTTCTACTTCCCGTTGGGTTTGTTATATTCACTTACGCGCAAATACACTTGGAAAAGGTATGAATCAACTTCTTCTCCCCCAGTATACCACAAGGTTATATTTTTCTTGACGGGGGAATGGGACGATTTGATGGGGCAAGATTCAAGAAGGAATGTAATCTCTCAAAGATATAGATTTTATTGGAATTCGACCACTGTCACGGGCAGAAAATCTACAGTTACCTAAACGCCGAAGCAGAAGAAAATACATATTTATTTAGAGAAATTATTGTTGTAAAAGGCTACAGTAGTTGGACACACAGTGAGGAACCAACTCACTATACTTGCGATTGAACCTGCAATATGACATTAATATGGGTTGCTCTATGGTAGGCATCACTATGTTTTTAAATATGAATTTCAAATTTTTCAATGCATTATTTTGCTAAATTATTGGCGGTGTTCACGGAGGCATTTATATGACGTCCGTATTTGGTATTGTAGGATTGATCGTGGGAGAAATCATTTTTTTGTTTTCCCTACAACCCTAAAAATCATTAATTACCCCCTAAAGATTTGCAGAATGCAGATTTTGGGCTGTTGAGAAAATGGGTGGAACGTATGTGCTAAACATATCACGAACGAATGCACACACACACACACACACACACACACACACACACACACACACACACAGACATACTAAGACACAGAAACACACACACACAAATATATATATATATATATATATATATATATATATATATATGTGTGTGTGTGTGTGTGTGTGTGTGCATGTGTGTGTGTGTGCCTGTGTGAATAGGTTAGTTGTCTACTTTAGAAAATTAAACAATAGATTCGGAAAATCTCCACCCTGCGCCACCAGATGCGCCTCACCCAATAATGTTTCAACCTCCCTTACTTCTCCATGTGTTGAACTATACAATCTGTTTCTTTCCAGATGTGACCGACTCAAAAATGATTTCCCTCCGAAAATCAATAAATTGATTTCCTTAATTAGTTTCGCTTCCTCATTTCAAATCATAAGCACATGATGTGAATTGTGCTCTACCCACGCAGAAGTTAGCTGTAAAATTCGCAGGGCGCGGCCTTTCCGATGTATGTGCGTGTGGGGGCGGGGGAGACAAATGCTGTTTAATATCTACCATTTATAACCAAAGTGACATAAATACACGATAGGGGAAGGAAGACTATTTTCTTTAGATCGGAATCAGGATTCTTTTTCAGGCATTGTGAACAACGAATATTTCATCACACCCTCCAAAATCTTTGTTACTAAGACGCACCTAAAATAATAGTGAATGACCAATTAAATAAATAAAAACTCTCTTGGTATTGGGTTATAAATTTTGCAAAATAATTCGTCCTATGAGATGATCATTTCTGACACTTCCTTATTTTTTATTTTTACTGCCGTTCACCCTATATAAGGTTCAAGATTCACTCAAGGTAGAGGGATGCTGAAGGGGTTTGTTGTGTGAGCGGAAAGAATATGAGTTAAGAGGCGCAGTTTATGAGGATATGTGAGAAAGATAACGGTTAACCCTAGACATGGACAGGTTAAGTTTGTAGTAGTTGGGGAAGCATCATCTTAGGAGTGGTTTCCACAGAGTAAGAGTTCGTGGGAAGATGTTCGAATTGAACTTACTTCTCTCTAATGAAATATGAAATGAATGAGGGTGGTTCGCTACAGTGTAGATGGCATTACGGGTCTTAGAACTGGTTGAACTAAGAATGAAGCTCATTAGAGGGTTTTCTATGGAAATAGCGATAGAGTACCAGTAGACTAGCAACAATCCACCTGTGGGAAAGGGGTTGGAGGGTGGAAAATAACGCAGTATTGGATTAACCTAGTGGCAAAAGTATCGAATGTACGAACTCCGTAATTTCGAGGGTACCACATTATATACAAGCTCACTTAGGAAATAAATATCTTACAATTTGTCAATGTTAATGTTTACATATCGGTGGAGGTGCATTTTTAACACTTCATCAGTTTTCAGATAACATAATATCTCGTTAAAATCATTCGCCTCATATTTTTCTAGGTTTGTTTATTCAAACGATAGAAATTAAATATTTACCTATTTTATAAGCTCTATCGCTATGCTAAAAATGATTTGATTTAATATTTATGCGTTTTTTTTCGTTTAAGATCACTTCATAACATGTTGCAGGCCTCACACTAGTTTAATGCGGCATTTCTTGTGCTTTTATTCTCTCTGTCTTTGCGCGTAAATGTGTGTAACGTTCATAAGGATAAGATTAACCAAGTTTTGGCAGAGATGCATTTTATGGAAGTTAACGTGGAAGGCTAGAAGAACAGTTTTTTTTCGCTTAATGTCAGCTTTTTGGTTTGCAATAACATTTAGGAAAGAATTGGCGATTTTTCTGTTGTCCATGAAAGGCAAAATGATTAATTCCCTCAACACAATGCTGTAATCAAATAATTTGGGAATTGTACTGAATACTTGCAATGACCTTAGGTTTATACGTCTTTTCAGGTATACAGTTGTTTATTTTCAGTTTTATACTTCTTTTCAAGTTTACACATCTTGTTTCTATTCAGGCTTACAGTTCTTTTCAGGTTTATACTTCTTGATTCTTTTCAGGTTTACACTTTTCTTCAGGTTTACACTTCTCTTCAGGCTTACACTTCTTGATTCTTTTCAGATTTACACTTCTTTTCCAGTTTACACCCCTTCATTATTTTCAATTTTACACATTTTCTAGGTTTACACTTCTTGATTATCTTCAGGTGTACACTTCTTTTCAGGTTTACACTTAATTAATTTCAGATTGACACTTCTTTTCAGGTTTACACTTGATTATTTTCAGGTTAACACATCTTGATTCTTATCTAGCTGAGTATGGTGCAAGATAGAAAATGGAGTCAGAACATTGTACTGAGACAATCTTCATCACAGAAGGAATTGTCTACCGTAAAATGTAACATTCACTGTTCTGGCTTTCATTTGGGATCGAACATTGATCACTGTCGCTGGTGAGCAATTTTTCAACTACGATTTAGGCTACCAGGAAAGATGAACAGATGTTAGTAAAATCTGCGAAAAGAGATTCCTAACAACCGCACCATATTTCCCTGTCGAAGGTCTTAGAATACGCGGACTGCATCCTATACTGTAGCGTAAAAAAGGGAGACTTCGTCCAGGTGGATGTTTGCAGGCTCAAGTATAAAGCGGATATATGTCTAAATTTTGACTCAAGTATAAAACAAACCAATATTTACCTTTTGACTCAAATATAAATAAGCTGTGAGTTATATCTTGGGGACATCAAAATGAATCCGGTACAGAAATTCAACTATCCGGTTAGTGTCCCAATAGACGACGGAAAATGTGACCAAGAAAACCGAACGTGCATGGGAACAGTGAAAGATATCTTTCAGAAACTAAGCAATGTATTAAAAGATAGGAAATGTTTCTTAGAAATAAAGAAAGAAGTGTTATGCTATGTATTATCTAATCTTCTATATGGCAGTGAATGTTAGACAATCTTCCTATAGACGAGATTTGAATGTTAGACAATCTCCTCAAAAAGAGACTTGAAGTGACAGAGATGTGGTTCTGCCAATGAATGCTAAGAATAACATTAAAAAAAAACATGTGAGCAATGAGAAAGTTTTAAAAAATAGGATCTACTAGGAGACTTAAAATTGCAATGAGAAGGAGACAGCTGAATGTTCTGGGACGCCTAATGAGGAAGGAGGTTTTAGAGAATTTAACACTCACATAACATATTAAAGGAAGGCTATCAGGGTCAAAACAGCGAGTGAATTCATTAGCTTGTGTAAATGGATAGAAGAACAATGTCAAAGAGGGATTGTAAAGAGGAAAAGTTACTTAGAGCATCAAAGGAATAAAAGTTGTGGAGAATAATGATCGCCTTCTTCCTGAAGAAGTACGGCATATTAAAGAAGAATCAGCCACTTATATTTTTAATTTCTTTTAACACTGAAGTATTTTTTCTTTTGGTGTTCTATTCCTCCTCTTGTTATCCAAGGTTTCCTCAATACCTCCCCCATTTTGAATTAACAGTTTTCCCCATTATATTTATGAGATGCATATGATTGCGCTTTTTGTCCTAAGTTTTGAAATTCCTTCTCAGGATTTGAAATATCTCCTTTTTAAGAATCACTGTTTTGAAGTGTATGAGTGTGTGTTGACTTTGTACTTTGTATTCTCTTGTGGAGTTTTTGTTCTAATTGATTAATTAGCACATTTGTTTCGTCAATCATAAATATTGATCTCGTTTCGCCTTGTGTATTCAATAACTGTGACCTACTTTCAAACTTATCACCTTCTTAAAATATCTCAAACTCTGGTTCTATTTATTCTTGTCATATTCTGGTACAAGACTATGTGACTGGAATTTGAAACGTTCGTTTCTCGGTTAAAATCTCGCTTAAAATCTTTCTTCGTTATCCAGCAAAGTTAGTTAAACATTTGAAACAGGCTACATGTACGAAGACCCAGTTATATACTGATTCTTTCGCATCAGTTTCTTCGTCTATGTCTTCATCAGAACGTTTTGATCAATACACGTTCGGACCTTTACCTACATATCTGTCGCATTCAATATTCTTCCGAGAAAGCTGAATTGACGCCTTTATTTGACTGATTCACGTGTATGAATGTTATACGCATTCCTTTACCTGCCATACCCAGCGTCTTCCTAAGAGAATTAGTTTTACGGCCAGGTAATGTTGAAACACCGTTTCTTGTACGATCACTCATGTTATGCAACGTCAAGCTTGGTCAGTACTTAAATGGGTGACTGATTGGGAATAACAGGTGCTTGGATGTGCCAGTAGTCTAATGGACGTCGATTCAGAATTGGAAAGTTCTAATTCCAATCAGGTTCGTTATATTCACTTACGCACAAATACCCTTGAGAAAGATATGAATGCACCTCTTCTCTCCCAGTTATGGGTTAAATTGTAATACTTGTATCTGCAAGCCATTATTATCTAAAACAGCTAGTAGCTAAATAGTATAAGTTTTATCTCCAAAAAATTGTTAGAATCCAAAAATGTTTTCTGGTTTTAGATAACCCGAAAAATGTTGATAAACCGTAAATATACAAATCAATTTCAAAACTCGAAACCGTTGGTTCCTCATGTCAGTCCACTGAGTGGGGTTATATTTCTGAATTATCTTGTTGATGGATTGAACTGACAGCATTGGTAAATGAAAGTTTTTGTTTTTATAGAAAAAATGTATAAATGTGTAACATGCTTTCTCTCCGACCACGAAAATGAAAGCTAGCGAATATTACAAAAAGAAAAAAAAGAAAAAAAAACTCCTTATTTACAAATCCAGCACGACATCCGCTAAGAGGTTGAGTTTTCCCACGTGTCTGAGAAGCATCTTCTCTTTACGGTGTCAACCGCAAAACTATCATTTGTACAGACTAGTCCTTCATTGATTAGCCATTAAGGGTCACATGACTGGCCAAGCAGATGTAAAGTAATTAGAGAAGAGGAAAGAAAGTCGACACAATACATGTTTACATGAAAGGAACTCGTCAATTAAAAATCTTATGGACATTAAGCAAAACTCGCCCTTTTTTGAGATGCAGATTTTGATAATGATTCGGGAATATTTCTCTTTATATGAAAGAAAAATTCGGGCAATTCAACAAATTTAATTCTTATAAAATCTGTGATATTACTGTAGTATGAAATCGCCATTTTTTGAAG
This sequence comes from Acanthosepion esculentum, assembly GCA_964036315.1. Classification (NCBI taxonomy): domain Eukaryota; kingdom Metazoa; phylum Mollusca; class Cephalopoda; order Sepiida; family Sepiidae; genus Acanthosepion; species Acanthosepion esculentum. Next base: position 71,893,930 of record OZ038481.1, read on the forward strand.
AAGCGACTACCTCATCAAACGAGATCCCCATTGATGCATATACGAAAAAATGGTGCATGTGCCCAGGTAAACAAGTGGAGAGAGATCCGTATCCGTGTACAATCCAATAAAACGACCGCCCAAAGGCCATTTGGTTTTAGTTGACCTTTACTTGACCATTGAACCTAATGACGTTGGCCAAAACACAACAATGACCTTGGCATAAAAATCATAGAATTGTTTACTGAATTACGATCAACAGAAATCGCTCCTTACACGTTTGCTCTTCTTCAGAGATGATCTGCACTTCAACCTGCCAAATGTGTACCCGATGACTGTTACACTCTAATGGCTTAGAAATAATACAGACATAAGAAAGCCTCTACGGGGATTGGACAGAAACGAACTTTGGTGGACAAAATTTAACAGTTTTGTTAACCTTCCCAATTTGCTGAGATCTCTGAAAGATTAATTAATTACCCGGGACAGGGCTGCAGGAAAAGCCCGCGTATAGTTGTGGGAAGAGTTAACCTTCAACATCCCATTCATAGTATTCTCTAACTTAATCATGTTGCGGTCAAATTTTGTAGAAAACTCTCGTCAAACAAAAAGAAAATGGAAAAGAAAACAAATCTAATTGATATAAGAGAGAAGTACTTTTTATATGGGGCAGCTGATGTGCCACCCAAAACTTGCTATTCTAATTAAGAATTCTAATTATGATTTCTTCGTCTGTTATGTGCCGTATCACTTCAGAACGTGGGCGATCATGACTCTCTACAACTTCCTATCCTTTGTAGCTCTGAGGTTTATTTTTTCACCATATCTTCCAGTCCTACCATTCATTTACATAAGATTGTTAGGCAAATTACTCGCTGTTTTCCTCTGTCCATTGCTTTCAGTAGGTCATGTGAGTGTCAAATTCTCCATGTCATCTTTCCTAATTATGCATCTTAGAAATTTCAACTAACTCTTTCTGATTCTAAATATAAATGTCCTTTTCGTTTCCATTTCTTCTTAAAATTCCCTCTTTACTCACGGTCAATCCGTTGTATTCTCAGCATCCTTCTGTAGAAACATTTCTGCTGCTTGAAGTCTCTTCTTCATCTGTGAAGAGATTTGGTCGTCACAATTTACCCCTCCGTTAAAACACTTCACTAGTTTTTAAATTTTCGTACTTGCTTGATTTCGGTATCACTAATTAGTGGTTCGCTTCTTGGAATGCTCCTCTTGCTGACAAACGTCTTCGGATTTTTCACAATTAATGTTTAGTCCTTTCTTCTCACTTTCTTTTACTACTTTCCGAATGGGTTCATGCAGTTTAGTTTCCCAGTCTTCTATTATCACTATGTTATCTGCATGTCTTATGCCGTGACAACTGTGTCTGCCAGCAATAAATCCTGGCAAAACTTCTAGTTCTCTCAGTATCAACAATATGTAATGATTACACAAGTCCGGTGAGATGTCTTTACTATCCGTGTGCAAACGGTTTGCTCCGAGGATAAGTTCTGGATTATTGTAATATTTTAATATCAAATTTAATACAAAAAAGTTACCCAACCGACGAATATATCCACAGAAGCTAAACTGCTTAAATTAACTGTGCAATATACAGGGTGGAGCAAAAGTAAAAATCTTCTTTTATTTATTAACTTTTATTGAACAAAAATAAACTACAGTAGTTTAAGAAAAGCTATAAGGATTGTCAAATAAAAACTTGCTGTGATGAATTTCTCAGCGAAGTACTGATGTGGCCAAAGGTACGAGGTACCCGATTGGGATCGAACTCACTACTCAGTTGTAATTATTCTAACGAGACAAAGTTGCTAACCATTACGCCATATCAAAGTGCTGAGCGAGCTTTGTTATGATTAACGAACTAACATATCCACAATGCTCCCTTTTCTGTTCAATTACAAGGCAACATTTCTACAAACCATTTGATACATTTCTATATTAGTTTCAAAAACATTATTAGAATCTTGCTTTAATTTAGTAATAGTTTTCAATTTGAGTCTGTACACAAGATCTTTCAGCAGAACCCATAATAAATATTCCAGTGGCGTTTGGTCTAGTGATCGTGATGGCCACTCAATTGGTCTGTGGGAACATTGTTATTATTATAAATAAAAATAAAATATAAAATAATGATAATGATGAAAATTATAAATAAAATAAAATAAAATTTAAACGTCATTTAAAATAAATTAAATAAATAAAAATAATAAAATTACTCCTAGCATGTAACAGAGACATGAGATTTAATCTCTTCACCCAAGGACAGTCGGGATGACAACACGTGTGTAAGTAACCTCCGTGATAGTACTTGTGATATTACGGAGTGACTTACTCTCTTTTATAACATGACCTTTATCATAATTGTAATGTAAAACACACAGACACGAATACATAAATAAAATTGTATGAAATTACCATACAATTTACCATCTTTTCTTATTGTTATTGTATACGTTTGTTTGTACTGTTTTTCCTCGTGAACACAAGCCCAATTTTTATAACCACATGATGTGAGTGAATAAACCCTCACAGGTCCACCTCGTCCTATCCACCTCAGCTCTAAATTAAGATTTAACCATTCTCGAACTTATAAGCCATAATGGGGCGGTGCGCCATCATTTTGTAAGTAAATATCATTCTGATTTATAACTCTCAGCAACAATTCAATTTGCAATATATGTAAATAATTATCTTAATTAAAAGTACCATCAAAGAATATCGGTACTGTTATTAAATAGTGAACCAAACCTGCTAAGTTAACATCTTTTCCCAAGATAACATGTGGGTTAACATGTCTCCAGTACAGACAATTATGGTGATTGATATATCTGTTCAATTTAAAAATTGCCTCACCTAATTACCATAAATTATCAAGAAAAGTTTCATCTTCATTGACTTTATTTAGGAAAATTTCGGAAAACTTTAATCGTCTATCTGCATCCCCATCATGAAAGCTTTTTAACAAGCTAGGTATGTAAGGTCCCATCTTAAGCTTCTTTAAGAGTCTACGAACATTTCAATCACAGACATCCAACTCTGAAGAAAGATGTCTACTGGATTTGAGAAGTGCTCAAAAATGATTCTTTTATTTCATTGGTCTTTTCTAAACTTGTTGCTGAAACTGAATTACCTGATTTTGAGACACTACTTAACGCTTCTTGTTCCTTCAAATCTTCTAATTAAGCTTGTGATATTTCGACTGCCTCTGCACTTGCCGAATGTTAAATCCTACTGATAAGAAACGAGCGGCTTTAGCGCCGTTATTATTTTGGCAATAAAGTTGAACTGCTTTCACCTTTTGTTACTTCGTTAATCGCTTGGCCATATTTATTTTAAAATTCCTGAAATAAAGAAAACTATACATTATAAAATACGTACAAAAGTATATAATATAAAACAAAAAAAAATCCAAATTTATACGGTTGAAAACCATAAAAACAAATAAAAAAATTTGCCGTACTAATAAAAAGGCGTTATTTCTTTTGCCGCACACTATATAAGACTTTAAAAATAACTACAAAAGGAACTATTGTTAAACCTAACCCTTTAAATAAGACTATTATTTCTACTTATTACTACAGATTTGCAATCTACTATAGGTTAAGGTAAGTTGGTTGTAGAATAGCAGATTTCTTAGTGGGCGCATAGCCGTGGGATAAGAACGCTAGTATTCCAGCTCTGAGACCTCAGTTCTAATCTCATCCTAATCGATTTGCCTTTTTCTGTAAAATGTCGGCCTGGGAAAACAATCCCAGCGTACAGAATCGTTGCAAATTGCCTGAAAATATATCACCTGTTAACCCAGGCCTTGTAAGTGAAATTTGGGTCGAGGACGAAACTAGCAGGAAGTCAAAAGTCAGCGTGACAGATTTGAACTTACTGGCCGTGTTCAACTGTTGATCAGACCTGAAAATGTATCTAAATTCCACTCAGTATAGTTGCAGTATAAACCACAGGTTAATTATGAACGTAAAAGAAACACAAATGTTCCCGAGCAAGCGTCTGCAACAGGGATTAGCCATCCTAGTAGACTTGTGTACACGGAAACGAGCAGTCAGCCATTATTATTTCTTATTACTCATTTATATATATGTATCCTCTATGAACAGAGCAGTATGAGAAAAGGATGCAACAGTGCATATTTGGATCATGTTGAAAGCAACAGGGGGAGGGTGCTACTAGTACTTATGCGACCGAGGTTTCTGATTGGCTGAAGATGAGCTAGTCAGATGAGTTGAAGAACAAGAAGAAATCAAAATAACAAGACAAAGGAAAAGCTATTTGTTTGGGTAGTGAATACGTCTGACAAGGAGAGACGATCTGTTCACTGCCGATCCACTGCGGCCACTTGAAAGATCAGGAAGAAGGCAAGAAAAGACACGTAGAGTGAACAATTATTATTATTATTATTATTATTATTATTATTATTATTCAGAAATTGGGTCATTCTTAGTGAGAGATTAGGGTTGCATATGGGACACTATAAATCTCTCTCTCTCTCTCTCTCTCTCTCTCTCCATATATATATATATATATATATATATATATATATATATATATATCAATTTTACATGCATACAATTTTATATGCCTACACCTAGACACCTAGACCAATATATTATATAAAAGGAGAGACATAACTTAAAAACATCAACAATAATCTTTATGGGTTATAAGGAAAATAAAAGTAAAATCATTGGAAAATTATTTAATGCAAGGTAAGAAAAAGAAAGTGAAATCATTTGAAAATATTTATTTAATACAGACAACTGAGAAATAAAATAATAAAAAATACTTTGGTTTTTCTTATTAATAATAACATAAATATTTTGACGATAAAATTTTGTTTTTATTAAGTATGGGGCCGTATTCATTATGGTATCCTGTTTTTCAGCGAATTAGTGGAGGTACCTACTATAGAGTGAGTGACGGAAGCGAGAAATAAGGCGGATTAAGCGAGTAGAAAGCCCTTCTTTCTCAGTTCACTGAATTCTTCTTTATGTGCCGTGCCCCTTCAGGACGTAGGCGATTGTGGCTCTCCACAATTTCCTGTCCTTTGTAGCTCCTAATAAATTTTATCTTTCTGTTATTTCTCCTAAACCCTGTTCCGCCATCCATTTAGTCAAGATCACTAAGAATTGTTTTCCTCTTGCTCTCTATTTGTTCCATGAGTTTCAGATTTTTACAAGCTCTCTCCTTCCTCATTGCGTGGCCCAGAAACCTCGACTGTGTCTTCGTGTAATGTTAAGTATAAGTTTCCTTTTGTTTATAATTTCTCTAAAACTTCGTCGTGGTTCACATGTTCGTTCCATGGTGTTATTAGCATTCTTCTGTAGAACAACATTTCCGTTACTTGTTCATATTTAAGGAGATTGTCCAGCACCCACCGCCATACTGGAGAAAAAATATGGTTTAGTTCCCTTTTCTTTGTTTCTAGCGACGCTTTTCCTATTTCTTAGCAGTCTTCTTAGTTTTGGGAATACTTCCTTGCCTGCCCCAATAATTCGCCTTCGGATTTCGGTGTCAAACTTTCTGTCCTTTTTTAAAACACTTCCCAGATATCTACATTTCCACACTTGTTTGATTTTGGTATCACAGATTTGCAAGTCAAACGTTGCTAACAACTACAGTGTAACCCGGATATAAGAGAGTTGTCGGGACCGGAAAAGAAGTCTCTTATATCCGGGTTTCTCTTATATCCGGGTTTGGTCTATTTTGTTTTATTAACACAGGATCTAATTTGGGACCAGAGAAAATCTCTCTTATATCCGGGTTTCTCTTATATCCGGGTTTCTCTTATATCCGGGTCTCATATCCGGGTTACACTGTATACATTCATATATTACAAATCATTTTTTCAACGTTTATACAACCGATACCAAAATGACAAATTATTTCAAATTTTATCTTTCAAAGTAGTCACCATTTTTTAATAATAGGTCTAAAATCTAGGAAAGAAAAATCTGCCTACGAAAGCTCATCTGGCCATAAAACGTTTTTCAAAATTTGTAATTCGCTAAATCTGTCACAAATTTCGTGAAACAATGAAAGACATTATTAACAAATTCCAACTCTCGACAGCAGAAGCTTGAATTTTCTTGTTAATGTCTCGTTTAAGAAGCGTAGTCTAGTGTTGCATAGGGACATTACTTTGGCAAAATTTGGCAAGCGAGACAAGCTTACTAACGGCCACTCGACTGCAGGCACCCATAATTGCATGTTCAGAATGTAGAATATATAATAATATTAAAACTAAAAGTAAAAAAAGATATGGATAGAGATGTGATTTTCCCTTAAGATAATTTGATATTGGTAGAGAAGTAAAAAAAATATCTTTACTTAAAAATTATATTTTTCTTTTGTGAAAAACATATCATATTATTTAAAAGAAAGAGAGAAAGGAAGACGATAATTATGTTTAAATAAATAGAACAAAATGTATGAAATAGGAAAATAAGGAATTTTAAGAAAAAGAAAAAGTGAAAAAAAAAGAAAAAGTGAAAAAAAAAGATAAAGAAAGAAAAAGAAGTAAACTATATCAATATATAGAAATAAAAATATATAAGAAATAAAGGAAAAAGGAAGAAAAATATATTTGAAAGAAAAAATATATTTGAAAGAAAAAAGAAAATATACATTTGAAAGAAAAATATATTTAAAAAAGAAAGAAATTATATCTAAAAGAAAGAAAAATGAAAGAAAATATATTTGAAAGAAAGAAAGAAAAATATATTTGAAAGAAAAATATATTTGAAAGAAAAAATATATTTGAAAGAAAAAAGAAAAAATACATTTGAAAGAAAAATATATTTAAAAAAGAAAGAAATTATATCTAAAAGAAAGAAAAATGAAAGAAAATATATTTGAAAGAAAGAAAAATATATTTGAAAGAAAAATATATTTGAAAGAAAAAATATATTTGAAAGAAAAAAGAAAAAATACATTTGAAAGAAAAATATATTTAAAAAAGAAAGAAATTATATCTAAAAGAAAGAAAAATGAAAGAAAATATATTTGAAAGAAAGAAAGAAAAATATATTTGAAAGAAAAATATATTTGAAAGAAAAAATATATTTGAAAGAAAAAAAAATACATTTGAAAGAAAAATATATTTAAAAAAGAAAGAAATTATATCTAAAAGAAAGAAAAATGAAAGAAAATATATTTGAAAGAAAGAAAGAAAAATATATTTGAAAGAAAAATATATTTGAAAGAAAAAATATATTTGAAAGAAAAAAGAAAAAATACATTTGAAAGAAAAATATATTTAAAAAAGAAAGAAATTATATCTAAAAGAAAGAAAAATGAAAGAAAATATATTTGAAAGAAAGAAAGAAAAATATATTTGAAAGAAAAATATATTTGAAAGAAAAAATATATTTGAAAGAAAAAAGAAAAAATACATTTGAAAGAAAAATATATTTAAAAAAGAAAGAAATTATATCTAAAAGAAAGAAAAATGAAAGAAAAATATATTTGAAAGAAAGAAAGAAAAATATATTTGAAAGAAAAATATATTTGAAAGAAAAAATATATTTGAAAGAAAAAAGAAAAAATACATTTGAAAGAAAAATATATTTAAAAAAGAAAGAAATTATATCTAAAAGAAAGAAAAATGAAAGAAAAATATATTTGAAAGAAAGAAAGAAAAATATATTTGAAAGAAAAATATATTTGAAAGAAAAAATATATTTGAAAGAAAAAAGAAAAAATACATTTAAAAGAAAAATATATTTAAAAAAGAAAGAAATTATATCTAAAAGAAAGAAAAATGAAAGAAAATATATTTGAAAGAAAGAAAGAATTTTCCTGAAAAACCCAGTCCTTAAAAATACAATACAGGACAATTTAATAATTATTTTTAAAACAAGACATGCGAATATCATTACAAGGGCGGTCTGAAAAGTTCTCCACCCTACCAAGTAGACTTTCAAGATAATTATGATTTTTTCTTTTGGTCAAATTTCGGCCCGAGAATACTTATTCATGAATACTTATTCCCCCGGTGTAATGAAAATAATGTACATCTTTTAGAAACATTAATACTTTCAAAAAGAAGTGATATGCACATAAAAGAAGAGAAAGAGGTAAAAAGCGTGCAAGAAATTACAACGAGAAATAATACATGCCATTTACTTAAAAATCTGAATTCTTGCCCTCAACTGGCCTGACAAGTTCTTTTGAAAAGATACTGAGTTACAGACAAAAAGAGGGTATGTTTTTGTGGCTTTGTAATGGCGGATATTTCGAACATGTTCAGGCTTATCTATAAAAAAGTGAGGATCAAGTACGCATTTGCTCTCAAATGGTTTTGAGGGACTTAACATAATCTTTAAGATTTAATCTCATTTTAAGCTTCCGTTGCCTGTATGTGTCTATGATAACAATTATCTTACATTTATTTAACTGTTACTATCGTTCAAATGATCACGGCATACTTATAATAGCCCTATTCTCTCTTTCTCTCATAGTATTACCGCACGTGTCTTATATACTTGACATATACATTCTTACAGTTCTTGGTTGTAACTTTATAAGTAATTAAACTTTATTTTCTCGGATTCCCTAGGTGAAAATGACCTAAATGTAACTATGAATCTAGTGTTGCTAGAAGTTTACGCAAAACTATAAACCCCTTACTTAATTTTATGAAATTTCAAGAAATTAGAATTCCATCTCCTTCATATTTATATTAATTAAAAGCAGGACTCATTGGAGAATTTAAATCACCTTTTTCTGTCAGACAGGAAAACCATTTGCCGAAAATCTGCTTTGAATCATAGAATAAAAAATGCAATAAAACTAAGACATTATTTAAGTAGAAAAGCTTTTAATTGCTTATAAAAATTTAGATATATTAAGGAAACTATTAAGAAAATATATTTCTATAAATAATGGATTTTTAATAAGAATAGTTTTCATTTTTTAAAATTGTAATTAGAATAATATTAATTATTTTAATTAAAATTTGTTAAAAGTATAAAAATCTTTTAATATTCTGCATTAATTTCACTCTTTTAGATGATATAATTGTTAAGTAAAAACTATATTTACTAATCATAAATGCAACAGCTTAATACAAATCATCAAACACCAATGTTTGTTATAGAATTTTGAATTTTTTGTATGTGTACAAACGTGCCAATGTTTGTAGATACGAACAACCATACACAACATTATCAGTAAATAAAAATAAAACTATAGTAAATTTAAAGCCATAGTATCTACATTTCAATAAAACATTAGATTACGGAGAACATTTTCCCAAATTTTCAGATTTAAAAATTATATTAAAAAGGCGCTCCATATCATTTTCTTAAATTATGTTGTAGAGATAAATTCCCCGTAGAACAACATTAGATCTGCCATCACGCTATCATAAATAAATAAACAGATACTGTCGTGTTAAAAAATGAATTTCTGCGATATTTTAAAACTAAAGTAAATAATATTTGTTTCAAATCAGATGCGGTATACTTTAAATCAGCTAATATTGTTCAAGTAAAGTTTCAGAAAAGTATATTTTATTTTTGGAAGGTTTTTAATAAAGAGAATTACATTGCAATAAACACGGACTAAAAATGGCGCTAAATATAAATTCTCTTTTAGGAAAAAGCAAACAAACAAAAAACCTTTCAGTTATTTTAAATTAGTTTTTGAAATAGAGTAAAGTATTTTGCTTAGTGGAAATATTAAATTTAATCTATTAGCTTGAAATTAAAACTAAAATAAAAACTTCAAGAAAGAGTTTTTATTTTTAAAAATTCATTTTAAACCTTAAGTATCGCGTTTCTCCTATTTCGAGCCTCTCTCTCTCTCCACTAAACACTTTCACGTACACACACACACACAGAGATTCTCTCTCTCTTTCTCTCTCTTTCACAGACGCACACACATTCTCACTCTGTCTCACCTTATTTCTCGCTTTCACACACACATTCTCTCTTTATCTCTCTCACACACGCACACATATAATGTATGCACGAATGAATAGTTCTCGTTCTCCCCATCTCTATCTTTTCAATTTGACACTTGAAGGAAATAAACAGACACTTTTTACAACTATATATTCACCCAATTAATTTTCAGATAGAGTGTATTTGTAAAGGAACAAAATAAATAAAAAGGCAAGAGGAAAAGCTATTTTGTTCCTTTACAAATACATTCTATCTAATAAAAAAAAAACCCAATATATAATATATATATATATATATATATATATATATATATATATATATATATATATATATATATATATATATATATATCATAAGTAAAAAACCTTAAAGTTCCATTTCGGTTATAATTTATTTCGTGAATAAAAAAATAATTCGTGATAAGAATTTTTAAAGAATTTTTTAAAGAACTTTCGGTCTGAAGAGATGAATATATAATATTCACGAAATAAATTATAACCGAAATGGATTTTTAAGGTTTTTCATGATTTATTATCATAATGCTCTGTAATTTGAATTTACATTAAGCTCTCGTTGGATTAATATCCTCCTTGGAATTATATCTACCAGACACAAATTGCTCATTATATATATATATATATATATATATATATATATATATATATATATATATATATATATATATATATATATATATATATATATATATATATATATAATGCACAAAGTAGTCAATTCCTTAGGAACTATGCTAAACAGACACACAAGAGAAAACGAGATCAGTGCCAAAAAGGCAGGGAATTTATACTATTTTCTTTTATTATTTTCCAGCGTAGAGTGACCTACCACAGAAAATGACGTGAGAGTGCATGAAACTACTAATAGTGGTCGATCAATATACACCGGAAAATAATGAAAGACAATAATATATATGTTTTTGTGTGTGTGCGCGTGTGTATGTCTGCATGTGTGTGTGTGTGAATGTGTGTATGTGTGTGAGTGTGTGTGCGTGCAATAATTCAGATATAAATAAAATATATATGTAAAAACAATAAAAATAAAGACAAAAAGGTCTTTATACCAACGCGTTTACCACGCGTTTACTTCTGTTTATACTTACAAGTGAAAAATAAAACATCTACCCTTACCTTAGAGAACGAAACGCGTTGTTAAAGAAAAGTTGTCCTTGTGTCCACACACACACACACAGACACACAGACACACACACAAACACAGACACACACACACACACACGCACACACAGACACACACACACACACACACATATATATATATATATATATATGTTTGATTAAAGATCGTAGACGAGGATTGTTTATTTAAACAATCATATAATGCATATATTTTATACCTGAATACCATTATACATTCCTGTATGCTGTATATTTATGCCAGTCATACACACCTGTAATTATTTTCCCATATATAAATGTGTGTAGTCTTGTATTTCAGAGTCATGTCTCAAAGAATAATACATACGACAAATACGCTTTGTGTGTTTGCATCCACATACACACGAGATAATGACATTTTTTTTAAGAATTTAAAATATAGAAAAGGATGAGAAGAAAACGCATGAAAAAAAAGTAGAAAAAATGAAGAAATATTTAATAAATCACTGGGAAAAATCATTTATTGTTTACTTTTTAAAATTTTTCACACAACTGCTCTATTGTACGGCGTAAAATTTACCTCGTAACCGCAGAAAAATGAACGTAAAAATAAAAATAAAAATGATTGTAATGGCCTATTTTTTAACTGTCGACAATTATTTTTTACTTTTTCAATTTTGTAGAAAATATGCGCTGTTTAAATCATTATATATATATATATATATATATATATATATATATATATAGCTTTATTTTCCATCATCATCACCATCAATAATAATAATAATAATCCTAATAATAATAATGCATCGGTTAATAGACATTTAAATTCTATCAAATTTACCCGTGGGCTGTATTGCCGACATAAATTTATATATTCGTGTCTGTCTGTGTTTGTGTATGTATATGTATGCATAACGTGCGTGTACGTATACAAATTATAAATAGGCACATGCACACAATATATATATATATATATATATATATATATATATATATATATATATGTGTGTGTGTGTGTGTGTGTGTGTGTGTGTGTGTGTGTGTGTGTGTGTGTGTATGTGTACATTTCCTTTCCCTTCAGAGTACGATGCACATTAAGCAATATATATGCGATATAATTTTGGATCTGAATTATAAAGTAAATAATTGAAAATAAAATATAAACTCTTAAAATATTTTCTGCGAACGCCATTTAGAATTATTCCACCCGGAAACAAAATGTTGAACAGAAAATTGTTGTTATTAAGGGGAAGAGCCGTAAATTTCGACCAGAAATTTTAGAAAATGGCTGGGTTTATTGTTTGGCTTCTTCAGCCATTAAAAAAAATTCAACAAATAGATAAATAAAGGAATGAATAAAGGAGGGAAAAAGCTTCAGGTGAAATCTTTCCCTATGAATAAAGGTAAAAAAAGGAAACAACAAATTACAATTACTTTTTGTCATGAGAACCGCCACAAAACCTTCTTGTTTCATAAGCACGCAGCATGCATCTGCACAAATTATCTATCGATCCAGGTCTGTTCATATCTATCTATCTAGTCTAGTCTGTTAATATCTATCTATCTATCTATCTATCTATCTATCTATCTATCTATCTATCTATCTATCTATCTAAACTAGCATAGACGTACTCAGACATAGATATATCAAAATAGATATATTCGAATGGACGCTCATGTCGACACACTTGCACACCACCATAAAGATGTCTCCATAAAAATTGCTAAACACTTTTACTAATATAAAAATGTGTGTATGCGTAGAAACAGTAATACGCAATAATACGTGGATTGCGTAGCTATACATATGTGGGTATGGATAATTCATACCGAGTAACTCTATTAATTTAAATGGCAATATAGCCGAGTAAACGCGTGTTTTTTCGTGTGTCGACAGAAGGAAATATGGAAATAAGTGGCAATATATAACTACATGCTTACACACACACACACACACACACATATATATATATATATATACATATATATATATATGTATGTATGTATGTATGTATATTAATAAGAAGAAACCGCAAACATTTTAGGCTGTAATGTGGATTTAAAAAATATATATATTATGATTTATTTTCCATACATTTGCGGTTTCTTCATTTTAATATATACACTTTTCTCTCGTTGGAACAACCATAACCACATCCCTTTATATATATATATATATATATATATATATATATATATATATATATATATATATATATATATATATATATATCGGCCTTGTGCCACATCTAAGCTATGCTTGGAAAATCACTATATATATATATATATATATATATATATATATATTATATATATATATATTTATATATATATATATGCATATAACCGCATTTGCGCGCACCCCCAACACATATATATGCATATAGGCCCGTTTATATATATATATATATATATATATATATATATATATATATATATATATATATATATATATATATATATATATATATATGCACTAGTTGTCATAAGTATTTTAACAAGGAGATACTAATCATTTGATTTTGAAACTTATAAACAGGAATATTACACTAGAAGCATCTTTTATAGCATACACTATAACACGGCATGGCTTTAATCATGTTATGTGGTTCTGAATTCTAAATTTCAGGAAATTCTAATTTTTAAGTTGTTGAATAGAGAAAAAACATTCTCTAGCCTCCTAAAATATTGTTACGAATCAATCAAGTAGATTGAAAAGCTCTTCGGGAAAGTTGCCAAAATGGTGCCTTAATTTGGATTCCTCTGCTCCAAATATTTGACGCCCTTGGCAATCTTAGGCAATAGAAAACGGGTTGTGTTCTTTTTCAAATACTTATAGAAATGACTGATCATAAATATTTGAACTTAAATTTTACATCGATAGGCTGATTTTAAGAGTTACAAAACAATCCTCCTCCTCCACATCATCATCATCATCATCATCATCATCATCATCATCAGTATAGTCGTAGGGTCGGCTGTGTAGCTGAGAATCTGATCAGTTCTCTCCATATGTTTCGATTGCGTGCAAATGTCTGAGTTTCTGTGAAGGCAGCTTCCGATCTATTTATTGATTTCGTCGACACATTTTGTACCTCTGTCTGCCTTCCCTTATTTTGCCTAAATGTGGTACACTCTAGAATGGTAGTATACAAATTGTTGGCTCCTATGATGTGCCCATAACATTTCAACTTCGCCTTCTTGTCTGTAGTTATGGGGTTTTCCACCAGGGGGTTTCTTGTATGATAGTGCCTCGTAAGGATTTAATTTCGGACTTAATTACCTTCATATAGTATTTGTTACATACGGTTTTTGAATTCAGAGTTGTCCTTCTCCTATAATAACAACAAAAGAGCCAACATGTTATTTTTTTCAAAATGCACTCCTATACTTAAAAAAAATTATATAAATAATTATTACAAAGTAAAATTCTTACATTTGCCTTGATAAAATCCCTCAGAGGACGAAACGCGTCAGCTAAGGTAAGTTTTCATTTTGTCTTTATTCAAATATACACACACACACATATATATATATATATATATATATATATATATATATATATATATATATATATATATATATATATATATATATATATATTTCTCATGTTGTCTGTCTGTGTGTCTTTCGTGGGCGTTGTTACCTCGCCCAGGCCGCATTTCTCACCCGATTTCGATGCGGTTTTCACCACAAGTTTGCGAATGGCTGCTGTAAGGGCAGGACGGAGCCCGATTTTTGAGTTCGGACTCAGGTTCCGAAAAACTCGATAATCGAAAAAACCGATAATCGAAAAAATCTGCTAACAGAAGGAATGATCGCATTTCAACCAAATTTGACACCCTCTTAGAGTCTACCATTAGAAGTGTTGTCCAGAAGCTTCATGACCTCGAACCCCTAAACCGCGCGGAAAATCGATAAAACCCAAAAACCGATACGCCCAGAATGCGCCTGAACCGCATTTATGGGGAGGCCATTGGGAGTCACCATGTGAAGTTTCAACTCTGAGCGCCCCCCCCGCCAACAGAGTGCAAATCGACAATCGGTCAACCCTTAAAAATGTTTTTCCGATTGGGTGTTTCCTAAATGCTGATTAATTTAAGGTCACGCTATGCGCGGGAAGAAACAGGTCAGTGCGTGCAGTGGAGTGGAAGAAAACATTTGACCTCAAATTCTGGAATGGGTGCAGGGCCATTGAAATTCGGCTTTTTTTATCCCTGCTACCAGGTCTGACTTTGAGCCACAAATGACATATTCGACTTTGTCAACACTTTTGCTTTAATCGTCGCATCTTACCAAAATAAGCACTTCCTTTATTCGCGCCTTTACTGAAAAAAAAACCCGCATACGTGCTGAGTGAAAATGGTTCCGCCCTCAGCAGTCCATTTTCCTATTTTTAAACCTTTTCCCCTAGCCCAGGCCGCATCCCAGACCTGACGAGGAGTTTTTGTGCTAAAACAGCAGGGTTTCCTCCCAATCCATTTCAAAGCTAATGCCGGCAAACGGTTAGCGGCTTTTCGTTGTCGCACAAACCAAAAAAGCAAACGCTTCATTGCAGCTCTTTGCATTCTCATCGCCGGCATCATGTGCGTTAGAGCTAAGCTGCATATGCAGCAGGCAGCTTGACCCCGTTTACGGCCATGCCTTGCGCTTGCCAAATTATACGCGCGTGAGTGAATGTGCGCTAACATCTTCCATTTTCTGTGAGCTCATTCATTGGTCTAAGTCATGGCCATTGTCCAGGCTACACGAATGACAAGTCACGCTCATTTTAAATACCTCCAGCGGGGCTGCATCCGCACTCACGTCTTGATTTGATCGCCATTAACGCATCTGTCCTTGGATTAATTGACAGCTTCCTGCTACCGCAAGTTACCTATTTGTATAAACGTTTGCATTACTCATTTTATCTCCACGTGCTGCCTTTACTGCGCAGCCCAGTCCATCTTAGCCTTCCATACCTATTTCTACCTTTCCGTAGTTAAGTTTTGCTATTAGACAGTTAACTGATGTCGCAAGTTACTTATTTACTCAATTGTTTGCCCAACCTATTTTACCTCCACATTATAGTTTTCACTGTAATTGGAAGTGTACTGCCTTTACTACGCAGCCCAGTACACCTCAGTACTTCACTGCCTATTTGCTTAAACGTTTGCATTACCCATTATATCTCCGCGTGCTGCCTTTACTGCTCAGCCCAGTCCATATTAGCATTCCATAACTATTTCTACCTTTTCGTAGTTCAGTTTTGCTATTAGACAGTTAACTGCTGTCGCAAGTTACTTCTCTTCTGCCTTTACTACGCGGCCCAGTACACCTCAGTGTTTCACTACTTTTTAAACTTCAACGCTTCAACGTTTTGGTTGCGTAACCTCTTCCTACAGCGACGTTTTCGTGCTGCCAGAAAGCACGGTCCATAGCAAGGAGAAGCTTTTTCCATACCGCTCCACTGCATTTATAGTTTTTGTATACAACGAGATTGCACCGCTTCAGCTTCGGCATCAACTTCTATTCGCATTCTTACACAGCATTTCTACAACCCTTCAAATGGCACCTACACGACGAACATCCGCACGTCAGCAACTGAAGACCCCTAACACCATTAACGTTACACATGCAGAACAGGCGACTGCGGAGGAGCACATAATAACTCCGGTTACAGATGATCATATAGCGTCTACTTCAACATCTGCTTTGCACTCTTCTGCGTGTCGTGGCGATGACAAACCCGGCAGTTCTGCAAAGGCTACAAAAACACACAGGCGAGGCAACCTTAGCAGGCGTTCTAAAAAAGCCTCACCGGCTAAGGGGAAACGGGGGCAGGATTCCATTGAGTGCGCCTCTTTGGGGGGAGAAGCGGCTGGCGTCTACTTCAACCTCTGCTTTGCACTCTTCTGAGTGCCGTGGCGATGACCGACCCGGCAGCTTTGCTAAGCGTGCCAAAATACTATGGCGAGGCAACCTTAGCAGTCGTTCTAAAAGAGCCTCTGCGGCAAAGAGAAAGCGGGAGGAGGAAACCGAGGTAGAGGCCTCTTTGAGGCTTTCCAGTCAATCTCAACGGAGGCAGTATGTTTTGTCACATGAAACGCTTGGTGAGCGTAACTACAGGTTGTACTGCAAATCAGTTTACACATATTCGTTGAAAAGTAAGAGGAAACTACCTAAACGTACGATTTTTGAATCAAGCACGGGCAACACCGAGCCATGCTGCTAGTATATATATAAGTATATTCAATGTTGTAAAATATTTATCAGCTCCACCATCTTTCCAAAATCTCATCATATATACATATGTCATGCATAGGTACATGCACACCCATCTCTCTCTCTCTCTCTCTCTCTCGCTCTTTATATATATATATATATATATATATATATATATATATATTGGCAAAAAATGTATGACATAACGGGAAAAAATTCTTGTGGCGCGTTTCGTCCTTTAAGATTTCATCGACTAAGTTTGTTATGTTAATACGATAACGCATGCGCACGAACTAGGGATGATGGGAATTTTACATTTAAAATGTTTTTTTTTAATTTTTAATTTAATTTTTTATTTTAATTTTTCATATTTTTTATTTTTTTATTATCTAGCCGATTTCATTTTTTGTCCATAACCTTAGTTAGTAGATATCCCAAACTGTGATAATATATGTTCTGCTAGAAATGGTGAAATGCTGTAAGAGTAATATTTTCCACAATATTATTCTTGATATATAAAAATATATATCGTTATCTCATATATATATATATATATATATATATATATATATATATATATATATATATTATTAAGCATAGTATATTTAAGTAGAAATCATTCGATAATATCTGTCAAGGATTTAGTGAATAGTCTCGAATAAATCATTGTTTTTACTGGTGGAAACTTGTAAAAGGAACTTACTATAATGACGTGTTGTGTCCTGGGTATTTTCAAATATCGTTAGTCGTTTTCATGGTAAGAAAATAGAATTGTTATAAAACCTTCCAACATGCATGACTATAAAAACATTAAAAGTAACCGGTTAAATTCAAAATCTCTTATTTAGAAGATATAATGCATAAATTAATCACAAAGTAAAATAATGTAAATAATAATTAAATTATAAAAAAATTCACCAACAACAATAACAACATTTACTTACTTTTGCTTTTTAGACATTGATTTATATCATTTAGCACCCTTCATATTTTATGTTACTATTCATTCAGCCTGTAGTGTATTTATGAGCGTTCTTAAATTTAAAATGACTGAAAAACGAACGACATTTTTAACTTTGGTTTATAAACACTTGTTGCAAAATAAAATCCTTATATTTGCTTTGATAAAGTCCATCAGAAGGTGAGTGAAATGCGTCGGCTAAGATAAGACTTCCTTTTGTCTTTAGTCGCACACACACACACACACACACACACACACACACACACACACACACACACATATATATATATATATATATATATATATATATATATATATATAATAGAACTACCGGCATAAGAAAATATTAGTAGATAATACCAAAATATTAGCATACATTAAGGAAAGATTATAGATGTTAACAGGTTACGTGTTTGTGAGTATTTTAGGTAAAGGTGCGTGTTCAGTGTGTAAACAAAGAATAATATAAAAACCAACAAATCTTGAGTTTCTACTACGGACGTTTATTTTTTTTATGGTGATTGTAGTGAAAGAAAGTTCTGATGTCTCATGCCCGTTTTCTTTTTTGTGTTAGAAGTGAATTAGTATAACAATGGCTGAAATGGTCGAGCTTTGTGCTGATTTTGAACGACCAAATCTCTTACTTTTACAAGTCGGGCTGCCAAGACACATCCGAACGATGTCCATTTTCTTTTTCTTGGTACTGAAGTTAGTGTAAGTCAATAGACGCATCGCTACTATGGTTACGCTCAAGTCATCCTAGCGCTGAGCTGCAACCACCAAAGAGAAAGCTTGACCTATGACATAGGTTGCGATTTTTGGAAGACATGTACGAGTACCATGCATCGGCAAGTCGGGATAGAGGTCAGTCGACCGGGGAAACGTAATTACCACTCGGTTCACAACTTGGAGTAAAGAGGAGAAAGAGAGTGATGCAGGGAATGTTTGCCTTTTTATAGGTTTCAACAAAGACACCTAACGACTTTTTACGAAACCAAGTGGGTAATCATATTTCTGGTTTCTTTACTCTTACCATCATGGGAAATGTAACCGGTTTATTTCATTTCCCCACGAGATTCAAAGTTCTATGTGGAATAATTGACCATGGTTAAGTGTAACAAGAGAAATTGACAGTATTCTTATTGAATATAATAACAAGAAAAAAGAACAGAGAAACATAATTCGAGACAATGTACACACGCACCACTTATATATATATATATATATATATATATATATATATATATATATATATATATATATATATATATATATATATATATATAAAATAGGAAAAAGACTTAAATATTCATCATATAAACGGTTGTAAATTTATTTCAACATATATACGTATACCTGTTGATATATTTTTATAATAAAAAGACCTACTTGGAATAATTCCTACCACTTACAGATTTGCTATTATTTACAGACACACACACACACACGCACACACACGCACACACACCCACACACACGCACACACGCACACACACATATCTATCTATCTATCTATCTATATATATATATATATATATATATATATATATATATATATATATATTGAATGCAATCAAAGTTACTATAAGACAGTAATAAAGCAAAAACTTCTCAATGTAGGAATAGGGTTCGCGCTCAAAAGTAATACAGTTTAATGGATATAGCGTTCTGACTTCAAGGCAAGAAATAAAAAAGAATTGTGGGAATAAGACGGGGAAATATCCATTTTTGTTTGTAAGGAAAAATCCCAACATGCATCTGCAGGTTTTATCTCTAAATTAGGAGAGGAGCGGTTTTTAGCAGTCATTCCTAGAGATTGTAACCATCATTCGCCATGCCATTATTATATAAAAGAAACAGCACACAATAAATAAATTTCATCTGAGGAGACGGTGTATAACATATTTAATAAGCTTGCAAAACAATATGTGTAAATATAAAAAAAGCTTTGTTTAATATTGGAAATGTTTTAGCAGAAGAGATCAATTTAACACGGATGCTAAAGCGATTTATGCCGTTGAGAATTTGCATTGATATTTCCAGAGAGAGAGAGGACTTTATATTGGTGGTGTTTTTTGCTGTCTGAAGCCATAACGTTCTGAGCATTAATATCAATAACGACATCGAGAAAAAGGATTTATTTCTTGATGCTTTAAAAGGTTTGCTTCAAAATGTCTTTTTCATTTGATCAAGATCTTTTGCGATCAAGGAATACATCGTCAATGTACTGGACAGAGGGCGTGTCTGTTGCGTCGAAGGAATTATTTTCAAGGTGGGCCGTGAATTAATTTAAGATTTTCCTTGGGGAGATGCTATGAGTTTCCATAAAAGGTAATTTTTGCCACGTGACAATCAAAATCTGTCCACAGTGGTAGCGCGTGAATCGACGTTCATTTCACGCTTAAAACTTCCGGGAATATGAACGCTATACCGTCAGTCACTCAATATTCTATCTTGCTTCATTGAAAATGGTTAAATATGGACAGAGAGACCAGATACATAGCACATAAATTTAGCGACTTTATTTACGTGTAGCCAGGACTTAGCCCACAACAGGAGAAAGTCAACAAAAGACCTAACACACACACACACACACACACACACACACACACACACACACACACACACATATATATATATATATATATATATATATATATATATAAAGTTAACGACATGTTGTTTGCTGGTTATTTATAAGTTTGTCTTTGTATGTGTGTTACACATATTTTAACATGTTCATGCCTTTAGGAATAATACCATGTTGTGCTCCACACAGGGTGTTCATATATGTATATATATATATATATTTATATGTCTCTGTGTGTGTGTGTGTGTTTACGTGTGTGTGCATATAATTTATATAGAAACATAAAAGTCAGCACTGAAGTCAACAATGCCACGAAGATTGCCTTCAAGTATGAAAACAGAATGTCGCCACTCGATGTTGACCTCACTGTTCACTTTTACACACGCTCCATCTCTGATATCACTTTGACCCATAAATATAGCATACCTCAAAACTATATTTGTATCTTTATATATATATATATATATATATATATATATATATATATATATATATATATATATATATATATATATATATATATATATATACATCTCGTTAAAATCCAATACTAAACATTGCAACCAACTACAATATATATAAATAAATGAATAAACTGAAGGGCAGGCCTAAAATCAGTTTAACTAAAAACATGAGTTCTAAACGAAAATAAAAAAAGAAAGGAAAAAAAATGCTCACATTCATAAAGCTAATTAAATTTTGCACGCGGAATTTGTATGTCGTACTTATCAATTTAGGTCAGTTTTTATTAATTTGACTTTTAAACCGTATACCTATATAGAAATAATATACCAATAATAAATATACATTTAATTGCTCACTATTAGCACAACTCTGAGTTTTATGTACCATGTAATCCTCAGGTGCGGATTGATTTGTGTTACTTTATATACAGCACCCACTGGGCACTTCTTTGCAAAACTATTTTTAAAAAATATTAGGACGAATTTTTAATGGAGGTAGAAATGGATTGCTGTAGACCTTGTTATGATTATGATTTTGAAAGATGCATGCACAGACACAGACAATTTAACCCCCCGAAGATGGTCTCGGCAGGGTTAGATGAGACTGAAAGTACTTATGAAAATTATATGAAAGAAAATTTTGGTATTTTTCTTTGTCAATTTTCTACTTTTACCAAGAAATTGATTCGTGGACTCGAAATGGTTAAAACAAAAATAAACAGACATACTATGGATAAATTATTTAACCAAACCCGTTTATATATATATATATATATATATATATATATATATATATATATATATATATAAGGAAGGAGAAATCTCCATTTAATAATAACAAAATTATATTCACAACTCTAAAAAAATATTTAATTTTTTATCTTACACACACACACACAAATATATATATATATATATATATATATATATATATATATATATATATATATATATACAAATCCAGTTTATTTTATATGACAAATATAGTTTTTAACCTCAGAGTCATGCTATTAGTGAAGAATAATATGTATATTTAGTAATATATACATATATATATATATATATATATATATATATATATATATATATATATATATATATATATATATATATATATATATATACTGATTTCCATTATGGTTGTATTGTTTTACATTTAAATCTGCATTTTACTAAAATTATTTTTCTGTCTGACCTTGGCAGATGCCTCAATTCAGTTGATTTGTAATCAGTTAGTCCTAGCTTTATTTGAGTTTACTCAACTGAGACGGCGTTCAGGCCACTGAACACATCAAATGGATGTCGCTTCTTTCAAGGAGTCAGGAAGCTGGAGTGACGTTGTCCTGTCATTCTCGCTGTGGTTGGGACACATTGCCGATCAAGCGATGGCTGAGGACGCTGGGGTGACGTTGTGGTGTCATTCTCTCTATGTGTTCTGTTGCAACTGTATTGTTTTATTTCCCTTTGTTTGTCTCTTCTTTTTTTTTAGATTAGATTAGATACCTTTTAGATTGGTCACCAATTTTTACCACCTCTGGTTAGCCTTTAGTTGTCATCGGAACCCCCACAGTGAAAGAATGAGCACATGATTCTTAATTTTACCCCTACTGTTACTATCATCGGCTTGTAACTTGTTAATACCTTTTCCCTCTACATTTATCTATTTTATTATCATTTTAACCATATTTTATACGCTTATTTTCCGTTTGTATCGCTCTGTGTAGAATCATTTCAACACTTTTCCACTGTCTACACACACTGCTACCAAATGTAACTTTCATGTAACTTCCTTTTCGTGAACACACTGCAACATTGAAATATATTCCTGTAGCAAACTTTATACATATTCATATCAACAGAGTTTTTAATACGTTTCTTTATCCATTTAGACAAATGGTCTTAGTTCTATGTTCAAGCCTCCGGCTGCTTTTGTCATATTCCGTGTTACACTTTGTTTGTTATTCAGACTAAATTAGTCTTATATGTGTATTCATTTTCCTTTTCTACTTTTACACTTCTGGATTTTAATAAACCTGCCGACGAATGGGATTTCGTCTTCAGAGTCTTAATTGCCTTAAGGCATCTGTCTGTCTTTGAGATTACGTACGCATATGACACGAACTCTCGGAGGCAAAACACTATGGTTGCCGATCTATGGCTGAGACACATTGCCGATCAAGCGTTTTCCGAGGACGCTAGATTGACGTTGTGGTGTCATTATGTCTATGGTTGAGTCATATCACCGATCAAGCGTTTGGTGAGGACTCTTGGGTGACGTGGTGTGGGTCTCTCTATGGTTGAGTCAAATTTCTGATCAAGCGTTTGCCCAATCACCGAATGCTTCATTGTGCATAAATCCTCTCCCGTTTTGACTGAATTCGAGTAGTAGGAAGATCGATGTATACATTCGGCAACTGGGAGGAGAGTTGTCAAGCTTGCGATTTATCAGATTTTGATCATTAGGTCGGTGAACATATCTGGCCCCAATGTAATGTGTGCTTTTCGGATACGTGGACTGGGTGGGGAATGTATATTGAGGAAGATTACTCTCGCCGAATCTGGTGGAAGCTGTATCAAGGCGGGTCGACACATCTAGAATAATCTGTGGGAATATGCAGCGGTTGTAATAACTGAGCATCTCAAGGGTTTCGTCCTTGAACGCAAAATGAAATCTCGGAGTTGCAGCTCCTTGGCTAGACGTGCGTCTAGTCGAAATAATTACGAACGATTCTCGATAAAGGGGCAGAGGTATCCAATTAATTCTGCATAAAACGTCCAGTTCTAGATGTTCTTATTTTGAGAGTCAACATTTCATTTAAATATCTAATTATTCGCTTTCCGAGGGAACTTACCGCCCAAATGTCGGTAAAATAGTGGAAAAGTTTGTCAAGATGCGGTAATTGATTAAAGAGTTTCGCTTACTTTATAGGTTTCTGATAATATTTAATATATATATGAACATAAAAAGGAAGTAAAGAAAAAAGAGGAAAAAGGGAGGGAAATTGAAATGAGAGGGAGAGAAAGAATTATAACTTAAATAGAGGCTTATTCAAATAAAAAAAATGTGATTATATTGAGAAGAAAAAGGAACAAAGGAACAAATGGGAAATGAATAAAAAGTAACAGAGAAAAGAAACAAAATGAGTCGTAAGAGAGAGAGAGAGAGAGAGGGGGGGAATTCAATTGTCTGTAGTTTATGGTGAACGCCACTGAAATATTTCAGCGCGTATTTTCTATTCAGAGGAAAAATATCTTTCCTCTCCCTCTGCTCCGCCCATCTCTCTCTCTCCCTCTCTCTCTCTCTCTTTCTCTCTCTCTCTATATATATATATATATATATATGGTTTGGGGTATGTGCGTGTGAATTCTCTTTCATTTTCATCAGTGATTCTGACGGCTAAACAACTGGGTGTCAATACTCACTTCAGACATCTTTCACATTAAATACAAGTATTTTAGATTCACTTTTACAGGAAAGGACATAATATTCAGGAACAATGCGTGAACTTTAAATGCCATAGACCCTTAGTAACCCAGCTGACATCTGACTAAGAGAAACATAATCGACTTGACTGTACGTAAGACCGCAAAACTAAACACAATGGCGTCCATCATTATAGTCATAGCGACCTAACAGTCTGTTTTCTTTTTATCTTATTATGCTATCTATCTATCTATCTATATATATATATATATATATATATATATATATATATATATATATATATATATATATATATATATATGAAAATCAGTGCGTTTTTATTTATTTCATTGTTGCTTTCCCACCATCTCAGCGGTTGAAAATTAAGAATTTTCATCGTTCGTCTGCAACCAGTTTTAACCTGAAATGAATGTATGATGCTTGAACGCTTTCTTTTAAAATTATATATACAGTGGCGAGCAGAAGATATGAACCACCTAACCAAAAAGTCAATTTGTTTAATTTTTACAAAGAAGATGTAAGTATTCGGCAATCTACTTTCACTATTAGTATCTCTGGTTATTCGGGATTGTAATACAACTTGTTAAAAGCCATGAATTTTCTTGGGATTGATAATGAAGTTGTTTGCCGTTGCCTTCTCCACGGTGATTTTATTAAGACATCACCTCTAATTAGCAAGCCGCTGACACGTTAAAAGTTATTTCGTCTTTTGATGTGTCTTATTTATCAAAATACAGGGTTTTTAACAATTCGTTTCATTCACAAATCAAGAAGAAATAGTTGACAT
This sequence comes from Acanthosepion esculentum, assembly GCA_964036315.1. Classification (NCBI taxonomy): domain Eukaryota; kingdom Metazoa; phylum Mollusca; class Cephalopoda; order Sepiida; family Sepiidae; genus Acanthosepion; species Acanthosepion esculentum. The sequence goes on from OZ038481.1 coordinate 71,919,431, forward strand.
TTCTAGAGTACATAAAGAGGGAAAAGGGTTTGGAAAATTTGATACTTACTGGTAAAGTTGCAAGAGAAAGAGGGCCAAGGGAAACAACGCATAACCTTCCTAGCGACCTTGAGCAAACGGATGGCGGAACATATTTTAGGAGTGATAGCAAAAAGATAAAATCTATTGAGAGCTACAAGGGAGAAGAACTTGTGACTAGCTATGATCGCCAACGTCTTGAGGGGACACGACACGTCGAATGCATGTTGTCGTATTCATGTGAACACAGTACGAGGTGAGATACAGAACTGAATACATCGTTATATTGAAAATAAGGTATTGGAAATTATGTAACCATAACAGAAAATTTGTTCCATATATATATATATATATATATATATATATATATATATATATATATATATATATATAGATTGAACGATTTTTTGTTATGTTTTGATAGATTCTTTTATATCGTAGTTGTGATAGAGTTGGTGGGTAGAATAATGTATTTGGCTTCGTTAGATTTGTCAAACTGAATATGAATTTGGACACAAAAGTAATCTTTTACAATACAGCACACATGCAAGACGTGTGACACAAATTTTCCATTTTCTTATAGATTTTCCTAAAATTGTTCTTGCTATGTAAAAATTTAATTATCATATATATATATATATATATATATATATATATATATATATATATATATATATATATATATATATGTAGATATATATAGATATAGATAGATATAGATATATAAATATATATATTCCTGATGAACTCTCCGTCGATTTCAACGTATGAAGATCCGACAACCTCATTCAGTTTTTAGGTTTGAGTGGTATGTGACATTTCATTCCCGCTCGCAACCTGCATACAAATGCACATATTGTGCAAGGATCTCGGGATATATCAAAAGGAATACTTGCTGACGCTTTTCGCCGTTGTCTTTCGTCTCTTATTCGGTCAATACGACTGATTTCAATATTTTTTATACTATTCTGGCACAAATATATCCAGTTATTTTTACCGAGGGCAACTCGTTCAAAGTTAGTATGAGGCAAATTGGCAGCCTATAGAAGTTACTCTTTAGATTGTCTTTATAACTGAACCAACATTTCTTTGTCCACTATCAAGCTGGCTCTACCTTAGGTATTCTGTCTATTATTTATTATCCCTGTGGTATTGAAGTTCCGGGTTGGTGTCCGGCGACGGATAACTGCTTCACTTTAGCCTGTCTTTATTGGCAGCTTACCTAGGAGAAGGAAAACTCTGAACACTAAACCTATGTATGTCGGTAAATATATTTGTATATGTGTACATAAGTATATGCGTATGTATGTTATATATACATATATATATATATTAGGAATTGGGTTAAATCCGACAGATTCTAAATTTATTTGTTTAAACGTTAGTTCTTAAATGGATACTCATATATGACTAAATGGTCTGTTTTATTTATTTATTAAACAGTATATTTATCTATTTACATATACGGGCCTGAATATTAGAGACATTTTGTTAGAAAGGTGCATATATAAATAAATAAAAAAAGGGCATTTACTCATATATGAGTATCCACAAAAAAGTTTAAGCAAATAAATTAAAAATATGTTTTATTAATGTATGTATGCATATATATATATATATATATATATATATATATATATATATATATATATATATATTATAGTGCTAATTATATATATATATATATATATATATGTGTGTGTATATATATATATATATATATATATATATATATATATATATATATATATATATATATATATATATAATACTATTAGTAGTAGTAATCTGATAAGTATAAGTAACTACACACGTTTCGGAAGACCTTCGGTTTCTTGATTTGAAAAAAATCAAATCAATATCAAAGGAAAAAAGGTATAAAAAAAAAGAAAGAGCCGAGAACATGAACGCCTGTCGAAAAGAGCCAGCCTTCCCTGACGATCTACTTAGGTGAAACATTGGTCTGGCTCTCTAGGTTTAACTATATATATATATATATATATATATATATATATATATATATATATATATATATATATATATATATATATATATCTATATATATATATATATATATATATATATATATATATAGTGTTAATTGATATCGAGAAGCAACATCTGTTGCTTGGCGAACTGACAGTGGCATGGGAAGATGGGACTGAAGAGACTTATGAAAGAAAATTGCTTCGGTATGAGGAACGGGTGGGTGAAGGCTGTGAGAGAGGATACGGCTGCACCCTAGTGGCGTTTGAGGTTGGCTGTAGAGGATTTCCTGCTGCTTCCTTAAAGAGACTCATTAAGAGTGCTGGTATCCAAAAATCGAATAAGGTGATAGACTTGTGGTGAAAAAGCGGTGGAAGGCAGTGCATGGATTACCCAGAAATTCTTATCGAGTCGCATCCAACTAGCCTATACCGGTTTCAACGTAACATCATCCAGCTGTTGCAGGCCCACCGTGTGGAGAGGTACTGAGCCGAAACTTTGCTGAAGCACGGCGCTCAGCTGAAGATTGCAGCTGGTCTGGAGCACTTGATGTGTACATATGTTCAATACTCTTGGTTCTCCAGTGACAACCCTGAAAGGATGATGACGACTGTGATAGTGCAGTGACAGCAGTGATAGGGATGCGGGGCGTGAGCAGCCCGCCCTGAGTTTTTTGCGAGAAGCAGCGCTTTTATGTGATCGGTTTCTACAACAGTTCTTTATGACCGTTGAGGACTGTCCTGCTCATATAGGGATGGTGGGATGGGAAACCTTTTGAAGATCGCCCCCGCCTGAAGTCTGGCAAACCCAGACCAGTATGTAATCTTCCGGCCCATCCATGGATCAGGTAGAGTCGCCTGTTTCATGTCGGATGTAAAACGACGCGACTTGCTACAGTTACAATGGGTACGAAAATGGACAGGCAATCTGGTAATGACGGCTATGAGAGCCAAAGGGAATGTGATGGCTGTAAAAGAGTTTTCAAATCAGTGAAGGGTCGCAAGATTCACCAAACAAAGATGAAATGAGGCGGTGATTCAGTGGCAAAGAAGCGTACGGCAGCAGTCGGTAAGTCGTCGAGGTCTCGGACAGTGTCCTGCAGGATTCTTTTTTCGAAGCTGAATCTAGTCGCCGAATTATCAAGTGGCCCTCCTCTATGGATAGGGCCTGGTCAGAGATGGTTGAAGACTTATCAGCAGCCATCCAGACACTCAGGGTTGGTCCAGGAAGGAAGGTCTGCCAGCTTGGGGAGATGATCATTGACTATGGGGTCACTAGGTTTGGGTTAAAGGAAATGAAAGCTAAGTCCTTAGGTCCAGTGCAGGTAAGTCGGCGGCGAAGAACCATCCGGTCATTGAGGAAAGAGATGCGAAGGTTACAAGCAGCAATGCGGGCTGATTAGCAGAGGACAGAGGAAATCAAGCCAATCCTGGAAGACATAAGGAAGCGAATTAGCAAGTTAAGTAGAGCGGAACGGTTTGCCAAAAAGAGACAGAAGACCCAGAAGTCATTCACGGAAGGTCCTTTCCGCTTCACGAAGCAGTTGTTTAGGAAGAAGACTAGCGGATCGTTGAGTGTTGAGCAGGAGGAGCTGGAGCGACACCTTATGAGTACGTACTCGGATGCCAGCAGGGAGGTCCCAGTCGAGGTGATGCCAGGTTTATTCAGGTCTGGCGCCGCGGAAGTAGCTTTTAATTAGTTTCCAGTGACTTGGAAGGAGTTCCAAGGAGTTGTACGGAGGTCAAGATCGTGTTCTGCGGGTGGTCCTTATGGTGTGACATATGCTGTCTTCAATAGGTGTCCCAGGCTGCTGAGGTGTTTGTGGAGGCTTCTTGTGAAGATTTGGGAAGTTGGTGATGTTCCGGACTGTTGCTGTCGAGCTGATGGCGTGTATATACCGAAGTAGGAGAATTCATTGACACTTAGTCAAATTCGCCCAGTATCTCTCGTGAACATCGAAGGAAAGCTGTTTTTTAAGGTGTTTGCCAGGAGGCTGACGGGCTACCTGCTTGGGAATAACTATAAAGACACTGGTATTCAAAAGCAGGAGTCCCAGGGTTTCCAGGGTGCTTGGAACATGTGTCAATGATTTGGGCAAAGATCCGCGAGGCTAAAATTGAAATGAAGAATATTCACGCCATCTGGCTGGATCTTGCTAATGCGTTTGATTCAGTTCCACATAACATGATACAGCTGGCGTTGGAGTTCTATGTTCTGCAGAGACTCAGGGATTGTCTGGCTATGTACTTCAACCAGTTCATGCTGCGTTTTTCAACGATGAAGTACACTACAAGGTATATGAAGCTGCAGAAGGGAATTGCTATGGGATGTGCCATCTCTCCAGTACTATTTGTGATGGTGATGGAGGTGATCTTGAGAGATCTGACGCCAGAGTACCGCTTCCTGCAGAATGAGGTCAAAATATGGGCATTTATGGATGACTTGACGATAACTGAAGATGATAGGAAAGTAGTACAATTGGTTCTGGATAGACTTGCAGAGTTGGTAGAGTGCAGTCAGATGGCCTTCAAACCAAAGACGAGCAGATCACTGTCTATGAGGGGAGGTTCTATCATACATGAAATATTTTCCATCGCAGGTGAAAAGATACCACCAGTGCGGGAAGAAGGTGGGAAATGGTATAACTTCCCCGTGGCAGATCGTTACCGTGGGATTGAAATCCAGCAACAAGCAGATGTGTATGCATTTTGGATTGATGCCGAGACTAATGTGGCGGTTAACTATATATGCGGTGGCACTGTCTCGAGTTGAGATAATTGAGAGGAAAATTAGTAAATGCATACGGAAGTGGCTTGGTGTTGCCAGGATTCTGTCGCCGGTGGCTTTGTATGGCAGCTCGGGGTAGGGGCCTTCAGTTACCTATTACTTCTTTGGTGCAGGAGTACAAGGTGGCAAAGGTAAGATTGCAGTCCATGCTGTGTGAATCTAGAGATGCTGTAATCCGGAAAAATGTGCCGGAGGTGAAGACAGGAAGAAAGTGGAAAGTGTCAGACGTGATGTCAGCAGTGGAAGTGGTGGTAAAGCAGGCAGAAGTTGAGGGTGTTACAAGGAAGGGACGTGCTGGACTTGGTCTAGTTGAGAGGGAGAGATTCTAGTCAGAGGCCAGTAGACAGGAGCAACGCAAGTTACAGGAACAGGGGGTTTGAAAGCTCGAGGAGGAGAGACGTGTAGTGCGGACTGTCCAGCAGGATCAACAGGGTCTATGACTCAATTTGGAGGATATTTAGGGTGTTTTAGATCAATTGGTCTGATTGGTGGCGTCTAGGAGCAGGGAATTTGATGTTCCTCATACAGGCAGCATATGAAGTGACAGCATCACCAGCAAATTTGAAGAGATCGGGACTGCAGGAGTCACCCTCGTGCCGGTTGTGTGTTGATTATGGAAACTTTCGCCACATACTGTCATCCTGCCCGAAGACGCTACAGAACGGCTGGTACGCCTTTCAGATATAACTTGGTTCTGGATGCTGTGGCAGCAGCTGCGAGAAGTGATGGACCTGCGATGGGTAGCCTTCCTAAAGCAAGGTGTGACTGATACAAGGCAGATGAGGTCGGAGGACTCAAGGAAGTGGAGAGCGTTGACTGATGCTACACTGCCAGTGGAGGTTATTGTGTCTGGACTGAGACCAGATCTGGTCTTAATTGATATCGAGAAGCAACATCTGTTGCTTGGTGAACTGACAGTGGCATGGGAGAGAAGGGATTGAATAGGCTCATGAAAGAAAGTTGCTTCGGTATGAGGAACCGGTAGGTGAAGTCCGTGAGAGAGGATACGGCTGCACCCTGGTGCCGTTTGAGGTTGGCTGTAGACGATTTCCTGCAGCTTCCTTAAAGTAATTCCTCAAGTGTGTTGGTATCCAAAAGCCGAATAAGGTAATAAAGACATGGTGAAAAAGCGGTGGAAGGCAGTGCATGGATTACCCAGAAATTCTTATTGAATCGCATCCAACTAACATAGACCGGTTGAAACGTAACATCATCCAGCTGTTGCGGGACCACCGTGTGGAAAAGTACTGCGCTTAATGGGACGAAACTTTGCGGAACACGGCGCTAAGTTGAATATTGCAACTGGTCTGGAACACTTGATGTGTACATGTGTTCATATATATATATATATATATATATATATATATATATATATATATATATATATATATATATATATATATATATATATATGATATCACCCCTGGTAGGCGGCTGATGAAGACAGGGTATCGCAAGTGTTAATACACGTTGTATGTTAAAATATATATATATATATATATATATATATATATACATACATACATATCCATTTATCTATCTCTCACTCTCTCTCTCTCTCTCTATATATATATATATATATATATATATATATATGTGTGTGTGTATATATATATATGACGAAATATCTAATTTGAGAGAAACGACTTGCAAATGGAGATGAATTCCATTTCATGATGAATGAAACATAGTTTCCTTGTTAATGAAATAATTCTTCCGCTCATTTCGTAAATACGTTTGTGTACACAAGCTTCCGGTGAAAAAATCATGCGTTTTTACCCTTTATTTTTCGAAAAGGAGAGCTGGTAACTTTTGCACAGACATAATACATATTAAACTACGCTTCATATTATTTTTGTTTTCGTCATTTTACCCCAAGCCAGTTGACATTGCATTTAAATTTTTGAAGATCAAACTTGACTGGAAAGCAAAAAGTCGGAAGAGACTTCCATAACCAGGAAGTGTTAGCATAGAGCTTACAGTTACATCTAACAGTTCCAGCAGTTAAATGGCGAGAGCTTACTGCCAATTTATTATGGCACTAACATTCGTTCATTCGAGGTGCCAAATAGGAACAATTACCATGGAAATTTTTATAGAAAAGATACAGGGAAGTTACGTTATGGTATTGGGAAAGTGACTGAAGCCGAGATACCAGGTCAGGATTGATAACATTACAGATTCTTCTCTGGAATCTCTAATTACATAGCAGAAGCTCCAGACCAGATGTAATAACAATATTCAATGCATGGACGAATGGGTAGACTGATAAATGTGTAAGGTAGATTCTGGCGGGAAAAGCTGTCTATACCAGACACAATGAACCAAATTTCCTAGCAACAGACCTATCAGTGGATTCAGTATAATCTTTCCAATTCACATCAGAGGAAAACGTTTATCGCATAAAACCCAATGGGTCACTCTCGTGGATGTTAGCATCAGCAATGTCAAATGGAGGCAAAAATGGTTCTCAAAGACAATTAAAAGAGAGCAGTTTCGTTTTAGACTAGAAATTCAAGCAACATAGAAGCGTAAACTTTAACCACAACGAATTAGTTATGGAATTAATTAGAAAAGTGTCAAAACACACCTGAGTTAAAACAAAAACAAATAATAAAACAACACAAATAACACCGTTGGGCAAACAAGTGGGACGCATTTAATCCAGCGAAGTCAGAAGTTCTATCTCAATTAAGATTAGTTGTTCTCATCATTAAATACATGGATCAGTTTACGATATATAACCAATTAAATTTGCGCCTGTCTTTTTCTTTCAAAAGCCTTGCTGAGTAAGGTAGATAACATCGAATTAGGTCATAGAATTCCGTTGAAAACATATGCGATTGGACACAGCGAAACAAAAGTAATAAACTAAAATTTAAAATACACCTGATCACGTGTCCAACTGAAAAAAGTTTGGATTAGCTATCTATGTGAACTTATAATGAAATAAAATAACGCTAGATAAATTCTTAGGGAACATTTAATAGAATTGGCATCCGGAAAGAGAATGCTGATAGCGGAAAGAAACCTTGGAAGGATATCAGTGTGTGTATTTAGGCATGTTGACACTTGTAGCATCTTATTTTCAAATATATGGTTTCTTAAAAACATGGAAGAATATCAGGAAATGTAAGTTCGGGCAAAATGAGACTTAAATTTTTCGTATTTATCATTAAATTTTATTCAAACCCTTTCTTTTTTTCAGTTACTCTTGGCCACTCTGTGGTACGCGGCCTCTGAGAGACTTCTGTCGAATCGTCGTCATTACATTGTCGGAAATGTGTGGGAAACTGTCTAAAATAGACTTTAAGGCGGTTGGTTGGTTATATAACAGCGTGTATTACAAATCTTTCTCGTGCATACAGAAACAGAAACAGCTGTGAAGTTACGTGCTTCTTCATTCGACGGTCGGGATTAATTCTAGGTCTGCCTTCTGCTGCACCTGGCTTCTTTTATAGTCGGCAATGTCTGTTTTTGCCTCGTACGACAATAGTATAGAATGTAGGAGGGCTATTAATGCTAAATGAAGAGAAATATAGATGTTGCAGTAGCGTAAAAGTTATTGTCCGATGGAGTTCATATTCGTTTGCGCCTGGCTTCTTAGGCTGTGTTATAAAAATATATCTACTTAGGTCATCCGGAATATCACAACTGTTGCAGATTTCATTTATTGTTTCTTTAATCTTGTCCATGTCTAAATCGTCTAAAGATGTCATCATCTCTATTACTATTCAGTCTGGCCCTGTCGCTTTGTTTCTGTTCAGTTTGGCTTGTGCTGTCCCCACTTCGATTTTTAATATTTCCGGCCAGTCAATATTTCTGTGTATTGCCGGTTATTCTCTTTCGTCGAAGAGTTCTCCGATATATTGGTTCCATCTATGAAGTATTTTTCTTTCCTGATATCAGCATTCTGTCCTTGGATTGTATGCATCCTGTTGAGCGTGTCGTTTGTCCTGTTTTTATTTTTTATTCATATTTGTGATACTCATTGTTTGTAATTCTGCACATTTTTTGTTGAGCCATTCCTCTTTAGCCTGCCTGCGTTTGTTCTTTATTTCTTTTGTGTAGTATCCTATATTGTGTTGTGCCTTGCCATTGTTTTGCCTCCTTTTAATCATTTCGTCTGTCATCCATTCATTATTATCATCAGGGTTAGTAAAACTAGGCGATGGAAATGCCGTCTCTGAGAGGAAGCAGTGTATGTTGCAGTTGCAAACTTCAAAAGAGTATCACCCAGAAACTGTAACTAAGGTTCGCTTAGTTATAGTATAAACCGCAAGATAACCCTGGATGTTGTACAGACAGAAAATGTACCTGAGCTTCTGCAACAGAGATCAGCTATACACCCGAGTAGACTACTTAGTTTAATGAGACTGACGGACACCAACTATTTTCTACTACTTTCTGTTGATTAGTGACATTACAAAATCTTCCAGGATTTATTGTTTGTTTGTTTAACGGCATATTAACACATTATGTGTGATTTAATGCCGAAATATAATTTTGTGGGGAGCATTAGTAATTTTCTTTATAAAAATGTATTGATAGTAATTTTATTTTCAAAAATGTATTGCTGGTATTTTCCACACCAAGAAAATTGTCTGAAAATAATTGTTCCAAAACAATTATTCGAAAAACATTTATTCGAATTGTAAATTGTTTGAATGAAAATTAACCAAAAAGCTCAATTATACTAAATAATAATAATTTGAAATACCTATGTTTGAAATACTTATGTGGTTTTGCTTTGAGAGAGTCAATGCTGATTTAGCTAGAACTAATAACGCCTTCGAAGTATGGCATAGGGCTGTTTTTGCAGCAAGTGTCATCCCATCACTCCATAATATGGAAATTCCTAGACACTCTTAAAAGAGAACAAGACGTGAAAGAAATTCATATTGCAAAAGTAAGAGAAAGTTTGCAATATATCAAAAGCTTCATGAAAAACCGCGACGTAAATGGAAAACTTAAAAAATTAGTGACATCCTTTAACGAGTACTATTCAGTAGGTAACTATTTGTGTGCATTATCATATAAATTAAGGTAAAATAATTTTTTCTTACTAAATATTTTTCTTAACGATATTTATATTTCGAATAATTATCCTTTGTGAATTTCTTCTTTTAATTTTTACTGCAATAAAGAATTTTGCATTTCGAATAATTATCATTTAGTATAATTGTCCTTTTGATTAACTTTTATTCAGACAATTTACAATCGGTATTTTCACTATAAAAATGTATTTTTATTCTTTCATAGTTTAGGGGGTTAACTATTTGTCTATAGAGGGGACCCTAACAGGTGCCACCACACCGTGTCAGGGTTTACCTGAGAACAACAGCAATTAAGAGGTGGTTCCCTGATTCTCAAAACCTCCTGATCACAGGCTTTGGTGCCGGATGTAGTTTATCGTGTAGTGTAGTTTTCGAATTTCACATGTCATTGGCCATGATCTAGAAGGAAGGTGTGCTATGATATCCTTTAGTCGCCAAATATAGTTAACGAAATAACCGTATACTTATGTGTAGCATCAGTAATTTCTCCTGATAGCAGATTTGAACGCTGAATATTAAATCTCTAAAATATTCATTCATAACAAAATAAAAATTAAAGCACATTTATGTCTATTTATAGAATTTACAGATTAAGAGATTTAGTTCTGTCATGTCAAACAGTCATGAAGATAAGTGGGTCTTTAGTTTGAGAAACTTATCATTGTAGCTGAGGGGCACCTCAAAATGTTGTAATGGTTAGGAAAATTGTCTCACTAGAACAATTATGATTGAGTACTGAGTTCTATGCTCATTGGGTGCCCCATATATTCCGTCTTGTGCTGCATCTAAGCTACGCTTAGAAAATCATCCTATCATTCTAGCTGAGATTAATTTCAAGCATCGAATCTAAAAACTGAGATATCCTATTAAATTTTATTTAATTTCGTAAAGATGTCGATTCATAAACGGGTTACTTACTTTTGTGCAGTATTTATGTACAATTTTGAGCAACTGTGTATTAGAATACGATGCAAATAAAAAAAAATCATGTTGTAACTTTAGAACAAAATTTGGGGATAAATCTGACCTTTGTTGACACTTAATTCAGATTTTGAAAACAGGAACGACAGAAGATCATAATCACCAGCGCAGTTTACACTTCACTCAGTAGATTGCAAGAAGTTTAACAAAAGCGAGAACAAAGTTCAACTCCAATCACACCTGTTTCATTGCGAAAGAAAATACTTGAATGAAACCTGGTGCTAAACTCAGCTTAAGGCTCACTTAATCAAATCTAAGTTCAAAAGTTTCATAAAAGTCTTCAAATTTATGATTCCATCCAAACAAAAGTAGACAGTTTAAGTATGAAAAGGATTTAAGGGTATCTAATAAATAAATGGTAATTTCTGTCCGAATTTCTGGGATAAGGACTTATTATTATTTACACTATATACATTCGGACTATTGTCCTTATCTTTGTTGTTGTTATCACAAAGTTTCGGCTGTTGTGCTCTCCGGCTTTCATCAGGTGTATATTGATTGGGTAACGTACAGGGCGTTCAGAACTGAACCCTTTATTTAATCTACATCGCTATTGATCCGTAGGTCCTATGGGACAATAAAAGGGTTCCTCTCTGGCCAAAGGCAGAGAGTTCAACCAGCTTAGCTGGAGACGAATCTCCAACTAATTGCCGAAGAAAGTCTCCTTTGCTCACTATATGTAATTAATGATAGTCAGTCCACATAGGCGATAGGGAGTGTGTGGCATTCTATTACAACAAATATCAACAACAAAGATATGGACAATAATCCGAATGTAAATAGTGTAAACAAAAGTAAATTTAATAAAGGAAGATATGTCCAAAATGTCTGGATATTTACTAAGGTTAGAATTCTCTACAGTTCATAGGAATGGTGTTGAATTTTCTTTTCGTATAATTATAGTCAAAATAACTGACGGGTTTTACCTTGGGAATAAATTACTTGAATAAATGTAAAATACTTGTATAAAGTTGCGTGATATTCTCCCCAGCCAATTCAGTGTAAATATGAATCCGGGTGGCGTATTGTAATATTGTTTTGTTGATATTTTTATTTTATTACTTAATAACTATTAAAATGCAAAGATGAAGGTTTAAAATCAGTGAGCAACTCGTTTTTTACCCAAAATAAATTGTTTGAAAGAAACTAGGGTTACATTTTTGCTTCAGAGAATGCTCAAATATATTGATTTTTGGAAATACATATTAAGGCTCGAAACGAGAAGACAATTCCCCTTCAGGAATCAAATAATTTCAGCCTTTCATTTAATTCAAAGACAAGGTACAAAGATGATAATTTTAATTTAAATACACAGTACAAAATAAAAATTTTAATTCAAAGACACGGCTTACGAAAATTTAAAGACAGTAGCATCAATTATATCCACTTATAATAATAGATTTTCAAGTTAAAAAAAAAAGACTGGTATTTCAATTTGAATGCAGTTTTCAAACGTAAAACATCTCTAAGTGCTGACTGTTGACGCGACCACTTTTCAGTGATATATAATCTCTATCTGTAAAAGGCAGGATGTGTGTGTGTGTGTGTGTGTGTGTGTGTGTAACGAGTGCACGGCCGTAATTTTCGACGGATTTGCACCAAAATTTACATTCACATGCTCCAAATTAGTGAAAAGGCCAAGACCGACGTTGCATTTCCTAACTCCCATCGATAGTGGAAATAACAATTTTCATGTTTCTACGGCAGTTTTCATGTAGTTTGCGGCCAATTTCTATTGGCCAGAGTGAGAGACTATAGCTAGCTGCCACGAATAGGCAGGAAGATTCTATTGGCCAGCGTGAGAGCCAACAGCTGACTGACAGGAATGTTAACTAGCATGATAGCATGCAAAAAAAATCGATAGCTGCATTCATCACAAGTGGGAAAAATTTAAATCTGCATGGCACTTTTCTCCAATTGGCTCATTCGCTTGCTTAAACTCTACGTTGATTCTGATTCCGCAGAACTGGGTTGGGTGTGAAAAGATATTTGTTGTTAACATTGTTTTTTCATTCGGTTTTTCCAGTTACGAGTCCTTTTTTAAAGCTGATCGTTTTGTGTTCATTTTGTTTAGTTCTTTTTTCGTAACAGATTTAATGTTTAGTATAGAGCTTAGAAAAAAATCGCAGTGTGAGATAGGCAAGAAGAAAGGCATGTAGCAACATCAGCACGGCAAAGGGCACTCCTTTAAAGGCAGGAAGGGAAAAACTATTTTAAGTCAACTGATAGCGATTGCTGTATGAGTCGTACGATTTTTGAATCAAGCACGGGCAACGCCGGGCTACGCTGCTAGTCTCCAAATAAAACTGGAAATTAAAGAAAACCAAATATGCACCCAGATTGAACTACGACAGATCTTTGGACGAAACGAATTGTAATGAGATATATAGTGACGGCCTTAAAGGCAAATACAATGAACAAATTGGGAATGGAAATGCCCGGTTGGACCCATTAAGAGAAGCTTTAGTGATATTTACAAGCGAGATCATCCCAAAGAAAATAGGACAAGAAAAAAGGAGTGGATGACAGATGAAATTCTCCACATGCCAAAATACAGAATATAGGACATTACACAAATAAATTAGCAACAAATGCGGGTAGCCAAAAGTGCAATTGCTCAATGGGAACTGTGGAAAAATAAAAAATATATTAGCATGATAGATAAGGCAGATATTCTTAAAAGAATAAGAGAAAGAACTGGATAAAAGATGAGCTCATCGACAGGATGCATAGAATCAGAATAAGAAACTCTCTTAATAAAGAAAGAAAAGTACTTCAAAGATAGAACGAATACGTCGGAAAACTCTTTCGTGTTAAAAGAGTGAAACTTGCAATACAAGAAAAAGGTGGCAGGACCAAAAATATTATCGTCTGAAGTGGCATCAACAGTGGCCAAAGAAACAGGACCAGATGACGTTGTAATAGAGATGCTAATAGATGACGACATCATTGTCAAAATTCTTCTTCTTCTCCCTCCTCCTTTCCTCTTCCTCCTTCTTCTCATTCTCCTCCTACTTCCCACTCCTCTTCCTTCTTCTTCATTTAATGCCGAAATTTAATTTTCTTGGGAGCATTAGCAAATATTGTCGGTAATTGTTTTACTATGAAAATATATTGCTGGTATATTTGCTATTGCTGTGAGACCGATACTTTCCTACAGCAATGACTCTCCCAGTACTATATTATTATGTGAATGGTAGTATCATGGGAGTAGCACCAGTAATGCGCAGCCGCGTACGATACCAATATCGGACACCACTGGATAGTGAGCTCTGCTTACTCTTACACTATTCTTTGTAACTTTCTGTTTAATATATCTTTCTTACCTCTAACCCGTGTTCCGTGTTTTCCTTCCGTGGCCCCTACTTCGGGTCCACATCAGCTATAAAAATATATTGTTTATACTTTCATGGTGTTTTGACCCCCTTTTGGGGGTTAACTAGCTAGGACCCTAACATGCTAGTGGACCTAAGGGCAGCAGCAATTAAGAGGAGTTTCTACGTTCCTCAAAACGTCCTGCTACCGGATGTAGTTTATCGTCATACCCTGGAAGAGATTCTAAATATGTCCTTTCTATTTCCACATCTAAAATATGCAACCTTAGTGATATGCCGGAAGATTTGATTAGATCCATTTTCATAGCGCTACCAAAAGAAGCCAGTTGCAAGCGACTTCAAACTTCATTGGGCATTCAGCCTAATGAGTCAGATAACAAAACTTATCATCCGAATTCTGATGAATAGAGCGTGCAGCAGAATCAGGCTGATAATAGAACAAAAACAGCTTCATGAAAGATACTGAAACATGGAAAGCGATATCTATGCTCAGCATGGTATCGGAAAGAGCTTGAATTGATTCGTAAGCTTTGATCAATCTGGGAAAAATATTACTTTTATCTAGAACTAATACTGGAAGAAAACTGATTGCATACGGATAGAAAATGAATTAAATAAATACAGAAAAGAAAGAAAGCTAGAAGAAAGAACTAACGTTCATCACTTATGAGAAGACAAAATAGATGGCTCTCAGCAATAGGAGCGGCCTAAGATGCGGACTACGAATTGGAGATATCGAAATCAAACAAAATCGAATATTGACATATCTGAGAAGTCTTCTAACAGAGATAGCGACACTGAAATTCGAAAGGAAGCGCAAAGGAATAGCGAAAGATGCCCCCCTAAAACTAAGTAAAGTATTAAGAAACATGAACGCCAGAAACAAAGAAAAGAGTACTGAATGCTTATGTAATACCTGTCCTCCTATGTGGCAATGAATCTTGGACCATCTCCCTACAGATGAAGAAGAGGCAACAACAATATAGGTCTACAAAAGGATGCTGAGAAACATACTGGTAGAACATGTGAGCAATGAGGCACTTTGAAGGGAAATGGAAACAAAAAGTATGATTATACATAGAATCCTAAAGAGAGAGATGAAATCTTTAGGGAACATAATGAGGAAAGAAGGCCTGGAGAATCTGATACTCGTAGGACAAAATGAAGGGAAAGCGGAGCGAGAAAAGCCGCTAATAATCTGTTATTTACCGTACCTATGAACACTAATGTCCCAATCCTCCTAAATACGTTGGACACTATTGTAAGAGGGTAAAATGCTAAGTAGTCCAGCACTAGCAGTAGTTTACCTACATCACACTGCTGGCGAGTATTGTATTTTGTTGATATTATACAGATTACCATTTTATTTCCAACCTCCGTTTTGGTTATTCCTCATTCAGTAACCCTCTCTAGGTTACACATAATCTATCTTGTGTAACTGGATGGCAGAAGAGGGATTGGGATAGATAATGAAAAGCTAAAATTTACTAACGACTATAAAAGATAGGAAGTGATATGGAGAGTTATTATTGTCCACGCCCTGAAACGGCAAGGCGCATAGAAGAAATTCAAATCTGTACTGAAAAGCTTAAAAAAAATTCGGAATAAGTATTCAGCTTCACTTACATTTACTCAACGCTTCAATAAACAATATGAATGCTAAAACACTGGCTCAACGCGTTCTCACTCGTTCATCGGACAATAAACTTTTGAAAACTGAAGCAAGAAGATCAAAATGATTGTAGCCAGTTCAAACTTGTTACACGAGCAGCGTTCTGGGATTGTCGATTTGATATCATCAAGCATTTAAGGATCAATTCTACGGATATTGATACGAATCTTTATTGTTACGAATACAAGCAAAGCACTAAACATTATAAAGGCAGTAACATAAGAAAAAACATTAAATAAAAGAAACTTTATATTCTATTTACTGGGGCGTTTTGACGTAGTACAGTGGTTATTCATTTAGTCTCACATACGGTTAGTAGTGAGTTTAACATACATATTTGCTTGGAGCATATCTAAAATGTTAGTAAATAACTTTATTCTGTTTATTATGTTAACAAACAGAATTAATGCTTTTCTAGATTATCTTCATTTTCATACAATCAAAATTATATATTCCAGTATAGATAAGCGTTTCCTTCTTAACCTTTTGTTTAACGTGGTGTGGAATGTCAACATTTTGACTATTTTCTCTTCGAGTTACGTGTGCTATCCATTTTAGTTGTTGCTGCTGTTGGTACTCCTCAAGTGATGGTTTCTGTTACTTGGTACAGTTTTTTGTTTGAGATTCTGTAACGCCAGCCTACAAACTTCGAAAATATATGGCACTATCCAAGACCTAAATGATTTATTTGCTCGAAGCTATTTTAACCATTGGCCTGAGAAAGCGGTTGAATATTGCCAAGATGTTTAAATGTTTCTGAACGAGTTTGGTGACATGCATGACATCCATATGAAAGTCTGGAACACCGAAAGAAAAATGTGAAACGAAAATATTTAGCGGGAATTTTAAAAGGCACATTGAAACCATCGCAGCTGAAAGCTTTTAGTTATGGTTACGCAGAAGACACTTAAAAAAAGATATTTCATCGTATATTATTGCCACCCAGAATAATGCGATACAGCCAGTTGTGACAGAACAAATATAAACAAAACGTAGAAAAACAGCGAAACTACATCATAAATAAATGCACAGACAAAAACAAGCCGGAGGATTAATTAGTTGCTTTCGACTATGCAGTCAACTGTGATGGAGTCACACACACACACACACACACACACACACACACACACACACACACGCGCGCACACACACACACACACACACACACACACACACACACACACACACACACACACACACACACACACACACCAGAATGTGAAGGGGAGGCGATTTAGCAAATCTTGACGTGACTCTTCAGACATTAAACAGAAGGAAACAAAAGAAAAATCAAAAATTACTATCAGCACACTTGGTAACAGAAGAAACCGTGGATATGACAGTAACAGTCAGGTCGATTATACATGGCATACTAGGAACTAGCACATTGGAGACAATATCAGTTATTACTGTCCAGGCAGCAAAAGCAGCTGTATCAGCAAGTGTATAGAGGAAGCTATACTGAGACTTCCACTCGATACCCAGGAAAAAATCCGTCAGATAATTCTAGTGTGAATATTAAAACGTTATTACTAGTAGCAGTATAACTAGGAAATTTGCTTGAGATTGTTGTGAAGGGCTTTTTGCGAAAAGACAGCAAGAAAGAAACGGAAATGAGTAAACGCCCCAGACAGCAAAAGCATTATAAAAATCACCAAGAATATTTGCGCGATTGCAGGAGTTACGAGGAACTTGATCCGCAATAAAAACAAAAGTTGCGAAAGCGTAAATAATAATAAAAAGTAATACTAATAAAAGAAAAATGTCAACGATAGACAAAAAAGTAAAAGACAAAAAAAAAGACATTGTTAATAATCTAGCAAAACAAAAGTGTCGAAACAACACTAATGTAATACTATAATTTATTTTTCGTAGACTGGTCATCTTCTTTGTCTAATGGTAAGAGGTAATAAAATTACAATTCGGAGTTCACTTTAGTTGAAGGTTCTCGCTACATTGGAGATGTTGTTGTTGAAGATAGAATGAAAGGTTAAACGACTCCATCGCCTGATTCTTCCCCTCAGACCGCACGGAAATCGACAAAAAATATTTTATCATCACCTTTCTGCTGATACTACTTACAATTTAAGACGCTGACCACTGTGGCTACATTATCCCTTAAAACGTTTTTTATGGTTAACTCTTAGACGACGCGCAAAGGCTGCATGAACGTGCAGGCCAAACGGATAAAAAACGAGAAAATTCATTTTCTAAAAGAAATAATTTTTATGCTTATTTTCGCTTTATTTGTAAACCGAAACTATAACAATGACATTTTAAGTCTCTTAGAGTAGAACAATACAAAAAATGGAAATCAAGCAAATATTCTGAAATTTAATATTTTTAAACAATAGGATATTCCTTTAGACATTCTATACGCAATGGAATTGCGTACTCGTTGCAATAACTTTCAGCTTTTCCGATTTCATGGTTAAATGAAAATCGCCAAGTTCATGCTTAAATAATCACCATATTCCTTGTAGGTCCCGGCATAATGTTCTACCATCTTTGTGTATGGATGTCAGTACCTGTTTCTTACGCAGTTAATCGGATCTGTAAACCGGTTTTATTCAGTTTACGTTTGAAACAGAAAACATATATTACACATTATGTATTTACATCATTACCTATACACACCACATATTTTCTCGGAACCATATTAGCCATTCTCATGATAAAAGGAATAAGCCTGGGTATCAGCATTCACTGTCGACCTGGTCGCATCTGCACACTTCCAATATTTCCACTTGTAATTTTGCAGAATTTTGTTAGGTACCCTTGCTCAGTTTTAGTCTGAGATCTATTTTGTAACCAGTGGTCTGTTTGTGGAAAGAAATAACATATTCCTTCAAATCGGAAAAGATTTCTTTCCTATGTGGAGACATTACGATACATTTTTACAGCGAAACCTATGACTATTATATTTATTTTTATCATTGGTTACACTATATCACAGCAACTATTGGAAAAAAAATCAATAACGGTTTTAAATAAACTTACTAAATAGAATGAGATAAAGATGTATCGTAGAAATATACACACTCTCAGCCTGCAACATATTTTGCAATAGTTTAAACCGTATAATTTCGTTATATAACTCCGGAAAATATCCTGTATAACTGTGTAATATTTCACTTGAAATAATAAAATACCATTATGGTTGGTTTAGATGAAAATGTATTTTCTGTGAAAATGCTAAGAGTGTATTCGTTTACAGGAGACAACGTCAACGTAGGTTGCACAAATCTTAGAGACTGATTATTTTCTCTCATTTGACACGGGTATAAGCTTATTAATTAATTAGAAAATACTAAAAGCATCTCTTATCAATAACAATAATAATTGCTTCCCATTAGGCAATTTTGCTGCCTTTTGATTACTCCATAACGAACAAACATCAAATTCGACAGCTGAACATAAAACTACGACACTGTCTTGTAGGTTAACATGTCATTCGTACTCATATATATAAATAGTCTCTGATATGTCCGCAGACGTAAATACTCTTAATTGCATACACTATTCCTAATCTGTAAAAATGGCTTCTTGTTGAAACTTGACTAATGCATGGAATAATAATGCAACACAAAATGTACTTAGAACAAAATGTATTGAAACAAGAAAGTGTACACAATATTTACATATAGTCTTTTGTATATTCCTGGGAAGACCGTTCCTGGAGAATGTGTTGACTGAGTCGCAGTCGGGCAGAGTCTCTGGTTGAATCTCTTGATTCGTTCCCCTCTCTTCCCGGTACCAACCATATTTATATGGTTGGTACTCCACTATGCAAATTAGGTGGATCCTACCACAACACTTCTAATTTTGGAATCCCTTTTAATAAAATCACGAAATCCAGATAAATAAGGTTTTCTTCAGTTTTGAAACTGAGATTTTGAATCGATGCACCGATAATAGATAAAGACATTTAGCCCAGTGAAAAATTTCGTTTTTATGTCGTCTTGAGAGCGACATTATAATAAGGTATAAACGGAAAACACAGAGTTTGAAATTATTTAAAAACTGGAAGATGAATAATATTTTCCCTGATCTTGATAATGCCAAGACAGGTGAGTAATCATAAACGCTTGAACAATACTTAATTACATTGTATCCAAATATGCTTTTTCTTTGCGTAAACAAATGTTATTGAAACATTGAAAAGGGAATTTCTTGTCGATAGTCGTTCATGAAATATAAATTTATAGAAACTGCTGAATACCCCCCATATATATATATATATATATATATATATATATATATATATGTGTCAAGTCTATAAACATCATCCCTGATTGCAATTTCACTATCACCAGCATTCACACAATATTCAAATCACCGGCTCTGACTTGTGACAGTCCAAATCTTATATATTTACTTTTCTGCCACAACTGAAAAAAGAAAGAAGAAAGACATTATTATGAAGAGACAAGCACGGAAATCTGTCTTCGGATCAATAACCATAAAAAACAATCATAGACACCAATCCTCGGTCGTTGCACTCTTCACCTAACCGTTCCATAGCATTGATGACATAAGATGCGTACTTTTAGCATCTTTATTCAACGATCGACAAGAAAAACGCAGATCGCAGTTGAAATATATTTTAAAAATAAAAACACACATTAAGGTATTAAACATGTATTTGGTTTTACTCAGAGATTATAATTTCCATAAGGAGCCCTCTAACCAAAAAAACAACATTTTTCAGAAGAGTAAGGGGGACTTCTTTATTTTTCTTCGTCTCGTTGAAATAGGGCACAGGCGTGTCCAACAATTCCGAATTTAAAATCTTTCTCTTCGTATTTCAATTTAGTCAAAAGGCTAATATATAATAAATATTATTATCAGTATTATTATCATTCTGTTGGCATTTTATTCCTCAAATTTTATTAGCCGGCCTATTAAATCTCTGTCTCTCTGTCTCTCTGTTTCTCTCTCTCTCTCTCTCTCTCTCTCTCTCTCTCTCTCTCTCTCTATATATATATATATATATATATATATATATATATATATATATATATATATATATATATATATATTCATACGGAATGGGATGAATGAATTGTCGTCTAAATCATGCAAAAATAAAAATAATTCTCATTTTGACAGATTTACCAAAATTACACAAAAATATCTAGGAATACTAAGGAGTAGATTTATTTAATAAAATCGCCATTGGCTTCAGTCATGGCCTCCAGACGACTTCGGAATCACTTCTGGGCGGTCTTCTGGTTTAAGTTGGTGAATGTTGCCAAAATCCTTGCCTTCAGGTCAACTTCCTGTTACAAGGAGTTTTGTTGGTGTCTCGCTCAACTGTGCCTACACATAATAATCAAGGGGATTACAGTCTGAAGAGTTAGGTTAGATGTAAGCAGTGATGTGGTTGCAGAAATAGTCTGACAGACATGATGGGTTCTCCTGTGGCATGGTGGAGAGTCTGTTGCCAGACATAGGGTTTTCCAGCAGCCACCCTCTTGACCCAGGACAGCACTATCTCCTCAAGACACGATGTAGGCCTCCGGGTTGAGTCTGAGGACCTCACCAACAAATTCGGGAGTTCTTTTCTTATCAGAACGATCAGAGTGAGTTTTCCGAGCTGCTGTACCTTCGTAATCACCATTACACTCATCGATCTCTTTCCGAATCCTCTGCACTGTCCTCAGATCGACACCCAAACAATCCGAAATGTTTTTATTGGAGTTTCCGGTTTCAAGCAGTACAGCATGCCGTTTCCAAATATCTGGCCGAGTGAATTGTGTCATAGTGGTCTTTTTCTCACAGATGGTGCCCAACTGACCCTACTATAATGCGCAGTCGACAGAATCAAATACAACAAACATGTACAAAATTTAAAATATAAAATGGCGATAATTTACCCATCGCACCCTGTATATGCTCTCTCTATACACACACACACACACACACACACACATATATATATGAATATATATATATATATAAAAGTTATGGATATCAATGAGTGCAATCTAATGCTGAAAAAGTGTCCTAATTAATTCAGTGCTGAATATTAATCACATAGAATATTATGCAGGGAGAACCTCTGTATAATATGGATCCATCTTTGTCTTTGACTACGCTCGGTGGTGCACATCCACGTGCACACAGTGGTAATTTATTTATGGCTGGCTTCAGACATACCCTTCAATTTAACGACCCAAGGACTTGTAGAAAACGTTAGTTGTGGCCCGTTAACTACAATAATTGTAGGATTCGATTAAACTCACAAAGAGACGAGTAACACACACACACACACACACTACACACACACACACACACATAATTAAAAAAAAAATGTCAAACAAAAATGAACGAGGACAGAACGGGGCAACTGCAAATTCACGATAAATTGATCTATCGATTATTGTGGAAGCAGATGGTGTAAGACATTTTGCACATCCAAACATGTTTAGACTTATCTCTTTACTACGCAGTATTTTCTAGCATAGAACTGAGGTCCATTTTAATGTTTGCATTTTAAAAGTTTCTAGTTTCACTTTCCGACTGAAAAAACCGCCAGTAACCTAAAAAGTGACAGAAAACAAAAACAAAAACAAAAAAAATAACGAAAGAAAATAAAAACAGAAAAATGGGATTTATTTAAAAATCTGCCTCGTTTTTAAAAATACAATTTTAAATATGGAGAGTGAGTTAAAACTGTGGTATTTAATACTAATCCATTTTCGTGAAAAGCCTTCAGTTAAAAAATATAATTACGTCTGGAAGAAAATCAAGATTGATTATTCCGCTTTCATTTCACCCATATTTAAAGACAAATCCTTTATATATTTGACCTTTATATATATATATATATATATATATATATATATATATATGTGTGTGTGTGTGTGTTTGTGTGTGTGTGTGTGTGTGTACGCGTGTTGTGGGGATTTAGTAGGCCGCTTAATAAAGTTTGAGGAATATATACCCAACAAAATGATAACAATATTGACAATTAGTTTGATGATATTTAATATACATTAGCCTTTTTACAGAAATGAAGCTCGAAGATTTTAATTATAGAATTTTCGGACACACCTGTGTCCTTTTTCAACGAGACAAGGAATAAGTGGGACTTGCTCTTCCGAGGAATGTTGTTGGTTAGAGGGCTCCCTGTGGAAATTATGTTCTCTGAGTAAAGCCAAATCCCTGATTAATACTTCAATGTGTAATTTAATTTTGAAAATATATTTCAACAGCCGATCTGCGTTATTCTTATCGGCTGTTGAATGAAGGCGCTAAAAGCACGCATCTGATTTTCTCAGCACTATGGAACGGTTGTCTGAAGTGAGTAGCGACAGGTCCTCTGGTGGCAGCCACCGGCGAGCTATCAGAGGACAGCCAGTGGTAATATTGCCGAAACGAACAAGCCGGCGGTTTGACAGCGGGACACCAGCGGTAAACGCTAGTGGCATGCCACCCAGTGCTAGATTGGTGGTTTGTGTGTCGGGGTGGCTGTTGGAAGATCCTATGTCTGGTAACAGGACTCTCCACCATGTCACACATACAGGAGAACCCAGTCATAGCTTATATCTTGCCACCTAACTCCCCAGACTGAAAAAACCAACAAAATTCCTTGTAACACTAAAAATGAACTGAAGGCAAGGATTATGACAGCATTCATTAGCTTAAACAAGAAGAGTTGCAGGTGATTCCGAAGTCGACAGGAGGCCGTGATTAAAGCCAATGGCGAATTTATTGAATAAATTTACTCTTTATAGATACATACATACATACATACATACATACATAGATATATAGATTTAATAGGTCGGTTAATAAAATTTGAGAAATAAAAAGCCAACAAAATGATAACAATATTGGCAGTAAAAATTGATAATATTTATTATATATTAGCCTATTGACTAAACTGAAATGCGAAGAGAAAGATTTTAAAGTCTGAATTTTTGGAAACGCCTGAGTCCTTTTTCAACCAGACGAAGAATAAACAAAGAAGTGGTATTTACTCTTCGGGGGAATGTTCTTGGTGGTGAAAATTATAATCTCTGAGTTAAACCAAATACCTGTTTATTTGCTCAATGTGTGTTTTTATTTTGCAAATACATTTCAACTCCGTTCTGCGTCTTTCTTGAATAAAGACGCTAAAAGCACACATCTGATGTCATTGCTATGGAACGGATGGTTGAAGTGAGCAGCGACAGGAAGATGTTTTTGTAGTCTTTTATGGTTTTTTTTTTTTGGTTATTGAACCGAAAACGGAATTCCGTGCCTGTCTCTTCATAACAATTTTTTTGCATTTGTGGCAGAAAAGTAAGTATATCCTTGTTTGTGATTTTACCTTGATTAAGCTTATTTAGGTTGATTGGTAAGTTGTTCATTCGTTCCTCTAAATGTTTTATTTTTTCTTTTACACACACACACACACACACACACACACACACACACACACACACACACACACACACACACACAAATACACGCACTACCACATACACACAGATTCACACACACATATATATGATTTATTAAACTCTCAAAGTCGATTTGATAAAATTTTTGAATATGCTTTAAGAATTGTCTAATATGTTGCACGTCTTGATTACAATCATACATAAACTGTACAAACTACATTTGTTTAATCATTTTACCCCAAGAAAAATGATAATGTCACTAAGCCGCATGAGATTACTGACTTTATTGTGGAGAATGAACAAAAAAAGAACAGGTTTTAGGAAGACAGAAGATGGCGATTGACATACCATTTACATTTTTGAAGATCGTAGGTGGCAGAGAACTAAGTAACCTGACGATATTTCCACAGGCAAACAGTGCCGGAAAAGAAACTTTTAGAATAGAATTTACAGTTGCATCTAGCTATTTCAACACTGAAACGATGAGGCCTAGTTGCCAATCTAGTACTGCGCTTAAATTCATTCCGAGGAGGTACCAAGCAATAATTATTTTGAAACATACAAAAATATGGCACAAGGCCAAAAAATTGGGAGGAAGAGGAAAGCTGGTCTTCAATCTGTCTTATGTCAAACTTAGCTAGCCACTATTACTGACCCAAACATAACACAGTATTCCTTACACCAAAACAACACATTATTACCATTCTTACTACAGCCACCATAATACCACAAAGCCCCTATTAATACTGACTATTTCCCATATGTACAATTTGCCTGTGGAGGGGATAAAAATAATTACATACTAAAGAGGAAAGTTCTTTAGAACAATAATCTGGGAAATATTTATAGAAAAGTGTTATACACCGTACCAACGAATACTAATGCTTATGTCCCAATCCTCATAAATACGTTGGACAGGATTGTAAGTGTGTGTATGGGGTAATATGCTGTAGTCTACCACTAGCAGTGGTTTACCTACTTCACGCCGCTGGCGAGTATTGCATTTTGTTGATGTTATAAAGATTACCATTTCATTCAGTAACCCTTTCTAGGTTACAACAAAAAGAACATGACCGAAGTCGAGATGCCAAGTCAGGACCAATAACATTGCACACCTTTCTTTGGATTTTCTTGAGAATCTCGAGATATATAGCAAGAGTATCAGACCAGGTATTGCAGTATAATTCCATGCACGCACTAATGGTAAATTTATATACGTGTTAATTTATATACGTGTACGTTCTAGCGAGAAAAATCTCTGGTATGACACAGTGAATCAACTTTCCTAGCAGTAAGTCTAGCAATTGATTCAATATAGTCTCTCCACTTCATGTCAGTGGAAAACGTGAGACTAAGTCGCAATGGATCGCTACCCTGCAGGTGAGGCAAAAACAGTTATCTACATTTGGTTTGTTTTTGTTTGAGCATTTCGACCATTAAATGTTATAGAGACAAATTTGGTTATATCCTTTCTGGCATTTTTGGATCGTTATATTTCAGATTTAAATATAAATGTATTATATAATTGATGTCATATATATACAACGATTTCCTTGTATATCTTTACTTGACATCACCAGTAAACGCATATATTAAATATTTTATATTATAAACGCCTTATACATATTTTAAGAAGTTTAAATAAAAGATTATATAAACACAAAAAAGACATTTAAAAAAAAACAAACACATTAAGCATATTAGTTGCTCAGCGTAACGAGACTGACCATAATTCCGACATGAAAAATGCCAATCTAATTAAAAGTGTAAATAATTCACTAAGACGAAAATGTTTAGAAGATGCTTTAATCGCCAGTTCCTCCACAGTGAATTTGCGTCGAGCTTCTTATAATGTTTGAAAATTTTTGGCAGACCTCTTATCACAATGT
The DNA here is from genome assembly GCA_964036315.1 of Acanthosepion esculentum. Lineage (NCBI taxonomy): Eukaryota > Metazoa > Mollusca > Cephalopoda > Sepiida > Sepiidae > Acanthosepion > Acanthosepion esculentum. The sequence goes on from OZ038481.1 coordinate 71,945,549, forward strand.
GGGATATTTAAGAACAAAGATGATGGAAGCAAAAACAAAAACAACCTCAATAAAAGCGACTAGAAACAGATAAAAAAATTTAAATGTAAAATTTCCAGCAACTCTCATTCGTGCGCATGTGTGATCACATTAACGTAAACAAACCTAGTCCGATGAAGTTCTAAGGGACGAAACGCACTGCACCAAAACTTTTTCCACTTTGTCATAAATATTTCCCCCCAAATCATATAAAAATTTATATATCGTTATCCCATATATATATATATTTATATATATATATATATATATATATATATATATATGTGTGTGTGTGTGTGTGTGTGTGTGTGTGTGTGTGTGTGTGTGTGTGTGTGTGTGTTTGATAACGATATATACTTTTATCTATTAAAAACAATACTGGGGAAAAATGTATGTAGCGGAAAAAGTTTTCTTGGGACGCGTTTCGTGGGGATTTCCTTTAGAGCTTCATCAGACTAAATTTAGCTCGATGAAGGCCTAAAGGATTAGACCCGTGACAAGAATGTGTTCTACTTTGTCTCACACACACACACACACACACACACACACACACACACACACACACACACACACACACGCACATATATATATATATATATACATATATATGCGTGTGTGTGTATTACAGTGGGCAAGTTTCTAGTCTATGCTTTCCTTAAAAAGGGAAAATAGAGCCTTGCTGGCTGCGACGTTCTTCGTGGCCGAGCAGAAAAACCCTCCAGATCAAATATCTTATAAATAATAAATGCTCTTCAGTAAATTTAATTATTTACCCAAGTCTATGTTTTGATAAGTAGTGTTTTGCTACACTTGATTCGACCAAAATATTGTGTAGACAACGGGATCGGATATTTTGAATTGAATTTCGTCCACTTAGAGTTCAGTGAATAAAGATTTCTACTCGTAATACATCCTTATGAACTGCAAATGACACATCAACGAAACGTTTGCATAAAAATGGTTTATATTATTATTGATGTAGGCATTCACACATCAATTTATTAGTTTTTCTAATATTGTCATCGTAAGTGAAACGGTAGCAATGTTGTGTCTGGCGCTTGCATCCTCATGCAAATCTACATTAAGATTACGTCGAAAAATGAACTGGACCTTCGACCTTAGTTTTAGTAAACCTTCCAGAGATTAAGAATCTGTGCCATAAGTGGCTTAATCCAGTAAATAACAACATTCACGATTTGATTAATAACTAGAATGGGCAGCCAGTTACTAAATACTGGGATATTAAAATTAGTTTTCTAACTACTATGCCATATCATCTCTAAGTATGAAAAATCTCTTATGTTGCCAATAACGGTAATTATTACAGCAATTATGAATGCAATGATCATGGTGAATAACATGACGGATGCACAATTTAATACATTTTCCTTAGTTTTTATATTTTATTTCTTTTCCTTCACTCTATCCTCATTTTGTTTTCAATCTTTTTTTATCTTCCTCTTGCAACTAATACTACTACTTCGACGAAAGTACCATTGGGCATGTTGAACAATTGGCTTTTCGCAAAGCAGATAAATAATGATAGCGATGATAATGATGATAATGATGATGTTGATACATTTGCAAATATATTACGTGGGCGCATTCTGTTATTATTTCTCACTGTTTTCTATTGTTATATAATTTTATATCGCATGTTTCTCTCCTGTTTGTATGTTTTTCTTTCGATTATATTTTTTCGCTATAGGGTCCTTCCTTCCTTCCTTCCTTCCTTCCTTCCTTCCTTCCTTCCTTCCTTCCTTCCTTCCTTCCTTCCACGCCTATTATTATTTATTATTTCTGACCGTAACATCAGTTCCTTCACAGCCACACCCTATTTTCCTTCGTTTTTTTCTTTATATTTCTAATTGTTTGAAAACTTCCTCTTTGCCATCTTTGTTTTCTTTAATCTTTTCTTTCATTTTTTTCTACTCGTTCTCTTTCACTCTATAATTCTTTCTTTTCCTTTCCTCTTTTTATAAGTTATTTTCTGTTGTCTCCATTTTTAATGATTTTCTTTTCATCTTTTCCCTTCTTTCTCTTCTTTTTAATTCCTCTCTACTCTTTCATAACTACCGCTCTTTTTTTTATTTTCAGTCTTATGTTAATTTTCTCCCCCCGCTTATTGTTTTCCAATCTGTTTCATTCATTCCTTCATTTCTTTTTTCTTCTAACACTCATAATTCCTTCACTGCCATTGCTTCTCTTTTTTTGTATGCTCTTGAACTGTATCCACACCATTGTTTCCTTATCTCTCTTATCTGCATCCACACCAGTCACACCCTCCCCAAATCCTTCACATACATAAATCCACTCCTACCAGTGACTACTGATATGGATCAGACCATCATTTCCTTTTCCTTTGCCTCTTCTGCTCCGAACCTGGCGCCCTCTCCACCCTCGATAACTAAACATAACTCCCACCATCCTCAAACCCGACACTATACAAACCGACCTCAACACTTGGCCCTCTACCCGCTTTCGTAACTTCTATACACCCTCATAAAACTTCGACTTCGCATCTCCAACCCTACTGCCACACCACTCCACTTCGGATATTGATGGACTTACTTTGATAAGCATTAACTCCTTCCTCTCTGAATCGGCGTCAGCAGCTTAGATAAGCGCAAATGCGACATGAGCTCCAAACGCGGGTGCTTTTTGCCATAAAAGACCGTGCCAATCCCCAATCGATTCCAACCCATGAGCTCGGCACTGGCATGTCTACTTACATCATTCGAACCTTATCGGCATTTTGGGCATCAGCGCGTTTTTGTTTTCATTCAGTCTCGTTCTGTTTTGTTAGTTGCACAGTTCACTTGGCGTCCATTGGTGATTTTCATTTGTTCGGCTATTTTTGTTATTCTATTGGTCTCTTTTGATGGTGCGTGCTTGTTGTTTGGGTTTGTTTTTATTGTTTCATATATTATCGCTATTTATTCACTTTGATGGGATGTTTATAGATAAATAGACAGTTGGTTCAAACATGTCTGATTGTGTGTCTATCTACAGATATAAACATACACAGATAAACAGATACATAGATATGAAAAGGTAGACATGGATTAATAGATTGATGGATATTTGTATTTTGCCTGCATTGTAAATTTTACAAGTACTCGAATATACTAGCTGCCAGGGAGTCTAAAGGTTGTGTTCTGCTGATATCCCAAGTTTAGAAGGTGCCAACATTTTTTTTTTTACAATTGGCACTGGAGGGAATTGCGGATATACAACTAGGATTCGGCGCGAGAGGGAAATTGGTGAGTCGTGTTCAAATTTCTGGTTAGTCTGTTGCGTTCACTT
>OZ038481.1:71949072-71951572 GCA_964036315.1 Acanthosepion esculentum
CTTTTTAGCAACCAGCATAAGAGAAGAAAACAATGAAATGCAAACAGTGTAGTAAGTAACGTGAAACAATTTTGTTACATTTTTTTCTTTTAATAAATTCAACCAAACAAAGCAATCAAACCACTAAGACAAAAGGAGTTACTGAGTGTGAGAGAGTATGTGACAAATATTCAGGATAGAGAACAATAAAAGAACAGGAACCAAGAAGACAGACTGACTTTGCATTTAAATTGTTGAAGATCAAAATTGACTGGAAAATAAGAAGCCGGAAGACACAAGCGAGAATTACTAGAGAAGAAACTGCTAGCATAGAACTTACGGTTACATATAGCTATTTCAACTGTAAAATTATGACACCTCGTCGTCAATCTAGTACTGTGATTAAATTCACAAAGTTTAGGTAGCACAGAGGAAGGCCCACCAGAACAATTACCATGAAAATATTTCTAGAAGCTACGTTACGGCGATAGAATAGAAATGCCAGGTCAGGACCAATAAAAATGCAGATTCTTTGTATTTTATATAGAATCTCTAAATACATACTAGACGCACCAGATCAGATATGATAGATCAGATATTCAAAGCATGGACAAATGGTAGATTTAAAAACGTGTAAGATTTTTCCAAGAAGACATGACAATTCATAGCTAATAAAAGGAATCTGTGAAGTGCCATGATTCTTTACGTCGTGAAGGGACATGGCATTAAAACTAAGTCGAAATAAATAAAATCTGATTTTCACCACCAAACATTTCAACAGAGATATTGATAAGAAATGGTTTGTCTGAATATGCTTACCTACCTGTTATTTATCTATATGTATATGCGATGGATAGATAAATAAGTGGGGAAAAGCTTGGTGGAGAGACAGTGAGCTAAAGATAAAAATAAACGCGTACAGATACAAAGAAAATAGAGTTGCTTTTATCTTCGGTTTGTTTCCTTATCATAAAAAAGCATAAATCCATAAAATCATGTTTTGATCAATGAAAAACAAAACCAAAGGAAGGCTACTCAAAATACAAACGATTTAATTAAACATGGCAAAAAGAAAATTCTCAAGCAAACATATCGTCGGCAAACACAAAGATTTCTCTTTCACTTTGAAAATAGGTAAGTTGCGCGCCCGTAAACGTAAAGGGATCGTGTTCTGAATTTTTGTTATGGCAACCCACAGTTTTATGTATGAGAAAAAGAAAGAAAATTCAGCTGGAATATCGGATGTTTCATGTTGGTCCGTTAAATCCAGCTAAAAATGGCGCCGTTTATTCCAACGGTCGATAATTTGTTAACATGCAAAAAGTAATTTAAAGAGTTATATTAGATATCGGAAATTAAAAATGCCAGTGGAAAATACTCACTTTTCGCTCATCTATCTATCTATCTATCTATCTATCTATCTATCTATCTATCTATCTATCTATCTATCTATCTACCTATCTATCTGGATCTGTCAGGTACAACCTACCCGGACCATAGTCATTAGATGAATTCTGATCTGAAATTTTCACGACTGGGTTAGATGCATATACAAAGAAGGAAATTATATTCAAAAGTAAATATTTGTTACATAAAATAAATTCTTGTTTTCATTAGATTACGGAGTTAATGCTATATATATATATATATATATATATATATATATATATATATATATATATATATATATATATATATATATATATATATATATATATATATATATATATATATATATATATATATATATATATATATATGTACCGGGTGTAACAGCAAAAGTGTCCAACTCGTGTTACAGCATAATTGTCTATCCCACAAAAATGTTATATATCTAAAAAAGCACTATACTAATTGAATTTTTATTTTCCCAGGTTTTCAGATAAGACATTTAACCATCTTGACACCATTTGCCGTAAGAATAACTGAAGAACCCTTTGCGTTTTGACACCATTTGCCGTATGAATCATTGAAAAACCCTTTGAGTTATTCAGCTAGAAAGACAACAGGTTAATAGTTTTGTGTCAGCCCCTCTGACTTCCCAAATGACTAATGGTGAGAGGAAAAGATCATTCAGGTCTTCAGTAATGGTACCAACATTCATACTCTGGTTTCCATCTTCAAAGTCCATTCAAGAACCATGAAGAAATGGTGAACATCTTTAAAATGAAGGAACAGTAGAGTGGAAAATTGCAGATCACAACAGGAAGAAGGATCGTTATTTCGGCTTAGAGCTAAAGAGCTAAATTAGATAGGACCCAATTCAATTCATAAGACGTCTGGCACATGAGAGAGGAGTTTCACATATAACGGTACAGAGAGCAGTAAAAAAAAGACTGGAAAATGAACTCGTACGTGAAATGTGTGAGGCACCGTGTTACTCCAGGATAAAAGGTTAGAGAGAGCGAAGATTATTTTGGATAAGTTGAAAAATGATCCTGGAATTATATATGTATATATTTGAACTTAATTTCAATTCTTCATCATGTTCCGATTCTTAGCTATGATTAATTAAAGATGA
>OZ038481.1:71956572-71976572 GCA_964036315.1 Acanthosepion esculentum
ATCAGCCGGTTTCGAATTCAGAGTTGTCCTTGTTCGAGAGATTTAGTCATCTTAGAGAACCATTTTTAGCTTCCACCAGTATGGTTGATGCCAACCTCCAAGAGATCAACACATTACGCCTTCTCGGTTGCACGTTTTCTACTGGCATAAAGCTGAGCGACTATCTTGAATCAATTGCTAGTTCTGCTGCTAGGAAGGTTGGTTTAATGTATTGTGCTGAACAATGTTTTCGCCATCTTGCATGTTTATAAATCTAACGTTCATTCGTACACTGAATATTGCTGCCACATCTTTTCCTGTGATCCTGCTATATATCACGTGATTCTTAACAAAATCCAAAGAAGGGTCTGTAATGTTAACGGTTTTGACCTGGCATCTGAACCTGAGTCACTTTCCCAACGTAGTTTCCTTGTGCCTTTACTATAAATATTTTCATGACTATTGTTCTAATGCTCTTTCTTCTTTGGGAACTCGACTATAGGAATTTAAGTGCAGTAATAGATTGGCTAATAGATATCATTCTACTGTCGAAATAGTTAGGTGTAACTGTAAGTTCTATTCTAATAGTGTCTTCTTTAGCACTTTTTCACCTGTTGAAATTTTTTCCGTTTTCTTAAATTCCTACCAACTACGACCTTCAAAAATTTAATTGCAATGTCAATCGTCACCTTTTGTTTTATTGAAACTTGTTCCTTTATTGTTTTTTCTTTTCACTAACCTTTTTTTCATTTTCTTTCACCCTCAGTAAATCCATTCTTCTTAACCGGCTGGTTTGGGATACAATGTTTTAAAAAATAAGCAAACGTCGGAAATTAATTCGGAATCCCTTTTTGAACGGGCTGAGAACTTTTTAACACCTCGTCGAACGAAGAATTAAAAACATAATCAAAATTAGGTTTCGTTTTTTCAATTTCAAACTTTGACAGGTTCCTCATTCCACTGTGTCTGTATTTGTTTGTTTATCTATTCATTAGACGTTGTCAAATTTATTTCCTGACATCTATGAAATGATGAACCCTGAACTTACTAGGCAGTTTAAAATTCTTAGCACGGTTTCTCCATATGATATCGACGTGTCTTGAATATTCCAGTGGCCATTTCTTTTTCCAGTTTTTAGATGTGCCGTAAAAACTGACATTTATCTGTAGAGTAATCAATTTATTAAATAATTCGCAGCTCTCTTTTTAGGACAAGTTAATTTCATTTGGCATTTAAATTTTATTTAAACGAGTAAATTTATTTAAATTATTCCTAATAACACAGATCTCTGATACATTAATTTGCAACCAATACACGATTGAGCTGCAAATTATTTAACAGTAAGTAACGGAAAATGTTGATACCAAAATTTACACTGCTTGATTAAGGAGCAAATTACTTCACGGTAATTAAAAATAAAATGTTGATACCAAAACTTTTCACCCGCTAATCAATTAAGGAGTGAATTAATGAACAGTAAGTAAGAGAAAATTTTGATATGGAATTTTAAATCAGTGACTTGACTGTGTTGCAAAAGATTGCACAATAAATAAAAACAAATTTTCCAAATGGTTAGCTATCGGATATGTAAATGATTTAGCGAGAAAGTAGTCTAATCAAAACGTCTGTGGCCTAATAATTATTTTTCAACATAATCTCTTTCTCTGTCAGTGCGCTTCATTCTGCGATGAATATTAATCACATTAATTAAATATTATAGAATGAAGATTTCAGACCAAAATTAAGCTAATAATTACATGTCACCTTACGGAATTATTTGTCTACATTCTTTTGAGGGGGACTTGTTAAACTTTAAAATGTAGAAATTAATCATTCTTAGACACAACCAATTTTCACAGAAAACTGCATTTTCTGAGCAGAGAACTGGCTTGTTTGTGAGGCCAGAGCGATCGCCCTTATCTCGACTGCTCGAGAAATAAGTATTTTCGGAACTAGATCAATTTAAATTCAAATCAGTTTATCTCAAGCCCTCGTTAAAAAAATACCTCTGACCCATCGCTTGTGAGAGTAACACGTTAGCTACTTACATTCACCAGTGCTTGTGATTGGTCTAATAATGCACCGCCAATATGCCTACACACGAAATACACAAATTTAGTCGGATAACAATCCTCCACAGAGAAACGTGCTGAGAGAGCGATCAGTTAAAAAGTGTTGGGCAGATTTGTTGATGGGTGATCTCGGATAAAGAACCCCTCCCTATTGACTCTTGAAATCATATGCAAGGTCGAAGCTGGAAGAGGCCGCACCGTGAATTTGGGACCAAAGGTGCACTGTGGCATGATGGATGATGGAAAGGGTAGTCTGAGATTTTGAAAGTGTAGAAGCTTTGAAGAGACTCAGAGGGGAAAAAAGAGACATTCGTAAACCAATCACGTTAATCAAATCACACGCTGAATCATTCGGTTAGCGTCCGGTCAGTGACCTGAGTAAATGATTCGAACAACAACAAACTCTCTCCCTTCTACACTACCCAACTATCTCATTTACATGGCGCAGGTTTTTCCCTTATTAAGACGTACAACGACTGATGAAATCTTTGAAATGCACCCACCCTATGTCTGACAGTCCCACTCCAGTATCCTATCCTCTTATGGTTACTTAGAAGGCAATTGGACAAAAGTTAAATAATATAACGTACTTGAGCAAAAGCCTTGCTCAAAATGTGTATTAAAAGTAATCCGGCGAAGATATGGTTGAAAGAGACCAGAGCGATGTGCTTTAAAAAAAAACTCTAATATAATTTTTATCCACTACTCGAGTGAGCTGCAAATTATTTAACATTAAGTGAAATATAGTTTTGATAGCAAAACGTATACCCACTACTTGACTGAGTTGAAAATTATTGCATAGTCATTAAAAGACAATTTTGATAGCAATATTTATACCCACTGCACGATTAAGCTGCAAATTATTGCAAAGAAGATAAAAAGACTATTTGAGGGGCTCATGACGAATCCCTCAAAATAGTCAAGATAAAATCTAAGCTTTGACTCTCAAGACAACGGTTCCAGATGAAAGATTTTTTATTACATCTGGAGCGATAAAGACGTGTCGCCTGAAAACATAAAGATATATAAAGAGTGATAACGTATCATCTGACAGCAACATCGCATCTGAAAGTAAAACCAGATGTTAAAACTGATAATAAAATCGGATATAAGATATAGTTGCGGCACTCCATGTAAAACAGATTTAAAAACAGACAGAAATAGGCGTTATCTTTGGAAATGACTACATATGTATCCTTTGAGAGAATTCCGTTACATTTAACAAAGGAAAATGGCACCAAAATGAAAATGACAAGGAGGAACTCTGGTTTACAATGATGCCGACTGGGACTGAGGCATTCCCATTAGAATCTTAAGGTATAGTACGAGACATTTTATTAAAAGCATTTCAATAGCTAAGTAATGATTAATATATGGAACTATGTTGATCCTGAAGTCAACATTGGACTTTCGGGCGATGGCCTCACAACGTTCTGTATTGTTGTAGCTTTCGAATAAAGTAGATTTTTACGGAGTGATGTTGCTAGAGGAAACGGCTTGAAATTCAGTTTTTTCATTCTACTAGATTGGTTGCCAACCATTGCTAGAGAGCTCAGTCTGTCCTGCTATTAACTACTAGCTTGGGGAAGAAGATATGGATTTAGAATTTTCCAGGGATATTTGTGCGACATTTAACTAGACACCTCAATACTACTTTATATGGCGATAACCGCTACGTTACGTGTACACCAAGAAAAAATCTAATTTAAATGATATATTTGGTGCTGAAAGGTACATATATATATATATCTCGTATATATATATATATATATATATATATATATATATATATATATATATATATATATATATACATACGAGATATATATATATATATGTAAAATATTCACTATTAAATATTTAAACTGATTCAGAAATAGAAATCAATGTTTTTATAATAATTTAAAAAAATTATCATCCATTCACTGTTTTAAAAATCCTGTAAATTTAATTTTACAATATGAAAAATGATCATTTACATGATGTTATCTTAATTCCAATTGTATGATATATGCCTCATATATATATATATATATATATATATATATATATATATATATATATATATATATATATATATATATGTGTGTGTGTGTGTGTGTGTATGTGTGTGTGTGTATGTGTGTGTGTGTATGATATATCCCTCCAATATATATATATATATATATATATATATGTTATATAGATTTTTTCTGTAGTTCACTGCTACTACCAAGCAGAATTTATTTTTCTCCTGATGATGGCCATGCTGGCCGAAACTAGTCGAGGAATCTAACTGAACTAATAAAAACGAATGAATAATAATATACAACGCAGTGTGTCTGAAGATTTTAATTTTTAATATTTTTTATTGTGCAGGACAATTTACAAAATGTATCGGAACTGGTGCTATAAAAAGAAAACTACAGCACATATCATATTCGGCATTTAATCTCCATCAAAGTAGTCCCCTTTTGAAGCCATATACTTTATCCGACGTCGTTTCCATTGCTGGAGCATTCCTGGAACTCCTTTTTTGTGATAGGGAGCAGCTGCCTCGCCGCATTCTTTTTGATGTCTTGAAAACTTGTTTTTTTTTTAAAGTGTGATTTGATTTTTGAAGAAGAAAATGTCTCAAGGCGCCAGATCTGCGGAATATGGTGGTTGTCCGATTTGAGGAATATTGTGCTTGGCCAAAAACAGCTAGACAAGCCATGGTCACTGATGGAAACTCTGTATTGTGGTGAGACGACCACACTCTACACACTTTCCTTCCATGAAATGCTGTAAACAAGATAAGTAAAAACGTTATAGCTTAGAGTTTATGCGCGAAAGAGTTCAAAGTCAATTTTAGCCAAGAGGCTTCATATTGCGTATTTCAGGTCCGTTATCATAGCAACAATGCCGATAGTTTTTGATCAAACTCATATATATATAAGATAAAAATAAACTTTTAATGTATAGTATATTTATGGTTAAAAATGCTCAATATTAGGAATAGAGTTTATGTAAATATAAAACAGGAAACTAAGGTCAACACTGTGGGGGTTAGACAGTTTATAAAGAATTGAGACACCACACATGTCCTGAATATATATATATATATATATATATATATATATATATATATATATTCAACAAAGTTCGTGTTTCGACTCTACCCCGCCGTCACAAAATGTTGACCCGTGTATTTCTTGTGGATAACGTCTCAAATCAATCAGTTTTTGTAATTAAATCGCTCAATATCAAGAGACAGTGCATTAATAGAATGAAATTAAAAAAATTAACCTGTATGTACCCACTCTGAGTTTCCCGGAGATAGTATCCACTCTTGAAATATTTATTATCAAGTCCCTGACAAGTGGGACGTGATACTTACACCGACTTTTGCCGAGTAGGGACGTATTCTCTCGCTATGACGGACATTGAAAAATTACATTCCAATCTTCTGGGATTCGGCATAAGTTTGGAGATGATTTTATTTTTCAAGGGACGATATATGAAGAGTGAATTTCTAGAATTTAGTAAAATCAGAAAAGAATGATTGAAAATATTGTCATGTGAATATAAAAAAAAAACAATAATATAATTAATAAAAGATCGTCTTAATCTGATGCAAGGCTCGAATTATAGAGAACACAATAACAATCCGATAGCTATGCCATTTAGCTTTTTTTAAAATAATTTCAACTACAGCAACTAAGATGCAAAGCGTTACTTAGTGTGAGAGCATATGAGAGAGAGAGAGAGAGAGAGAGAGAGAGAGAGAGAAACTATTAATGAGAAAGAACAATAAATGAACAGAAATAAAATAGACAGAATATAACGATTGAGATTGCTAGTAGTTTTTTGAAAATCAAAGGTAACTGAAAAAGCAAGAAGCCAGAAGAGAGTCCCACTAGTGAGAAATGCAGGAGAAGAAATTGTTAGCAAAGAACTTGCGATTACATCAAGCCACTTCAACTGTAAAATAATGAGACCAAACCACCAATCTAGAACTACGCTTAAATTCGTCTTTCTAGATAACATAGAGGAAAGATCAATATAACAATTACCATGAAAGTATTTATAGAAAAGTCACAGACAATCTACGGCAAGACGGAGGAATAGTGACTGAAGCCAAGATGTCAGGTCCGGACCAATAACATTGCAGATTCATCTCTGGATTTTATCAAAAGACAAGACCAGATGTGGCAGTAATATTCTATGCATGGGCGGATGGTAAAATTTGTCCATGAATGGTAAATGGTAAATATGTAAGATAGATTCTAGCGAGGAAAATTGTGTAGCACGACAGTGAACCAACTTACCCAGTAGCAGACCTACCAGTTGATTCAATATAGTCTTTTCATTTCATGTTAGCGGAAAACGTTAGCTCTGAGTCATTTATCTGGATGTTAGCATTAGCCATGCTGATGAAAGAGAAAGAGGGTTCTCTCAGACGAGTAAAGTAGAGCGGTTTTGTTTTAAGAGTCTTTAAAATTAACAGTTAAGAAAAGTCTGTTGGTTATTTTTGAGGTCACCTGCCAACTTGACTTTATCCTACCGATCAGACTTACTGTTAAGGCACGAATAAATATTTGTGTCATCAGCATTGTTGTGGTGTCCTCCCTCTAAAGAGTTTATATTAGACTCTTCCGCCTACTATAAGATTAGTACGAAAGAAGGCTTCGGGGAACAGTGATTGGATTCAGTGCTAGTTCATTCGCCACACACTTACCAGACGTGTAATACTCTTCTGGTGTACTTAGTGTTTAATATACGATATATCTGCAAGCCTAGTTTTTGTTATTACTTAACCATTTACATAGTCATATCAAGCATAGATACCGAGTTCAGAAATGATGGCATCAGGAACGTTGTTGATGAAAATGAGGAACAATGTAGGTCCAAGTATAAAGCCCTGGGGACACAAGCATTAATACAAAAGGAACGAATGGGCGTTCAAGACAATTTCCATTTTGCGATTTGGTATGAAATACTGAATCATTTCAAAGTTTTGTTCAGAAATACTATAAACTTTCAAATTGTGAAGAAGACCGGTATACCAAACCCTGTTAAATACATTCGAGATATCTAATGCAACAATCCAAGCTTCACCATTTTTATATAAAACTTGATAAGCTGTTTCAGTAATAATCGGTAGAGAAGCGAAAGCAATATTACTTATCAGAGAGAATATCCGGAAGGTAAAATGCTAAATCACTTCAGAGTTGATTAGAGCCTTTAGCAAATTGCCAGAAAAAGGTAGAAGGCTAATAGACCAATAGCTAGAAGGATCAGACGGTTCGTCTGAGTCTTAAAGCACAAATATACAAAAAAAGGAGAAACAGCAAGACATTTACTGTGGAGTTTAGATAGAACAGGAGCCAGTTTAGGAATATATTTCTTAATGACTATCAATCTGTTTTTTGGAGATCATATGTTTTTTTTGGAGATACAGTTTGGAGATGATTGCAAAAAGCATGGAAGTGTTTATATGCATATCACCCAAGACATTTACAGTGCGAAGTGGAAAGTCAAAGATAATCCAGATGATTTAAGAGTAGAATTTGAAGAAAATTTACGAGCTAAATATTGTTTTGTCAGTAGATCTTAACACATCAAAAGGACTGAAGAGAGGAGGGATGGAAGATTTACTTTTATTTAACACAATATTATAGAGTAGACTGTAGTCACGAGAGCCAAACTAGTTAGAGGTTATACATTACCTCATTCTATCAGCAAACAAAAACTTATCATCTTTGAGGATACGTATACAATTATTACGAGCAGACTCAAAGAGGCATCTGTTGTGTTCGGTGATATCACGCTAGTACAGTTGAAAAAAGTGATACCTGTGGGCTATAACGGTTGAATACACCGGTGTAAACAAAGGAAACTTGATAGACATTATGGTGCAGACAACCACATTTTAAAATTTAAATATATGAGTTTGCATGTGTTCCACGATCGAATGAATGTAACTAAAACCTATGAAATGGTCAGATAGAAATGATCGTTGCCATCTAAATGACCGGTGACTGACATCTGTCCAGAGATCTGAGCTCTCATTGCATGACATTCACTGAGATCGGTCACGTAATACGTCAATGTCCCCGACAATTCGGCCTTCAAATCGCCATGAAGTTTGTAGTGTCCGACAGAGCCTCGACGCGACGCCACAGTTGCGGCCAGACCAGGTCTTGATCTCTTTCACCTGGTCTAACTCTATTTTCATGGTCGGTATTGAAGCCACTGACCGGGGGGGGGGTGTAGTGTTTAAATGAATGACGAGGTGGTCGGTTGTCTTTCGTTTTGCCAGTTTGTTTTCTTCTTGTAGTTCCTTGTACGTTATCTGCCACACACACACATGTATACGTGTATGCGTGAATGCGTATGCTTATGTGTATATATGCATGCATGCGTGCATATGTAAGTGCTTGCGTGTATGGCTTTCAGGCATGATCAGTCAATGTCAGGAAGATTTGAACGGGAATAGGTAATATATTAGTAATAAATAAAAACATACTGAAAAAGTAAATGCAATATTGGAAAAACAAAACAATAGCCGAATACACACTATCTATCTACATATATATATATATATATATATATATATATATATATATATATATATATATATGTGTGTGTGTGTGTGTGTGTGTGTGTGTGTGTGTAGACACACGCATACCACATACACACACAGGCACAAATACACACACACACACACACACACACACACACACACACACATATATATATATATATATATATATATATATATATATATATGTATGAAGACAAAAGGAATACTTTTCTCTACCAGACCGTTTCGAACTCTGATGGACTTTATCAAGTTAATGTACGGATTTTATTTTGCAACAATTATTTATAAACAAAAGTAAAAATATGTAAACTAACTTTTTATTTCTGTTTACAAATACATGTTGCAAAATAAAATCCTTATATTAATCTTGATAAAGTTCATCAGACGACGAAATGCGCTGGTAAATAAAAGTTCTTTTTTCTTTATTCATATTGTACTTTTAGAGATATATTTTATCGGAATTTTCACTCCCCCGACACACACACACACACACACACACACCTACACACATAAATATATATGTATGTATGTAAATTCATGCAGAAATAATACCTACGATTCCAATGACATATTTTAAAGGAAAAACATTTACAAAAAAGAAAGAAATTTTAAAAGAACCGATAAACTATTTATTAACGGTTCAAGCAAAACAGAAATGTATATTTTTTAAAACTAAAATTGCTCTAATTGTGACACACACACACACACACACACACACACACACACACACACACACACACACACACACACACACACACACATATATATATATATATACATATATATATTATCATTTAATGTTTTTAAACAAGCATACAAATTATCCAGTTTTTGGTCAGAAAACAAAAAAATAAGCACAATAATTAAAGTGTTCAATCTTAAAAAGCACTCTGCAATAGAAGATCGTTTATAAATATCGTAATGTCTGCTCAATTTACATGTTCACATAAAAAGTGCTCAACTTAAATGTGCACGAGCTATTGTAATATAATAGTTTGTAGACAAACATATATATACGGTGGAGTAATGGATAACGGCTTGGATTGGGGAATCGGAGAGCCGAGTTCGAATTCCAGTCGAATCCATTACGTACGTGCTAATACCCTCGCGAAAGTTGTGAATCCTCGTGTTCTCCCTCCAGCTATGCGCAAATAGTAGGACAGACTTGGTTCTAGAGCCTTGGATGGCAACAAGTCTAGGAGAAGGACAACTCTGTATTCAAAATCTGCGGAGGGTCGTTTGGGGAGCTTGTGGCACTTAGTGAACCAGGTCTCTGTATTCAGCCCTTCAAAAAGTGTGGATGGTCCTGTACGAAGCCTTCACCACTATAACCAGATCTCATGTGCTGTTTTCGGGCTGTCGGTTTCCGAGGAACTGATCTGCTTGACCCTCATACGTCGAATTCGACGGGAGAGTCGAGTATATATATATATTTAAAGTAGCGCACAGTGAGTTTTGGTGGTAAAAATCAGTGCTGGAAGTATAATCACAGAGCTACATACTAATACTAAATACACATGTTATTCCTCACCGTTTGGTACATGTCTGAGTTTCATAAAACTGACAATCGTCTGGCGCGGACTGAAAACTGATCGTTCTAAAATTTAAAGATATATATATATCTGCTATTTCTTAAATTTTAAATCTCATATATATAATTAAATATTATATATATTATTATTAGTATTATTTATGAAAATGCAGAAATAAGTTTAAATGTCCATTAAATGGAGCTTGTAAAACAGAAGCCATAATTTATAAAGCAGAAGTAACTGATATTAATGATCAAAATAAAACGTATATAGGTTTTACAGAAGCGTAGATTGTATAAACATAGATCTTCTTTTAAGCTAGCTAAATCTTAGATACTCCACCAAACTTGCTAACCATATGTGGAATCTAAAGAAATAAACAACAGGGACCGGTCGTAAGGTGGAAAATTTTAAAAAGATAAAAACATGCAGCAATCATACCCGCATTTGCTACCTTTGTCAACATGAGCAATTAGTGATTATGACTTTTCCAGATCCCAAAATCCTTTTAAACCAAAGATTTGAAATCTTAATATTTAAGTTTTAAATCGGTGGCTGGCGATTGTTACTTACATTAAAGACATAGTTGTACCAAACTGTGTTGGACAATATATATATATATATATATATATATATATATATATATATATATATATATATATATATATATATATATATATATATAAGTTACGAAAAATTTGGTAATCCGTATACGTAGTCCCAAGGAGGATGAAATCCTGAGAGCTCAATGTAAATTCAGAGCTAATAATTTAAAGAAAAACAGACCACTTTAAGGCTCCATGTAATAATTTATTTCACCATATCCCTTTTAAAGGACGCTGGATCATCAGACTTCACTTCCAAAAGGTGAAACGAAAAATGAAATGAACATTTGCACTTTTGACGGGTAGTATTAAGTTTATGTAATTTAACAGAGAGTGTAGTGAGGAGTGGTGTGATAGACATGATCGAGTTTAGAGAGGGTTTATTTTAATATTTCTATCTATCATACTTAGTATTAGGGGAGGAGGGACCAGACATTGACCTATTTAATCGGCTCACTTAACGGAAGTGATAAATTGAAAGGGAAGGGGGAGAAGAGAGAAAAAAAGAATGAAAGAAGGGGGAAGTAAAGCAAATAAACTAATGGAGAGTAGCATCTAGGAACCGGCGTGAGCGTTTGCGGGCAGAAGAGTGACAAGCAACCTGCAAACTTCGTACAGAATAAATAGAAGAAAACGGAGAAATGCTATAAAATAGCAAGATAGACAAGATTATCTTCAGAAAAGTAGAAACACATGTCACGAAAGAATAAATGTTATGAACGAGGAAGAAAGGATTATTTTCAGAACATGGCAAAAAAGAACATGAATGAAGACCTGCTATGAAGACATGACTGCCATCACAACGTGAGACAGAGTTCAAGAGAGAAAAGTGGCTTTGAATATTGACATTAAATATATACATATAATGGGAATGCCTGTAGTTAATATACATATCATCTGTTTTATGCTAATAATACTGAATGACCAAGATAAAATCAGGAGAAAACAACAAATTGACGCAATTGTTTCCACTGAAATTCTCCTTTGACAATTAGTAAGAACATGGTCCTTGTGGAACATACAACCCTACCTCTCCATCTATGGTGAAGGGTCCCTGCCAGAAGGTATTTCAGGAAGAAACTGCTGAGAACATTGAAGGTTATTCTGTCTATAAAGACGTAATAATAGAGAAATTGTACAAGTAGGAAATTATCATGAAGGTAATGCATACATTTGTGTAGTACCTTTCAACAAGTAACGTTTGAACAAATATCGAACTCAAATTATATTGGAAATATGCTCTTCAGTAAAAAGCATTACGTACATATTCAATATATATATATATATATATATATATATATATATATATATATATATATATATATATATATATATATGTACAAGGGACATGACCGCACAATGATGGACATAAATAATCAAGAGAAAACTGCAACTGAAGCAGGAGAAGAAGGACAAGGACATAATGAAATCAAGCATATTTATATCATGCAAATATGATTCCCCTCCAAAAGACATGTGGCGTTTCTCAGAGTACAGAATAAATGGACCATACAGTTTAAGGCTTAGCTATGCACTTACCTGGAGAACAAAACCTGTATTATCAAGAAGGTCATGAGGTGCATGCTCCTGGGCAAGCACAACGCCGTGATACGCATGTTTTAAATTAAATCAACTCAATGCAGCTAGTTTCTATTCTGCGAGATAGCTCACCCTTACGTATCTAATTGGAAGGTCACGAAATAGACTCCAAGGGTGTGAACTAACAATAACGTAGTCACTAAAATGTATTCAGTAAACCCCGGACAAGTAGAAAAGTTTAAACTAAAACTGCTGTTGCTAGATGTTCCCACTCACAGTACAATCACTACATAGTACACCAAACAGTACGCCACATTTAAAGCATATAAAGTCGTGAAAACTGTTTTTCTACGAAGAGAAGCAGCGAGGATTCGACAGAGAAGACAGCAATAGTTGCGACAAGCAACTCGTAATCTGAATAGAGAAAGAATGCAAGAACGGAAAATATTATGGAAGAGCAAAATGGACAGGTTTATCTGAAAAAAAACAAAACAGGAGAAACAAATAACATGCAGCGATAAATGCTATAAACGTGGATGATAGTATTGTTTTCAGAACATGGGAAACAGTATATGTATGGAGAAATGTTATTAAGAAGGGAGAAAGACTGAACTGTATTATCTTCAGAACATGTTTCACCTCACGAAGCCATGTGGCACCTCTCAATGTATTAAATGCACGGACAGTCCCTTACAGTTTAACGTTAAGTTTACCTGGAGAACAACACGTGAATTATCAAGAAGGTCAAGAGGTGAAAGCTGATAGCCAAATACGGCGTCGTGATACTCACTTAACGGCATGGTTTACGTTAAATAAACTCAATGCAGCAGCTAAATAGTTTCTGTACTGCGAGATACGTCAGCACTACGTATTTAATCGGAAAGACACGAAATGGACTCCAAGGATGCGAACCATCAACAACAAATTAGAAGATTGTATTCAGTAAGTCTCAGGCAAATAAAAAAAGTTTCATCTTAGACTGCTGCTGTTGCTGCTACTTCATGTTCCCGGGGCTACTTCTTTTGAGAAGTTGAAGACAGTCGAGGGAGTAGAACTGTCAACATTTAAGGAGGTATCTATCAAACTCAGGTGATGATAATGTTCTCACGTATGTATAGATATCTGGCCACTCTTATTCGAGGATATTCGTCTACTAGGGCGACTAGCCAGTCCCTATCGCAAACGCTTGATGAGGCGTATTTGTGTTTATTCAACACCCACAGAGCGCACCTGTGGTTTACACTGCAATTATGCTGAGCAGACCTTAGTTACAGCTTCTGGGAAAGAGCGTGTTATCTATCATGATCACCAATTTGAACAAATCTCAAGCCCACGGCCATGATTATTTGTGATTTCGTGCTAGCACAGCTATCACCCCCCCACAAGAGTTCCGTCTGCCCAATTTCACTCACAAGGTTTGGGTCATCCAGTGGTATTGTTTTCAAACACTTTCCAAAGTTGCAACATGTTGGGATCGACCCCTCCAATCAGATAACATCATTTACTTCTTGACAAATTGACCATGGTGAGATTCGAACTCGTGTCTCATGGTCAGAATGCGAATGTTCTATCCACTCGGTCCATATAATTTTCTCATAGATGCTGCAATATCTCGTATGCTGCAGCAGATGTTAAGCATGTTTTTCGTGATGTATCTCTTCAATAATCCTAAAATTTGGAATGAACACAAGCACCGCATAATTGAAGATCTCGTTATAGATAATGATGAAACAGTCGCCAAAAATTTAGCACTCCAGGTAATAAGTGCAATTGTTATTGAGAATGGAATTTCTTGTAGATCATTTGGTTTACGTGAATCAAAAGGCGACCCTTCAAAAAGTGAAGGCATTGGTCAAATCAACCCACCAAACCTTGAATCACCAAACAATTAACAAATGGAAGTGGCATACACCGTAATAGATGTTATAGCTGCAATAGGGAGAAGTGAGCATAACAGAAGGATGTACTGTTACTTGGATGTACCTGGTGGATAAGGGCAAACATATTCATGCCATATATTACATGCTCACTTAACTTTGAACAATCGTATGACATTAAAAAATGTCTGGACTGTCATAGCTGCAACATTAATAACTAGACTTCACTTCAATCTTTAAATTGCCTGTTCCTTTAACAGAAATAAGTATTAGGTTGGTGCAAAAATAATGTCGTTTTCTCACATGAAGTTGAACGTCAAAAAACGACATTATTTTTGCACCAACCTAATATTTGCAATGTTGTACTTAATTCCGACTAAGTAATTTACTTAAAAACAGTGAAGATATTAATTATTGTTGACACATCAATGATACTATGTTATGTCCTTCATGCAATAGATAAGTTCTTGTGGGATATTAAAAGAGTTGATGATTTGTTTGGTGGTAAAGTGATCGTGCTTGAAGGAAATCTCAGATAAATTCTTCCAGTTGTTCCTTTGCCTCTTCCAGTTGCTGTAGAAGACGCTTGTATGAAACGAAATAATATATAGAATCCTTTTGTACAACAGGTTAACCAAAAATATGAGCACAAATGATAATGAACAAGCGTTTTCCAGATGGCTCTTTCAACAAGTAAACGACATTCTTTTCGACGTTCTTGAGATTCCGTCAGATTCTATTGATATTCAGGCAGTATGCATTTTGTATTAGCTCACTTGTTGAAGAACGTTTTCATGAATGTTCACCCGAAGAAATAAAATTAACTCACTTACCTCTTCTGGCATGCCGGCTCATCGACTTAGCTTAAAAATAAGTGCCATCTTAAATGCTACTGCGAAATCTCTCAATTTTCCCAGGGTTATGCAACGTAATACGGACGAAGTAGTATAGAAGCGTCTTTGATTGGTTGTTGTCACAGAACCTCTGTAATACTTGTCCCTATAAGCAAGTTGAAAACCAGCGACACCATCGTTCCTTTCACGTTAAACAGAATCCAATTTTCTGTTTCTGTATGATTCCTTATGCAATGACGATAAATAAAGCACAAGTACAAACTTTTGATAAAGCGGCAATTTATCTGCAGTCTTCATTTTTCACTCACGGTCAGTTGTATGTCGCTTTTTCAAGAGCACGAACGCAAAAGAACGTTAAGAGCAGAGTGTGAATGTTAAACAGATGACATTTAAGGCACGTGACAGAGTGTTACACGAGAATTAGCGGGAATAACGCAGTACTGTGATACCAATTACTTGGCTGTATAGTCGCATTAGTGGAACAGTCATGATTACTTATTTCTGCGTTTGTGGAGTCTTCAATAGACCTGGGTGTATGGCCTGAATTTATCTCTATAGCCCATTAGAAGTGCACTACTAGTGTATTACCATTGTTTCTTTGTAAATATTTACGAACCTATTAAGAATTGTATTCTTTTGCTTATGCCCTCATGTGATCTTAGGCAGGTATATATTCTGGAAGAACGTTGATATATTTATTTGTAAGCAACCTAATTGCATTTCATGTTTCTATCATCATGCATAAATGGATATAATTCCATTGGATTTCTTTGACTTCACTCATAATCTAAAAATAAATTTAACTTGTTAGATACTTTATAAGAACATCAACAATGCTACAAGTTTTAGAATAAAACTTTATTTTTATTGCTGTATATCTCTAATGCATACGTATGACGCATCTCCAGTTCACACATGACCCATGACACAATTATTTAATTTTAATGTCGTCGAGGACAATATATATAATTCATATTTATTCCATTCTAATTAATGGAAAATGGTTTTAGATTATTAACGAAGTTGTGCGTCATACCAAATTTCAGGAAATATAATATAGACTTTGTCATTCACGTTTTTTATAACTATCTGTAAATGAGTTGAAAAGTACAGAGTAAATCATTAAAAAATTATTAGAATGTCCGTTTAATTTACACGGATCCTGCTAGTCAGTCAGTTAATTGCCATGCGTGATACACGCTTAGGCGATCATGTATCTTTCGAAACATGACTGACGAGGCAGATTTTTCCCGCAGTAGGTTGCCATCCAAGACCATAGAACCCGGTCTGTCATAGCTAGGATGAAAAGAAGAGGATTCATACCTTTCCCATGTGTATTCATGTATGTGAATGTAATGATCTCGACTGGAATTTGAACTCGACCCTCCGATTCCTCAATCCGAGCCACTATCTATTACTCTACCGTCCTGCTAGTACGTTATTACAATAACATTATACGAGAAGATGCCGAAACTTTCTCAGCCCTATGAAGAAAAGAACAGAAAATGTTGATGTTTGGTCACTTGGTCAGATTTTCGAAAGTTGATTGAAATGTGATGTTTTCATCACTCGTTAGGATGTCTTTATAACTCGCATTTTTTAAAATCAGTATCACTCCATGCAAGGCAATAAAGCCACTAAGACACAAAGGGCTACAAAATGTGGAAGAATTAGGAACAGAAACATTAATAATGAGTGGAACGAGGAAAGTGTGATCAGGAGGACAGTACAAAGCGATTTGAAGATTAAAGTTGGCTGGAAAGCAAGGAGCTGGAAGGGAATTCCACAAGCTTAGAATTTACGGCTGCATCTAGCCAGCTCAACTGTAAATTGATGAGATCTCGATTCCATTCTAGTACTGCGCTTAAATTAAAAAAAAATTCTAGGTATCATAGTGAAGAGCTCATCCGAACAATTATCATGACACAGAGAGGCAATCTTACGGCAGTGGGAAAGTGTCTGAAGACGAACCGCCAGATCAGTATAGCTGATACTTCTTTGGATCTTATCACGGAGCAAATAGCTGGGGCACTGGACCATATGTGGCAACAATATTCTCAGCATGAACTAATAGTAGACTTATATATATATGTAAGATAGATTCTGGAGAGAAAAATTGTCTCGCACGACTTTCTTAGCAACTGACCTAGCAATGGATTCAATATAGTCTTTCCACTTCATGTCAGCTATTTATCTAGAACTTGACATATCCGTTGGACGAGAGAACCAGGAATAATTTTCCCTCTGACTATTAGATCATATATCAATAATCGGTGGGAAGAGGATCATTTTATTTAACTGCTTGTTTTAAAGGCGGTTTGAGCAACGACTACTTTTTCATGACGATAAATAGTACACTGTGAACAAATAGGACAAAGTGATTATATTAAATCATAGCAAAAGTTCAAATTTCATTGTTTGTGCAGCTTAAAAATGATTCAATATAGAGTAAACTTTTTAAAACAACCAATGGAATCAGATTAATCATCAAAACTCTCATAGCCTGTTGCTATGCTGTGTTAACACCAGAATCTCATTTGTTAGTATACAAGTATTTTTACGCATAGACACACACATTTGCACGTGAGACGGAGAAAACCAATACATATGCGTAGAAAATGCATGGATGTATAATATTTGCGCACACAAAAAGCCGCGCATGCACACATGACCTCTACACATTACACATGCGCCTTATTTTGAACAGGGGTCGATATTTGTTACGATACAGAAATAACGCATTTTCCTTAATATCCGAAGAGTGAAAATGATAACTTTTCAGTTATATGCTGATTTTTTATTTTTATTCCCCAGCATACCGGCTTCCATCTTTGCTACTTCGGTATCATTTATTCCCGCCTTTTTTACCGTTTAATATTAAAATATTAAAACAGATACACAGACACATATACACACACATCGATTTTTACATTAAATTATGACAACGGCTGTACACAGTTATATATATATATATATATATATATATATATATATATATATATATATTATTTCTGTACATAGGAATTTTACATTAAATGCCAAGATGATATATTTTGCGTCTACATACATGCATACATACATACATACATATATGTGTATATATATATATATATATATATATATATATATATATATGTTGCGGATTCATTAAATTTGACATGTTTGTAACCACATTATAATGATCACAAAATATTATCTAGAACAGAGGTAAACTTCTTTGTCCAAGCTTCATTATGTATCTCTGTCTCAGCCCCCCCCCTCTCTCTCTATATATATATATATATGGGTATTCAAGTGCAAATGCCAAACAATTAGGTCGGAGGCCGACAGTTATTTTCACTGTATGATAAGAAACCTATCTATCTCTCTCTCTCTCTCTCTCTCTCTCTCTCTCTCTCTCTCTCTCTCTATATATATATATATATATATATATATATATATATATATATATATATAGGATACACTACACACACACACACACATATATATATATAGATATATATAGGATACACTATACACACACACACACACACACACACACACACACACACATATATATATATATATATATATATATATACGAGGAGGCACAGTGGAGTAACGGATAGCGGCCAGGATTGAGGAATCGGAAGTCGAATCTGTTACATTTACTTACGTTCTTCTCCCTCCAGCTATAGGTAAATAGCAGGACAGACTGGGTTCTATAGCCTTGGATGGTAACTGGTCTAGGCGAAGGACAACTGTGAATTCAAAATCTGCGGAGAGTCGTTTGGAGACCTTGTGACACTTACTGCACCAGGTCTCTGTATTCGGTCCTTCAAAAAGTGTGGATGGTCCTGTACGAAACCTTCACCACTATAATCAAAATCTCATGCGCTTTTGGTTTCCTGGGAACTGATCTGCTTCGAATTCGACTGGAGATATATACGATTTTGATAATTTTGCTATTACTCCATATATATATATATATATATATATATATATATATATATATATATATATATATATATATATATATATATATATATATATATATATGTACCGGGTGTAACAGCGTAACTGTCCATCGCACAAAATGTTTAATATCTAAAAATAACTAAACTGATTGAGTTTCTTTTTTCCAAGTTTTCATATACGACATTTCGACATCTTGACACCGTTTGCCATAAGAATCGTCTGACTCACTATCAAGAACTGGATGTTACCAATGTGCTAACTAATTTGGCTCTATTCTAGAAATTCTTTTTGGGGTTCTGGGATTCGAATTAATCTCAACCTGCTCTACACTCTCTTTTCGCTCGACTTTTCACTTTCAGTGAGCATATCGTCCTTTACAACAAAAATACATCTACCAAATAAAAATTATTTGTAAATAGTACAAAAATACTATAAAACTCTTACTGCAAGGAAGGAAAACTTTATAGAATCCACTTGTACAGACAAATGGAAACCACATAAAATAAAATATCTTTCAACACAAGATATAGTCTTTGAAGTTTTTTTTAAAAAAATCGTTTCACTCCAAGCAAGGCGATGAAACCATTATGATGCAAGGGGTTACTGTGAGTGAAAGAATCTAAGAAAAATCATCACTAATGAGTGAGGATAAAAAAAGAACAGGATTCCAGGAGACAGAAGTTGACGATTGACATTGCGTTTAAATTTCCGAAGATCAAAGTTGTCTGGAAAACATGGAGCCGGAAGAGAGAAAAGAAACTTTTAGCGAGAGAAGAAACTGTCAGCATAGAACTTACGGTTATATCTAGCAGTTTCAACTGTAAAATGATGAGACCTAGTTGCCAGTCTAGTACTGTGCTAAATTTTATTTAATGAGGACCATCCTTTTTCGAACCTCTCAGACTGGTGCAACAGAATTACAGAGAATAACTGTATCAAATAACAGAAACTTCATCACTTGAAGATCTTTACTTAAATTCAGCATCGGTTTTTGAAAATTAATTCAGAAATATCTAA
>OZ038481.1:71986572-71996572 GCA_964036315.1 Acanthosepion esculentum
GGCAAAAGATGAGCTGAGCAAATCGAACTGCTCTTCAATTGCTTTGAAATCAGCGAATCTTCTTATAAATTCTTTTTTGAAGGCCATCAACTGGAAACTATACTTTTCTGATAATGCTTGTGCAATAGCTTGTGTCTTCAAGTGAGGAAAATGAACAAATTTTTGTTGTTTGATTGCCAAAGAGTTCAAGTTTTGATTGAAAGGCTTTTACTTCCACATACAATTCATGAGCAAATACACCTTTTTCTTTTAGTTTTGTGTTTAACTCATTTAACTTCTGCATAATGTCCACAGCAAAGGCAAAATCACAAACCCATTCGTCACTGTCCATTTTTGTTAAAAAGTCACAGGATATTTCTTTTATATTACAAAACATGACAATCTCTGCTTTAACATCCCACACCCTCTTTAATACATTTCCCATATTTAACCAGCGGACATTAGTGTGGTGCAGTACATCAGTAAAATCTGCTTCGATATTTTCCAAGAAACTTCGGAATTGCCTGTGTTTTAGTCCCCTCGCTCTTATTAAATTAACTACATGCACCACCGGATCTACAACATGCTTGAGTATTAAAGAGGTCTTGCAGAGACTTTCTTGGTGTATGATACAGTGAAAAGATAACGCACTGTGCGATGGAAAGTCCTCTTTAATTTTATCATTCATTAAGGTCACAAGTCCACAATGTTTGCCTATGAGTGAAGGAGCGCCATCAGTTGTAATACTTGCCAGTTTATCCAGGTTTAGTTTAGACCTGATTAGGCAGTTAATTACACTGTTATACAAATCTTTTCCAGTCACAGTATCTTTAAGAGACTCCATAGATAACAACTTCTCTGTAATTTCAAAATTTTCGTCAATTCCTCTGATGTAAATAAGTAACTGGGCAGTATCCTGAATATCATTACTCTCGTCCAAAGCAATAGCAAACCACTGAAATTTACTACTGGCTGTTAACAGCTGTTCTTGAATATTTGATGCAATTGCATCTATGCGACGAACAACAGTTCTTCGTGACAGAGTTATAGCTTCTACTTTTGGTATAACTTCAGGACACACAACACTGAGAGCATCAACCATGCAATCTTTAATAAATTCTGCTTCTGCAAATGACTTATTCTGTTTTGCAATTTTATTGGCCAGTATGAAACTAACTTTTGTCGCGTTCCTTTGCAAAGTTGAAGTTTTTTTAAACACAGTTTGCTGTTGCTTCAAACATTTCACCAAATCATTTGCCTTCTTTTGCAGTTCTTGCTTTGACAAATTATGTCCAAAGGAGGCGTGTTTGGTTTGAAAGTGTCCTTTTAAATTGTATTCCTTAAACACAGCCACTGTTTGGGGACAAATCAAACATGCAGCTTTACCTCCAATGTCAGTAAAAAAATACTTTTCAGTCCACTCTTTGTTAAACACTCGGCATTCGTTTTCAATTTTTCGCTTTTTAGATGGCTTCGAAGAACTCATTTTGGACAGAGTTTACAAAATAAAATAGTAAAATTTATGTTAAAATACAAAAGATTTATTACGTCAAATTAGTAAAAATTGCGTCATTGGCGCCGTAACAAGTTGCCAAATTAACCACTTTTATGTATACAGGCACAGAATTGGTTATCCAGTTCGTCGAACACTTATAAATAAGCAAACTAGACAAACACAAAGTTATTCAAAAAATAGACATAAAAAACAAAAAAAAAAAGAGACATAGAGATAAGAATATTTAAATAAATGCTTACATTCGATTTTATAATGTAAATAACAAATGTGTACTTGGTTAATTATTTTTTAAATTTTTTGTCATGTCACGCTACTTAATTTTATGTGTTGCGTAATCGGATATC
This sequence comes from Acanthosepion esculentum, assembly GCA_964036315.1. NCBI lineage: Eukaryota > Metazoa > Mollusca > Cephalopoda > Sepiida > Sepiidae > Acanthosepion > Acanthosepion esculentum. The sequence continues at coordinate 71,988,412 of OZ038481.1, forward strand.
CGGTGTTTTTGAGTCAAAGTAGAAGTGAGAAGTCGAGAAGATAATTTTTGATTTTTCTGAGAAGAAATATTTTTGAGTAGAAAATTTATTTTATTCGGTTTTTCTATAAATAAAGGAATAAAATACATCTTAAAATCTTCGAATTATAACTTTTGAAACTTATATAATGATATTGATTTTTTAAAAGTCAAATTAATAAATTATTGTTAAATATATTAAAATCACTAATTTAGTTAAAAATAGGTAACTTTAAAACCAATTTAACAAAAATGTATTAAGACTTAAAATCTTTTTCTGACAATTTATAATATATATACGAAAAAAAATCGTTATATATTTGAATCAGATATTTTTATAAAGCTTTTAAAATATATCAAAAATATTTGAATCTATCATAAAAAAGAGCAATAATCCGTAAATTTAATGCTATTATTTCAATGATATATGCAGGTTTTATGAATTTTTTCGAACGATTATTTTATATATTTATGTAATTATGGATAAAAATCACCCGTTTTTTAAATATAATAGGCCGTTAAAATTTTATTATTTGTATTTTTTATTTTATCTCATTCTTCAATATAAATTTACTGTTTTTTTTGTCATTTTACTAACAATTTTAAGTTGTTATTTTTGGCGGCGTGGGCATGTTAGTATTGAATAAAAAATCTGTTTGTGCTTGGATGGCCGCACGAAATAGTTTGGCGGGCCGCATGTGGCCGTTGTTTTCCCACCCCTGCTCTAACGTATATTTATCTACCATAACCGGTGTTTACGTAATAACGACCGCAAATCAACATGCGGATAACCACCAGACATAAATACTGTCTAACACACACACACACACACACACACACACACACACACACACACACACACACACACACACGAAAGAACACATCTACTTGAGTTTGAAACGCCATTAATTCTACTATCGCTGCTTAATAAGTCAAGTGCGCGTAAAGCCTGATTATTCATCGAAAATCAAACAACGCAAAAATAAAAATGGCAGAATTTCTTTTTCTCCATATTGCATTCCTTGATAAAGCTTTAATAAAAGTGAAACATGTTAGAATTGACAAATCTTTCGTATTTGTTTTTTAACCTATCACGCAAGCACACACACACACACGTATATATATATATATATATATATATATATATATATATATATATATATATATATATATATATATATATATATATATATATATATATTAGATAGATATACGAAACTTAGCTGTATTGGACATCGATTTGACACACCCACGCACACCTAATCATATAGGCGTATTTCTAAATAAAGACTGAAAAATGTTGTTTGTGACGATTTGAAAACATCAGTATATTTTTAAAAGCAATGGCTAATGCGCATTAAAAATATGTCTGGTTTGCCTTTTTCTAACCAGAAATATATGAGTGAATAACAGAGGCGCTATCAGAAAATTGTTCGCGTATTTATATACACTGATCTCTTAGTACCATAATTGTTATCAGCGCCGGAATTGGAATCACCAAACCGAATTCGAATTCACGCCTTCACTTTCAGACCAATACTTCTGGGAAAAGTATAAATGCATCTTTTTTCCCACAACCTATGAGTTAAATAGCAGAGTAGACTGGATTTATTTCCATTTTATCTACTCGAGGAAGAATCTACTCGATCACCTGTAATAATTGTCACTAAAATTCATAGGAGAAACCTCAATTAGTCTATGTAAAAGGTAATATGGAAAAAAGGGACATTTTTTCTGTGTGTATATGTGTGTGATGCATGGGATACTACAGAACGATCCTCGTCATCTCGTATGTCGGCCGCTTCACCAATGAAGCAGCGCGAGACACTTTCAGGCAAGAAACAAACCCTTTGGAAGACCTCATATCCAACGTGTAAAAGAGAATGTTGAAATGGTATGGACAGATCATAAAAGGCCAAAAATATTTCCAATACCATCCTGTGATGTTCAACTTTTGGCAAAAGAAGAGACTTGGGAAAATGGGCTGACAATGCCATTAAGTAAACTGAAATATCCTTCACAGAGATTCAAACATTGAATCATATCTGGTCAAGTGGTCAGCCCCACAGGGACCTTATGCCACGCCCAGTTATGGGGTTGATGTTGACGGTGATAATGAAACTTGCTCTGGCACAACGCTGCCGTTTTGGGTGCTCAATCATTGTTGAACTCAGTTTATGTTTGTAAGGATTAATTCCTCTAGTATGCTAAACATTAAACCAGAGAAACGTGACTCAGTTTTTCCCTCTCCACGTCACACATGGATATTGACAAAAAAGAAAAAGAAAGAAAAAATATCTCCAATTTATTTTTCTTATATTAAAATCTAACTGAAACATGCACCATTGTAGATTAGCCATTACCTAATATTTTATAAAACATCTTTCGCTTTACAAGGCTATCTAAGACTGGAAGTGCGACGTTTAAAATGATTTCTGTCCAATGAAGTGATATTTAGTACGATCTCATTATTACTCACTATTTTCGTTTTTAAACGTTCAGACTCTACTCGACGTCTCCGAATGACAACAATAAGTTATTTGCCAAGTTTTAACGATTTTTGTTGAAAATTCATTTTGAATCATTAAAGTTAATTATGCAACTATTATTTTCTACTAATTCGCACTGTTTTTCTTTAAATCATATCATAAATTACTTTGTTTATCTTAGTGTATAATCGCAGTAATGAGATTACCCGCGAACGAGAAAACCAGTTTTTTTTTTCATTGAAAGACCATCACTCTAGCGGTTATTTACCTATATTCTTCTCTTCTTTTAGTTACTGGATTAAATAAAGTTTTCCATGTCTTTCAAAATGAATGATGATAAATACGATATTGTTTGGATTGATAGATTTTTTTAATGGAAAAATTATCTTGCCTAGAAAAAGTAAAACGGGATATCACTAAACCGTAATAATATTTAGAAAAAATGAACAAACTAGATATAATGATATTGTAGTGGATGCACAACAGATAGAGGCTCGGAATGAAGAATCTGAAAGCCGAGTTCGAATTTTAGTCGAGTTTGTTGCACTCACTTATGTGCAAATCCTCTTGGGAAAGGTATAAATCCATCTCGTCTCCCTCCGGCATTGGTTAAATAACAAAACAGACTTGTGTGGCAACTGGTCTTGGAGAAGGACAACTCAGAATTCAAAATCTTTAACTATGGGAAAAATAGCCTCACCAGCCCGCAACTAGTCAAGCATGGCGAGTACGGCTAAACCCCTGAAGACATGGGAAGGGAGACGGTTCTGAAAATGTATCTGGATCAGTTCTACTTAGCTTTCACCCCTAGTACTTTTGATACTATGAAGTTAGAAAAAAGAACATCTGAAATAATGTTTAAAAACAGATTTTAACTATTACACAATCCAAATAGCCTCTATAATAAAATATTACAGGCAAATTGGTTATCTTATAGAAAACTTACAAATCCGTACATAGTGAACTCCAAGGGTCGATCAATATGTCTGTTAGAAATATCACTGATGGGTTGCTGTTATGGTGAAACACACCTATTCAATAGTTATTAGACCCTCCCACCTAATATAATTAGGAGTAAGAGGAACGAGAGTCAGTCGATGTCGGACGACAGTCGGCAGCACGTTAAGTGCTAGACGGTTGAACTCTCTGCCTCTGAGCAGAGAGGAACCAGGACGAGGCTCCGCCGAAGGGCGGAGTCTCGTTCGGGGAGGTTGACCAACCCCATCCCGTTTATACGGGTTCTACGGGCATTTTTTGGCCGAGCCTACGGGGTCGGGAATACCCCACTTTAAACCCGGCCTTGTGCCACATCTATCCCTCGTGGGGGTGGACAGTAGAAATAGGTGGAAATACTGTCGATGTCGGACGACAGTAGTCGACAGTTAAGTCGAATACGAAGTAGTCAGCGACCACAACAAGATTACTCTGCGTAATACCTATTATATCAAGTCCCTAACGTTTGGTACGTCGAACTTATTTAGGACCGATTTTAGTACAAATACGAGCCTCCACTGCGAAATAACTCTACAACAACTTTGTGCGACGAGGATTCGCACTCATACGGAGGAATAAAAAAATCGCTCGCCACAATAACTTCGGCGACAAAGTCTCGGATTCACACTTAAAAGAAAAAAAAATTGGCAAAGTTTGTCGCAAGCCAAGACGTCAACTTAGTGACGAAAAAAACAGCCGAGAAAATAAATATTTTTCTCGATAATATAGTTTGCTCAAATAGGTCACGAATTGCAAATTCGTAGGACCCCACCCCTCTACAGTATTTAGACATTGTGTAAACATTTTGCGAAGATAGAGGAATGCAAAAGTCTATTCCGGGAATTCTTTAAGTTCTAGTCGGAACAACAGACGAAAATATTAGAGCAACAAACAACATTCCAGATGCAGCTACAGGAGGAAACTTTCAATAGACAAATGCAATTCCAACAGAAAATGGAACAGATGAATAGGTACTTTCAAAACAAAATTCTGGAAATAACTGAGAAGAGGCAAGAGAAAAATCTACAAAATGATTCTTTCCCAGAGAATACAATATGGAATTCAATTGAAATATTCACGTACAGTCCAGATGAAGAAATGACTTTTGCGGAGTATTATAAAAAATATACGGATGTGTATAACGAGGACTGCCACTCGTGGTCTGAAGGAAAGAAGGTTAGGTTTCTTTTAAGCAAATTAGGAACTGCTGAGCATAAAAAATTTGTAAACTTTTAAACGAGGCGGTAAATATATTAAGTGTATTATTTATTAAAAAGACATCTCTGTTCCACAAGAGGTGGAAATGTTTGAATCTGATGAAAGATGATGAACAAGACTATATAACGTACGCAGCCAATGTGAATAAGCATTGTGAAGCATTCAAGCTGGCAGAGTTAAGCGCTGACAATTTTAAGTGCTTGGTGTTTGTTCAGGAGCTGGTAGCGGAAAAAGACGCAGAGTTGAGAAAATTAGTACTGTCAAAATTGGAAAGCGATTCAAGTATTACGGTACAAAAATTGGCAGAAGACTGCACAAGATATGTTAGCGTAAAGAAAGATTAAAAAAGATAGAACAGTCTGGCGTTTCGCATGTAAGGAAAATACGCTACAAAGAAGAAAGTCAGTCTACCAAAAAGAATTCTAAAATTGCGGATTATCAAGCAAAAAGTGAAATACCAGAGAAAAATAAACAAAAACTCCCGAAGCCATGTTTTGCTTGTGGTGAACTACACTGGTACAGATATTGCGATTTTAGGAATAAAAAATATTTCACTTGTAAAAGAGTGGGACATAAAAGCACGCATTGTAGGTAAAAAAATAAAGACAATAAAATAAAGAAATTAAAGTCAAACGAGGTAAAGGATCGAATAACCAGAAAATTTGTTACCGTCGAAATAAGTAATAAAAATATAAAAATGCAAATTGACATTGGTTCGGATCTATCTATCATAAATTTGCATACGTGGAAGAAGTTGGGGAAACCAACTTTAATCAAGACAAAGAAAATCGCGAGGTCAGTGACGGGAGAAAAATTACAATTTATTGGAGAATTTGTTACAAACGCCACGTTAAATAAAAAACGCGAAAAGCTAAACTATTTGTCATAGAAAATACCACGAACTTACTGGATATGAATTGGATAACAGGATTCCAATTATGGGATCTACCGATGAATTCTTTCTGTTAGAAGGTAGAAAGTTTAAACACCGAAGCCCAAAAATTAATAAAGAAACTTAAGAAAACATTTACTACTGTTTTTTCTCCAGGGTTGGGAACGTGTACCAAGATGGAGTCAAAATTCAAGCTAAAAGAAATCGCTCAGGCGGTATTCAAAAAGAAAATGAATGTGCCGTTTGCCTCAATTGAACAGATAGATAAAGAATTGGACAGATTAGAGAAAACCGGTGGACTTAAAAAAGTTGAGTATAGTGAATGGGCAACACCGACGGTATACGTGAAAAAAAAAGTCTAAAGAAATTCGTGTTTGTGCTGATTTCTCGACGCGGCACTCAAAGACTATAATTATCCTCTACCAACAGCGGAAGAAATATTTGCGAAGCTTAATGGAGGCACAATATTTTCGAAGATTGACCTCAGCGACGCATATTTGCAAATATCGGTAGAAAAAGAAACGTCAAAACTTTTGTGTATAAACACACATCGGGGTCTGTATAAATTTAACAGACTACCTTTTGGGATTAAGGTCGCGCCCGCCATTTCCCAACAAGTAATGTTAGGTGGTCTAGATTTTGCCGTAGCGTATCTGGACGACATCCTCATGAGAAGTACAAGTATAGCAGAACACGTGGAACATGTAAATGCAGTAGTTTCAAGAATACAGGATTTTGGATTTAAACTCAAGGAAAGTAAATACGAGTTTTTTATGGAGAAAGTGAAATATCTGGGGCAGATCATCGATAAGAATGGTAGAAGGCCAGACCAAGAGCGATCAGCGGCTATAAAAGACATGCCGGCTCCGAATGATATTACTGCATTACAAAGTTTTTGGGGGATTAGCTAATTATTACCAAATATACATCCTTAAAATGTATGATCTGCAGGCACCATTAAATGAAGTACCGAAGAAAAGAAAACCCTGGAAATGGACTAATGAATGCCAGAAAGCATTTGAAAAGATAAAGAAAGTGTTAAACTCGGAATTATTTTTAACTCATTACAACCTGGATTTAGAGATCATAGTAACTTGCGACGCAAGTGCGTATGGAGTAGGAGCATGCATCTTATACAAAATAACAGATGGTCAAGTAAAACCAATTGCTCATGCTTCTAGAGCACTACTTCCGGCTGAGAAGAATTACTCTCAGATAGAGAAAGAGGATCTAGGAATAATATTTGCAGTAGCGTTTTGTCCACGGTCGACATTTTAAGCTACAAACTGATCATAAGTCTCTAATTTCGATTTTTGGATCGAAAAAGGGCTTGTCGACGCATACAGCCAACCGACTCCAGAGTTGGGGTTTAATACTGCTAAATTATAACTTCAGCATGGAGTACATACCATCGAATAAATTTGGCTACGCTGATGGGCTGTCCAGTTTAAGTCCTAAAATGAGCGAACCATTAGAAAACACGGTAATTGCCTCACTGAAGTCAGAAGAAGAGCTGAAATTTACTGTGTGTAATGCAGTTTGGGAACTTCCGGTAACTCTAGAAAAAATAAAAGAAGAAACCACCAGGGACAAGTATATCTTGAAAAATAAAAGAAAAAATAGCCGAGAGGGACCAGTACATAACAAATGTTTTTTCGCTTTGCGATACAATATTGTTATACAGAGAACGTGTGGTGATTCCATACACACTGCAAAAGCAAATACTAAAGGATTTTCATACTGGTCATCCGGGCAGCACTAGGATGAAGAGCCTAATGCGAAGCTTTGTATATTGGCCGAATATAGACAGGAACATTGAGAACGCAGTGGCAAAATGTAAAGTCTGTGCTTTAGCTGCAAAGGCACCCCAATAAAATTTAATCCCTGGCCAAAAACAGACCTACCATGGTCTAGGTTACATGTGGATTTCGCAGGTTCACTGAAAGGATACCATTACATCATAGTAGTTGATAGTTTCTCGAAATGGCCTGGGATACAAAGGATAAGAAAACCGACGACGCAAAGTACGAAAAACTTCCTGCTGGAATTGTTCGCAAGGTTTGGTGTAGTAGACACAATTCTGACGGACAACGGAAGTTAATTTACGTCGGAACAATTTAAAGATTTCTGTAAAGAATACAACGTCGAACATGTTACCACAGCTCCATATCACTCAAGATCGAACGGGTTAGCTGAAAAAATTGTGGACACCCTAAAAAGAACTCTAAAGAAAGCTAGGGAAATACCTGCAGATGAAGCCCTACAGAAGTTTCTAAAGGTATACAGACTTACCCCAAATAACGTAACACCAGCCTCACAATCGCCAGCCGAGGTGATGTTTGCACGTCGGGTAAGATCCGTCCTCGACAAATTATTACCAAAAAAGACAAAGCCAGGTAGAGAAAGATTTATTCAAGTAAAGAAATACAATCCTGGTGAAAAAGTATACTTTAAGGTATATAAACAGAATAAATCATTCTGAGAGATTGGAAAAATAGAAAAGCGGATTGGCAACATGATGTACTTGGTGAAAAGCGAAAAATTCACGTGCA
>OZ038481.1:72001572-72139072 GCA_964036315.1 Acanthosepion esculentum
CAGATCAAGTTTTACGGGAGGAAGGTCGCGATTAGAAGCGGTTAGAACTTGGAAATCTTGAAAATTAGCATTCAAAATCGTGAGTGTATCATCATCATCATCATTATAATCATCAGGTCCTGAGCACACGACCAGGTCTCTTCACATATCAGGGTTGAAAGACGTGTCTCTTTCCAGGTCAAACCACAGCTGATGACCTCCAACTCCAGTTTATTCTATCGTGGAAGCCATTGATTTCAGTTCAGGAAGCCCTCCGCCGAGCGATTCCGTGTAACCACCGCACTGGTTACACCTTAGAGAATTCAGTCTACCCCATTGTTGTTGACTCTATAAGAAGCGTCATCCTCCCACTAACAGGTCTCATTTTAATCCTGTTGGGTATCTAGGCACACTCCTCACCAGAAAATGCCTTGTAGGGGAACCGACGGTAGCCACCGATTACTGTACCAGGGTAGGTGGTAGTGCGTTACATGTTACCACTATCACTCGTAGAACGATCTGACATAATATATATATATATAATAGTAATTCATCGAGTGTATATATATATATATATATATATATATATATATATATATATATATATATATATATATATATATATATATATATATATGAAATAGCAATTCATCGAGTCTAGAAGAATCCTCAACAGAATGCAGAAGGCACTGGACGGCTGTTTCGTCCTATTTTGGGATTCATCAGCAGTGCGCATCGACGACCGAGATTCGAACCCGTACCGTTTCGATACAACGCAAGCGTCGTACCAACAAACTCGATATAGCGCCGCTACTCACAAATTCCGTGATGATACTCATCCAAGTATTCATAACCCAACGGATTGTGTCCCAAGAGCCACGACTTTCCTTTCCCCCGAACTGCTCCATCACAGGGCATTAGCTGGGTCAAGCAAGGATATACAAATAATAAAATTCTGGGGATTTAGGCAAATCATTATAGTAATTCATTTATTCAGTTTCTTCTTTTACTATAATGATTTTCTATAACTTATATATAAGCACAGGAACTGCATCCAAATTGGCTAGAAGAATACAAAAGATTTGCAGCAAACAATTTTAATCGCAAGCAACGAATTCTGTACTAGCTATCGCCTTTCAAAATAGTCTTCATCTCAAAACAAAGCAGAAGTGCGAATGATCACCCAGAAAGAACAGGACGAGATGGATACTCCCCACCAAAAAGAGATAAAAATTAGATTTAACTCCAAGACAAGCTAGAAACTGACATATAGAAATTTCCCATGAGAACCTATAGGAATATTTAACATTTGCCGTCCTCAATTTCTCTGTAAGGAAAACTGTAATTGGTTCGACGAGAACAGCCACAAAATCCAGGAATTTCTATCCCAAAAGATTCTCGCCTACCAGGCAAAATTTACTTAACTATCCTATCAGAATAAAAACCATTTCCATTAGACATGCCACACTGAAAGGAACCCTCTACACAATTTCCAAAATGAGCTTAGGGGTGGGGGAGAATTGTAGAGTTGACTCAATGCTGATGTCGGCGATAACAAAAGGTGCTGAAAAGCTTTTTTGTCTCGGCCCACTTCAGAAAACCTGCTAAAAATGATCAGGACCAACATTTTTGGGAAGCGTTTCTTGGTTGGGCCAATAACGTTTCAGCTCTGACATGTACAACGATTTCTTCCAAATGATGAAAGATTTATATGGCCATTCGTACCCGGCTCACACAACCTGCGTAGTGCAAACTGTGTGATACAGCAACCTGGAAGGACCCCACCCTAAACTGATTATGTAAACATAACACGCTTTCAGAACTATCTTTTCCGGTACACTGTAATAGAACGCATTCCGTAACTAGTAACTAATCTTGAATTAGACGTGGCATATGCGCAACAAATATTGAGAAGGTATTTAACAAATCAAAACGTGATTGGTCTGTAAGCGTTTATAGCATCCTTCCGGATATATAAAATCACACAGACCAACCATCTTGGGTATGACAATAAACTAAATCCAGCAGAAAGGCCTCTGATCGGGAGGTTTTGAAGAGCATGGAACCACTTTTTAATTGCTGTTGTTTCCAGGTTTTACCCATGGTGGTACCACCTGTTTGTGTCCCAGCTATGGGAAAATAGTTAACACACAAACTGGGGTCTAAACTCTATCAAATTATAAAAATAGATTTTTTTAAATAAATATATTACCACCAATATACTTTGAAAAAAACAAAAAAACAAACCAAAGTAAACAGCGCCCAGCGTCTGCATAGAATGATTCACAAGTTATTGTCTGCATCTAGCCGTCCTCTTTCAATCCATCCATTTTCAAATTCACTGTTGAGGTTGGTAAGGTCAACAACAGCTTAGAAGCGTGGAGCACCATACAACCAGGAGTATCCTGAATACAGGAATCGTAATGACTGGTTATTTTCTGAGTCACAACCAGTGTTTGTGGACTTCTAAAAACGCATCTCTACTACGTCTAGATTGGGATTTCAAGTGCACCAGAATATACAAATGTTTGTTCATTTGTCCACCTATTCGGAAAGATGCCTCGTCACTGAATGCTATTAAAGTAGATAGATAGATAGATGCAGCAACACTATTTCAGAACTATAGACACAGTTTTCATACTAAAACAGAATTACTAGCTAAGAGGACAGAGTTTCTATTGCTTCTGTCGGCTAGTGAACACCATTATCGTAGAATCACCTTCTCTAGAAAGGACATTACCTGCTATAACATTGCTATCGTCAATTTTATCGCTATGATCACGACAGCCATCAATGTTTTCGCCATCGATACTGCTTCACAAAAGTATGTCCCAGTCATATATTCGCTTCTTTTTATTTCTTTCCTAACCAAGCAATCACTTCTCTGTGGAGTCATCAATTAAAGTAGACAGTGATCGGTCAATACTTCGATCTAAACTAATACGCTATCTACTCGTAATGGCGGCTGCTAACAAATGCATTTGTCACTGTAACCATCATAGCGAAAATAACTGGAAAAGAATGACTTTGGGAGGAGATAGATAGATAGATAGATAGATAGATAGATAGATAGATAGATAGAGAGAGAGATAGATAGATAGAGTGAGAGAGAGAAATGGAGAGAGAGAAATAAAAAGAGAGAGAAATATATATAGAGAGGGACAGATAGACAAAGGGATTTGAAAGAATTGAATTATTTTTTTCTTGGTAGGAAAAATATACAGAAGAAAAAACACATAGACATACGTGCATACATACATATATACTTACATATGTTATTTTCACATATTTCCTATATAAAAATCGCATTAATTTGTCCACAGATATTTATTAAAAAATATATATATTAACTGTATATACATTTTTCAGATTCACCAAAGCGATCCTAAGCAGTAAGTTTGGCATGGTAACGACGTTTTTCTTGGTTTTCATAGTTGTTTTGAGGATATTCGTACAGAGCGAAACGTTGACAGCAAATAGAAAAAATGAATCATCAAATTGGTTTAATATCTGTCTATCTATCTATCTATCTATCTATCTATCTATCTATGTATTAAACCATACATACATACATACATACATACATACATACATATATATATATATATATATATATATTAAACCAATTTGATGATTCATTCATATATATATATATATATATATATATATATATATATGTGTGTGTGTGTGTGTGTGTGTGTGTGTGTGTGTGTGTTAACTTGCAGTGATACCGATATTGCGGTGGAGGGTCCTCAAGTAGAAACACAGCCAATCTTTATCTATTGACTGAAGTATAAATTGGATCAATGTTTACCTACTGTCTCCAGTATAAGCCCAACTACTATTTACCTAGAGACTTCCCCCACCACACACACATATATATATATATACACATACATACATACATACATATATATATATATATATGTTTGTGTGTGTGTATGTGCAAACATGTTGCAAACCATTGCGCCAGTGTCTTTTTCCTCTTGCATTGTTGTGCTATGCAGTCGTTTGTTTGTCGTAATTGCAACAGTTCATTAAGTTTAAATATTTTCATAGTCGTTAATTTCATAAAGAAAATCTAAGGCCCTGTCGCGCACTGCTCAATAGCACAGTAATAGAATGATCGTCGAATTGTTTTAAGGGTCATGCTTAATGACCTAATTAATATCATCAGAGAAGTCCATTATTAAACAAAACATTTACATGTATTCTTACAAGCTTATAACTAATAGGAATGTGCTAGTAGTGTAACATGCAAACATATTTCAGAAATGGAAATTTACATTTATTAAATTTTTAAATTATATTTATAAAATATCGGCATTGTTTATAAGTCTATCTGTGTTTCTTTCCTTGACTCCTAAGCTATAATCTAAGGCTTTTGCCGCTTTCAGAAGAGAAAATGGCTTATTTGATTAATTCGGGAATTGCATTACATCAGCCAACAATAAAATAATCGGATATTTATAATGATTACAAGTAACTAATGAAACAGTCATTAAAAATTTTTTTAAAGATAAATATACAAATTATTTATCATTATTTGACAAAACTCGTTAAATTTGGGAAAGATATACGACATATACCGGTAAATCTAAATCTAAAATAAGCATTTTATATCACAGTTTTAATTAATATTTGCACACAAATACATACCGACACACAACCAACTAAAAGGACAACTATACTAACAATTTGGAGACGGTGAATTTTCTAGGAAACAGAATGAAGGTCTGGAAAATGTAATACTCATAGGATAAAATGAAAACAAGATAAGTAGAGGTAACCTAATGTTCTTGTGTAAATGAATGGTGGAAAAACACAAAAATGGATGGTAAAGAGTTAAAAGATACGTAAAGCAACAAAATAAATGAAGTTGCGGAGAGCCATGATCGCCTACACTGAAGGGATACGATGCACAAGAGAAACAATCAAAAAGACAGAAAACAGTTGTCGTTTGTAGTTAGTAATCTAGCGTTGGAAAGTCATGAATATGAATGAGGAAGATGGACTAAAAGGCGACGAATGACCGAAGCAAAATTATTAGAAAAGGTCACAGACACAAAGAAAGAAAAGAACTCAATAGTCCGTTGGGCGTTGTAGGAAAGCAAAGAAAAAGAAGCAAAAAGAAACCAGATGCGTCGAGCGGCAAATCGGAAGTCAGTGTGAAATTGAGTCGTCGTTTTTCTCTTTTATATTCGGAAGAGTTTCGTCGTTGCAGTAAAAGTACTGTTTGTGGAAGAAATAAAACGAAAGAAAAAAACAGTGACGTAAAAGGGGAAGAAGAATGATGCTGAAAGGTTGAAGATCGCAGATAAAGATATATGAACAGGATTCGGATAAATTATGTTGACATCTCAGGCAACCTGAGCAAAAGTCAGCCTCTCGTGACAACAGGAAGACGTGCAAATTTACACTTGTTAATTCAGCAAATCATTATGCTTGATGTCATCGATTCGCATCAATACGTATATACACACTGCCAAACAAAGCGACAGGAATTTATATATTTATCTGCTTATACATGAGATATGGATGTATGAGAAGGGTAACGGTTATTGACGCTGAAAAGCGCACTCGGCGAGTCGGATTGAAATTCCAGTCGGTTCTGTTTGGTTCACTTCGCCTTGCAAAAGGCATGAATCCATCTACATCCAACTATGGTGTTAACTACCAAGGAAGACCAAAGTCTCTTGTTTTGAGCGGCAATTAGTCTAATATAAGGAAAATATTGAATTCAAACCTGACGCGGTCTATCTGAATATTTCGTAGAGAAATGTGCATCATTTCTCTGTTACAAATCATCTTGAAAATTGAGGATGGTTCTGTGAAGATTTTTTCTAAATATGAAATAGTGCTGTTCAATTTGTTTTTGGGGGCTGCTGTAGCTTTTGCTAGTCACCCTTCGTCGATTTCGTATTTATGAAACGTACCTCATGTGGCTTTTATTATAAGGAGAGCTAATCTGACGAGACTAGATTTGCAATTCACTTCATCTATGCCGTCATCGAAGACCATTCGTTCGCTGTGGCAATATTTCAGCCGCTATTGTTATTGCCTTTATTCTTGGATTACAATTACCAGTTACCAGCAGATGGTGGCTTATCCATCTTGCTGGTATTTAACTCAGTAAACTTTTACAAGGGCAATAAAGGAAGCAACTTCAGCGAAAGTTGGATCCAGATCATTAGAAATTCTTCATTCGGGAAACTAAGAAGGAAAATTAGAGCATTCCTGTTCCTATCGCTCACGTTGTTTGACCTTGCTTCGTTAAGTTTTCATTTTCAAGTAGTGCCAACTCATCGTTACTAAAATTTCTTCTTTTACGTTGCGGGAGAAGCAGTTATGGTCGCTATAGTTCTACATAGGCTTTCACGACTATAGTCAAATCACACGTGTTGGTAGTATAGTGGTTATGTTATAAATGTCGAAATCGACAATAAAATCAATGTCTATACAATATATAAGTACATATTCGACTGTTCCGTCGTATTCGACGTATGAGCGTCAGGCAGCTCAGCTCCTAGGAGCCGACAGCCCGACACCAGCACATGTGATTCGATTATAGTGGTGAAGGCTTTGTGCAGAACCATCCACTCTTTTTGAAGGGCCGAATACCTGGTGCACCGTCTGTAAAAAGGTCCTCAAACGACCCTCCGCAGGTTTTGAATTCAGATTTGTCCTTCTTCTAGACCAAGGCTATAGACCCCGGTCTGTCCTGCTATTTACCCTTAGCTGGAGAGAGAAGAAGAGGATTCATATCTTTTCCAAGTAAGTGAATGTAAATGGATTCGACTGGAATTCGAACTCGGCTCTCCTATTCCTCAATCCAAACTTCTATCCATTACCCTTCAGAGCTATTCCGAGAAGCCAATAGCTCTGAAGAGTGAAGGCAATGCGCTCACGAAACTTCGAAGTCAGCATATTTGAAATTTGATGTTTAGATATCAGTTTTCGGCAATGTCTAACCTTAATGCTCGCAAAAATGGTGTGTGAAAAGGACAGTTATTTCCTTAACAGCGCTAATATTGTATACACGTTTAGCTCCCTTGACAATATTTATTGCTTTAAAAACGAGATGATTAACATTTTAATAAACCCCAAACATATGTACGTGAATATAAAAATATTTATTCTTGAAAATTGAGAGTAAATATATTAAAAGCTACTTATTAGTTTGCTTATTTAAAAGAATACTTTTATATTTACAAGATTATAAAACAACATGAACCTACTATAATGAAATATTTGTTATTTACTATTTTATAAACACACTTTGCTGAAGGAATCAAAGGAGTGTATACAGTAATAGTGATGTGAAAGGAATAACCTCCATTCTGACATAGCATTTTTTGTAGGCACGATGGTTAAACATTGCCCAGTTTTCTTTCATTCCATAACCCGTCTTGTAAAATCTGTGATATATCCATTGATAGGCTTGAAAACAAATTCATACAAATGCGATTTTCAAAGATCAATCTCTTTATTTGCTTGGTCACGTCACTCTCCTTAGAGACAAACACATTCACGGACATTTACGAGAATAAAATAAGAGCGAGAAGAGAAACGAGACAAGTGACTTTTTCTGTTGTCTTTTTATTTTTTTATAGCCGGTTTTCTTGTGTCTCGGTGGCGAGAGAGTGATCGAAATGAAACAGAGCAGCAAGTAGGTGGATGTAGGGAGCAAGGCTAACATTGACAGCGAGTCGTCGCGACCACCAACAATTACGTTCGTGTTAGTCGGGTGAATTCACCTCGCCAGTCTATCTACTTCAGCCCAGTCCGATTTCCCCAACCGCTGAAAGCGCATACGATAGCAGAGAGCAGACGGGCAGAGGAAATGCTAATGAACACAACCAGTGGCCGGCAACAAGCAATTCTTTTTCCCGTGGCGATGAAAAGGAAGTTGAATGTGATAGACCAGGACGATCAGTGGGGATTGTTATCAATAGCGTCCGGAGAAAAACGAAGAATATATTGGACAATGTGCTGTCTGGAAGTGGATGCTATAGCCACACGTGGGATAACGTATAATCTGGAGTCATGATCTATCATTCGAGAAGATAAGATTTACTCCTTCCGACTACAATGAATAAATATATAAAATATATGTCAGTTCTTCTATATAGCATTTAATGTTGGGTAATTTCCTTACAGATGAAAAGGAGATCCGAGTCGGATATGTGGTACTACAGAAGGCTACTGAGAATACCATGGACGGAACATCTAGCAACAAGAGAGTTTTCATGAAAACGGGAACAAAAAAGACACATGTATTTAGTATCAGAAAGAGACAGTTAAAAGTCCTGGGGCGCATAATGAGGAAAGGCACTGCAAAATTCATCTCTTGCAGAACATATTAAGACAAAAGTGGTAGAACTGACAGGAAATGTATGTTTAGCAGTTTGATTCTCTCGGTGTTGAATAAAATGTTTAATGCCAGTTGGAGATTTGTAAAGAAACTTGCTGAAATCGTGTTTTATATTCCAAGTAAATTCGAACACCGTTGGTCATTTTCAGTGAAAGAAGGTAGGAGGTAATGTGATAGATTTGAGAGTCAGGTGTCGAAAATGGCAGAACATTACAAAATATTTTGGCAAGTTCCTTTATAGGTTTTCACTGGCATCAAAAGACTTATTCGATACTAGAAGAAACTCACTAAAAGGCTAAACAGATATACCCTACTGAGTATATTTAATATATATTATTTAAAATTTGGTATATTTATAATTTGGTATATCTAAGTTTCCAATACGATGTGCACTTAGTACAATGGTTAGCGATTTTGAAAGAGTTAAGTTCACTTCTGCACAAATACCATAGTGGAAAGGTACGAAGACATCTGTCCTCCCCAACAACTATAGATTAAATATCATCTGGACTCTATTACCAGTCTAGAAGAACTGAATTCAAAACAAAACTTGAAGAAAATAATGACTTGATCAAGTTGTTGACATTGCACACTACTTTAAATAAACAGTTAAGTTCCAATAATACTGGAAAGAGTGATAACAGCTACTGGACTTCAGAAATTTATTTTCCTTTAAAAAATATTTCCTTATGTGGAAACAGCTAATATTACCATTACCTTTAAGACTCTAATGTATTACAAGACACATAACGTTACGATATTTATAAGATAATAGTTCAAGTGTGCTCAATATCAGGACGTTTATAGATGTATACATTGTGAACTGATTTCTATGTTCACACTAACTATAAACGCTTGATGGCAATCAGATTCAAGCTTCAAAGCAATATGTGTGTTGTTTTAACTACAGTATTTTTCATAAATGTGGACACCCTAACACTTACAGAAAGTTAATTTTCTTGGCAAAATAGTTTTAATGCATGATATAAGTTGCTATTTAAATTATAATATACGTCTTGATTGCACAATGTACGACTTATCACTCACCCAACCCGAGGTTGGTCATGCGAACTGTCAAACCAGAAGCACCGACACATATCTGGATCGTCTTTCAGCAGAATTAACAATACTGTATCGATCACCAGTTTGCTTGGCCAGTCGCGTAGCTTAGGACACGTGGTATTCTTCAGCGGTCACCCATCTGAGTAATAACCAGACTCAACGTTGCTTAACGTTGCTTAATTACGGTGATCGGGCAAGTACCGGTGTTTCAACGTGATGTGGCTGTAAGTTACTATTCTACTAGAAATACTGCTCGGTTTTGGTTTCGGATAAAATAAACTTTCTCAAATAAAAAAAAAAAAAAAAAAATGCTATCATTGTACTCATTTGTGAGCGATACTGTATGTAGACATATTTGTGCATGTGTATATGCATGTGCTTTTGAAGCCAAGTTTTTACGTCGAAATTAATTGCGGGCATGTCCCTCCTGCTAAAGTCTGAAATACAATTTTCTAGAAATGTAGGCGTTTGGAACAAAGAGGACGGGCGCGCGCGCGCACACACGCACACACACACACACACACACATATATATATATATATATATATATATATATATATGTGTGTTATTTACTTTTCGAAAATAGCATGATTTGATTACGTGAAAGATAAATCATTTGAAGCGCCCTTTGGGAACGGAGTGTTTGATCATTTTGCAGTTATTGGGGGACCAAATATTATGTGCTCTCCAGATTTTACCAGTATGCAAATATTTAAATATCTATTCAGTAGAAACGATATCATGCTAAGATGCATACATAGTTCTAAACAATAAAATGCTCCATTCAACGCATTAATGACCTTTATTCCAAATTTCAAAGAATAGAATAGACAATGAAACAAGAGCAGTCACAAATATACAGTCTGAATCACAAAAGAACAACAGGAAAGAAAAAAACGTCAATTCTTCATAGTTTAACATACTTTCTGCTGAAACAGAGCGCACAAAAGCCAACAAGCACAATGTTTCATCAAACAAAATAAGAAAAATGCAGACATATATATATGTATATATATATATATATATATATATATATATATATATATATATGCATGTGTGTGTGTATACTTTAGTGAATAAATAAACAAAAAAGTAAATTAAGATAAAATATCAAGAAAGAAACAAAAAATAACTATTTCAAAACAAAAAAATATTCTTCAAAAGTAAAGCCAATATATAAAACTTTCACAAGTGAAATGAAAATAAAAGAAACAAACCCATAATCAATCATAATCCTCAGTCACAAAGCTACTCGTAAACAAATCGCATAATATTTCTAAAGAAATAAACAGGAGAACAAACACGCCCCCAAAAAACATAAGTCAAAAATTAGATTATTTTCGAAAAAGGATTGAAAAGTTTAGACATGAAAACGAAGTACACATCAGCAGGCGACATATTGAAAATATTTGAAAATATTGTGAATGCGAAAGGATTTTACGCGTTTGATCATTGTCAAACATTTTGATAAGATACACAATATTTCCTTTGTTGCAGTTTGCTGTCGGCAGACAAATAGAAAATTTATTTTTTTGATCGACAAACAATACGTACGATATTATTTGGCTCGACAATGGTAATAAAAAGAAATACGGTGTTAGTTGATAATATACGTTTTATTTTTTAATTATATTTCAGACGAAAACCATGATATATATTGGCGAGCAAAATAAATGAGTCACGTAAATAAATAAAAAAAAACAAAATAGTTTGCTTAATTTTTACCAAGAAGCTGTAAATATTAGTATTCAGGAGTAATACTTCTGGTAATTCAGGGCTTTTGTTGATGTCTATGAGGAGGTCGCCGTTGTTGGTAACTTCTAAGCCCAAGTATAAAAAAGACGTAAATTCGATGGGGTCGATGCCAATGATGATGGGCGGTGGACCGAGGCCGTCTCCCACGTGCATCAGTTCGGTCTTCGAGACGCAGCCCAAACCTTGTTGAAGACGTGGGCGGACTGCAGGTGTCACGGGAGACCGCTGAAAACCACTATGACGGCGTCGGTATATCACCAAACTACAACGGCACATCCCCTTCAGGACCATTGAGTTGGGGGTGTACTAATCTGATCTTGTGTTTAATGATGAGATTCTTCGCGCCATTTCTCAACGCTGTGTTCGCCGGCTCGATCACTTTCTGCAGCGACGTTATTACCATCCTACCAGATGCATCTACAAGTTTGTCCCGCCATCTGTAAACTGGTGATGACCTCGCGGCAGATCATGCAGACGCTGGAAGAACGTCTCCACCAGGACATCCAGCAGGTTAATTTGGCGTTGAATTATGATACAATGGTCTGCCAAGACTGTCAGAGCTGGAGTGACAAGGTGGTTCTTTTTAGCTCATGGTATGAGATTTGGCAGCAGAAGCAGCATTCAAGACTGCAATGCTAGTTGTACTCAAGTGAATTTTACGTAACCTACAGGCGATTTTCTTTTTTGGGGGGTCTGGGTGGGGGTAGGTTGGTTGGTTGTTTGAGGTTTTATGGCATATCAACCACTATGGGTTATTTAATGCCAGATCCAGTATTTATCAAAAACGTATAGCTGGCAACATCATTGTTTCAAAAACTGGCAACATCATTGTTTCAAAAACTGGCAACATCATTGTTTCAAAAACTGGCAGCATCATTGTTTCAAAAAAGTGTAGTTGGCAACATCATTGTTTCAATGTGCTGGAAAAGACCTGGAAGTTCACTATTTCCCATAGCTGGGACCCCAACAGGTGCTACCACCCCGGGTCAGGGTGGACCTGGGAACACCAGCAATTAAGAGATGGTTCCACGCTTCCTCAAAACCTCCTGATCAGAGGCCTTGCTGTTGGATGCAGTTTAACGTCGTACCCAGGACGGGGTGGGGGTAGGGTTAATGATAGTATTTTTCTTGCAATTCATTCATTTAAGATTACATTTATTACTGGATCAATTTACACTCCATTAGAAAGGATGTTTTCATCTATTACTTGACGAGTCGCTAGTCTTAGGTTGGATCCTGATAACATCATTAGATTTCTTTGATATCTTACGTCTAATTTCGAAGATCTACCAGTCTTTTTTTTATTTTCAAAACTCTCCCAATACAGGTATGTATCTTTTTGAGCGACTTGGACAAGCATGACTTGGTATTCCAAGATTCTTAGCGATCTCACATTGACTCATTCTTTGTAAAATTTCAATAATTTCTTCCTCTTCCCCAAAATCACCCTTCTCTTTTTGAAAGTGCAGTAAAAAACAATTAGAATGCCCCGGACTTAAGCAATCTATTTTTGATCTACAAAAAAGATGCACGCGTGTCTTGATCTAGGATCATATTTATCTGGGAGGGTATCAAATGTTTCACCTTTTGCATGATTTATTTTCAGTATCACAGTGCATTCAGGTCTGTGTCTCTTCTCGTACTGAATTCATGTGGATGCAACAACTTGCATTATGGTACGGAAAATATTTTGTCGAATATTTAAAAATTCTTGTAAAAATTTTATCAAATTCATTATTTGGCAAGATGGACCATTTCTTCTTGCCATGGTAGAATAACAAGACTTACACTGCGATGAGAAAAAAATGAACCAATTGTTTTCGAATTTTTAATGACTATCGTAACAAACAAAATAGAGTTTAGATGAGAAATTTTAATGATGATGGGGTCGTCTCTCACGTACATCAGTTTCGTCTTCGTCGCGTATCCCAAGTCTTATTGAAAACGTCGGCAGGCTGCAGGTATCTTGAGAGTCTTCTGAAAACCATTATGGCGGCGTCAAGATATCACCAAACTAAACATCACCGCTACGGTGCAAGATGAATAAAAGTATGATCTTATTCATATGCAATTGCAATATTTACAATAAGACGTTATTTATATTAACAAATGTCTATAACAAAATTAATAGAGATTTTCTGCCAAGTCCGCTACTCCTGCCCGATGAGATATCTTAATGGGGACTAACCCTGGTAAATTTCATTTGATTTCCTGAAATTGGTGAGCTTTAATGCTTAAGTAAGTAAATACAGAATATACAGACAGAATGGCCTCATTAAAAGGAAGGGATGCTCCCAATTTATAACATTTTGACGAAGGATGCAGACGGTAACATATTAGAAACAAAAATAACATTCTCATTTTGAGAAAAAAAGCCATTTTCAGATAGACAAGACACATCTGATTTCGTTCCGATAATGCAATGGGTAAACTAAAAACGGAGAGAGTGAGAAAGAGAGAGAGAGAGAGAGAGAGAGAGAGAGATAAAGAGAGAGAGAGAGACTTTTTAGTTCATAAATCAAGCTTAGTCTTTTTGCGTTTTTGGGTAACAAAATTTGGATATACTGACTGAAAGACATTTCTTTCATATTTTTATTAAAGGTTCTCATCGCCAGTGGCAAAAAGGGGTGCTGAACAGTACTCATTCCGATCTATCTCCTAAAAGCTTACCAAAAATCAGTAGTCCTGGGTATGACGATAAACTACACCCAGCGGCAAGATATCTGATTGGGAGATTGGAGATTTTGTGGATCGTGGAAGCACCACTTAATTACTGTTGTTCCCAGGTCCACCCTGCCTCGGAGTGGTAGCCCCTGTTAGGGCCCCAGTGATGGGAAAATAGTTAATACTCAAACAAAAAAACCAACAAAATGTATGTATAAAAATACGCTTATATAGTAAAAAAAAAATTACCAGCAATACATTTTATATAAAAAATACCAGCAATATATTTTTATAGTAAAATTTACCAGCACTACCTATTTTTAGTAAAAAAACAACATCTATTTATAGCAAAAATTAACAATAATACCTATTTAGAGCAATCTGATCATGAGTACATTTTATCTTATACAATTTCGCTCAAAATGTATTTAGTTGAAGCCATAAAATTGTGTTCAAAATATATTGATTTCATCGTTAAATAACCCATAGCGGCTGAAATGTCGCTAAAAAAACAACAACCACACATCAGAATTGTTTAAGGAAGGATTTCTTTGGTCAGTTTAAGCACATTTCCGAACAACCACATAAAAGTATGTATCTATCAAAACATCTGAAAATAAACCTGGGTAAATGAAAGAAATAACGAAATGCAACCGTCACTTCTACTCCATCAGTTTATTTTCTCGCACTTCCCACCTGTGGAATTCCCTTCCGTTTTCTTGCTTCTCTGACAACTACAATCTTCAAAAATTTAAATTCGACGTCAATCGCCATCTTCTATCTACTTGAGCCCTGTTCATTTTTTTAAAATTATTCCCTTAATCCTCTCTATTCTTAGTCTTCTCATTCTCTTTCAGTTTCACTCTCTGTGGCACCATACGTTCTCGTGGCATTACCACCGTTCTTGGGGTGAAATGATTAAAAATAAAGAAGAAAAAACAGTAAGGTTCATGTCTTTTGTAGTGCATTAGTACAAATCAGCGTTCGTAGAAGCTTGAACCATAATTGATTGCTTTCTGTTGAAAACAGCGATCTTATTTCCCATCCAGAGCTCCAGTGTTGAGGTGGCAGACCTAAACTGATGACATATGTATTCACAGTTGGGATATTGATGATCTTGAATCAAGTGCTCCAAGAAGTAGGGCCCGAGTTAAACCTCTCCAAAACAGAAACTATGATCTGAAATTGAAATGCTTGTGTGATTGACTTGTTTTTTTAATGTCCTATTAAAAGTGCTCAATATACTTCTGAAAAAAAAATAATGTAGAGCTTCAGGCGATATTTTTATTTTTTTTTAAAATATCGCCCGAAGAGACCGTCACGTCGAATGAAACCAAGATCGCCTATTTTAATTGACCTCCTGATTTTTAAAGTATATATATATATATTTATTATAATTTTATCATATAGACAAAACCATTTTACTCACAACAAAGATGCAACTTGGTTTCAGTACATTTTAACTGCACATCTACGGGTGAGGGTCGGAAATGGTTATCTTGCTCCAATTACTGTTGAGCACTGTTGCTAACGATTCAAACTATAAACATGGACAAAATCGACTTCGGCATTTCGCTGAAGAATATTCCCATCCCATCCCACCGCATCGGATATATATATATATATATATATATATATATATATATATATATATATATATATATATATATATATATATATATATATAGTGAAAATTGCATTAAAAATGTTATGAAAATAACAAAGATTTTTCCAGATACAGGCCTTACTATCCTACTAAGAAATAGATTCATACCTTTCCCAACGATATTTGCACATAAGTGACTGTAACCAATCCGAAATTCGGACTCAGGTCTCTGATTTCTCATTCCGAGCGGAAAATGATTATATTACTCAGACACAGAAATTGGAATTAATTAATAATTGAATATACACTGAATCTATCATAAAAGAAACAGGATATGGAATTAATAAATATTAAGCACTTTAGATATGGATGGATATGTTAAGACAAAATTAGTATAGGAAATAGGGAAATTAAAAGTAGAATAGACTGTGCTAGGAGTAGCGTTGTCAAGATGCTACAAAACCAAAACATTAAGGTAAGAACTCCAGTCATGTTTTCGATCGAGAATCAGATATAGATATTAGGAATGGCGCCAAACCCATTCGGAAATATCTAAATTGTTAGCTGTATAGAACCGCTTTCTCAGATCAATGGTTAAAATATCTTTGAGTGAGTGAAGTGTGTGGGTCTTGGTGAATATCCTCTGTATGTTATATGCGAAGTTTAAGTAACTTTCAGAATAATCGTTAGAGCTTAAAATATAACAGTAATTGTACATATCTTAATTTCATAAAAATAGATAAAAAGGAAAAGATATATGATTTGATATCAAACATGTTAAATATAATTTACTATTTTTAAAAATTGTATTTGTTCATTTTAATAAACTTAATTGTTGTTATCATTGTTATAATTGGAAAATCATTTTCATTATATGAAGCTTTTCATATTCTAAGTTAAGCTGCTACAGTCCACTGGAGTTCTTGTGAAATCTAAAATGCTCACAGATGATATAAATC
Organism: Acanthosepion esculentum; assembly: GCA_964036315.1. NCBI lineage: Eukaryota > Metazoa > Mollusca > Cephalopoda > Sepiida > Sepiidae > Acanthosepion > Acanthosepion esculentum. The sequence continues at coordinate 72,017,972 of OZ038481.1, forward strand.
TTGGAGAGCATGTCTTGGTATTCCAAGCTTCTTAGCTATTTTACGCTGACTCATTCTTTGGGAAATTTCAATATTTTTCTTCCTCTTCGACAAAACCACTCTTATTCATTTGAAACTGCATTAAAAAGACAATTAGAAGACCCCGGACTTTATGCAATGTATTTCTGATCAACAAAAAAGATGCATGCGTGTCTTAATCTAGGATCATATTTATCTGGGAGATCAAAAATAGATTGCACAAGTCATGCTTGTCCAAGTCGCTCAAAAAGAAACATAACTGTATTGGGAGCGTTTTGAAAATAAAAAAAAGAATGGTAGATCTTCGAAATTAGACGTAAGCTATCAAAGAAATCTAATGGTGTTATCAGGATCCAACTAAAAACTAACGGCTCGTCAAGTAATAGAACAAAATAAAGTTTCTAGTGGAGTGTAAATTGATCCAGTAAGAAATGTAATCTTAAATGGATGCATTGCAGCAAAAATGCTATCATTAACCCCCCCCCCCAAAGAAAATCACCTGTAGGTTAGGTAAAATTCACTTAAGTACGACAACTAACATTACAGTCCTGAATGCTGCTTCTGCTGCCAAATCTCTATACCATGAGCCCACAAGAGCCACCTTGTCACTCCAGCTCTGACTGTCTTGTCAAAACGTTGTAACGTAATCCAAAGCCAGATTAACTTGCTAGATGTCCGGGTGGACGACATTCTCCCAGCGTCTGCATGATCTACCGCGAGGTCATCACCACTTTACAGATAGCGGGACAAACTGCATATGAATCTGGTGGAGGTGGGGGTCATAACGTCGCTGCAGAATGTGATCGAGCCAGCGAACACAGCGTTGAGCAATGGTTTAATTTCATAATACCGTTAACTTAAATAAAAAGGAAAAGATATATGATTTCCTATCAAACATGTTAAATATAATTTACTATTTTAAAAACTTGTATTTATTTGATTTAATAAACTTAATTGTTGTTATGAATATTAAAATTGAAAAATCATTTGAATCATATAAACTTTTTCATATTCCAAGTTAAGCTGCTACAGTCCACTGGAGTTCTTGCGAAATGTAAAATGACCAGAGATGATAGAAAATCGAGGGTCAGATTGATCGATTCTTCCTCTCATCAGTCACTTATTGCATAACAATAGCTGTGGTCAGAAACATCTGTAGTAACAGTTTGTGCATGCACTTGGAAAATCGGATGCATGAAACTCCATTATGATATATGCATATTTATGTGAACATTCGTTCATCAGCTTTATCCATTTGCAAAAATATACGTCCATTTTGCAGACACACACATAAATTACACGTATACATTACACGCATACAACCATATCTAGGAACATCCACAACTGATATATGTTCCATAGCGAATATATAAATGCATATATTTATATAAATGCATATATTTATATAAATGCATATATTTAAATAAATAAATGCATGCAAAAAACAATACATAGGCAAAAACCTGTGTTTATATGAATGCATGGTCAGGCACATTTATATACCTTTATATCTATCTATCTATCTATCTATCTATCTGCATATATTTCACTGAAGATAACCTACAAAGCACTGCGATTAAGCTTTCTGTTATATTTTCGCATGCGTACAGATTTTTTATATTTTAATATAGAATGTGTAAAAATTGGATTAAAGATTTTTGCTTGTCTTAATATGTAGATTTTATTTTATAGCAATAGAATGTTATTCCCGAACACAGCCAGCATATTGTGGCCGTGTTCATAATTAATATTATTAAGAGTTGGTTTCTTTTTTCTTTTTAAAGCTTAGAAAAGAGGGATTGCTGCCAATGACACTATATATATATATATATATATATATATATATATATATATATATATATATATATATATATTAGATAGATGGATATTTATTCGATCGATCTAGCTCGGACATTCATGAGTCTATCACGCTAACCATCACGGTCCTGCATCAAGGTCGGAAGGTCATTAGGGAGGCATTCTGTGTCATATCATAGCTGGTCAATATAGTTGTTTATTGGGCTATTCACCCGTCTTGCTCCTAGACTAGGTCTCTAGGAGATGAATAAGGTCGTATTAAAGCAACAATCATTGCCCTTAAGCAAGAATATTTTCCTCTTTCGAATGTTCAGTCTTCGAATGCAAGAATCCTCTGATGGCATAAGATTATAGGAAAGAAACGCTATTTCCAACACAATTATATACTCATATACATTACCATATTAAAACACTCCCAAAATTTATTTCTACCAATACAGACAATACTTTCAAACATGCCAGAAAGATTCCACAATACAACACACATAGTTTAAATCAAAGTGCCTATTGGTTAGAAATTAACATCACAATGTGAAATATTTGACCAATGACAGTAAACTAAAACCCTGTTTTCTTGAGCCTACTTCCGGTAAAAATTTCTAATAAAACCCCATAGAATTTGACATTCAGCAGCAGAGATGCAGATGTCTACAAGCTGTTCATGTACCAGGGAAGACGCGTGCTGAAAGAAATATGTATCGGCGACTTCAAATGAATCATCTCTAACATCATCAACAGTTCGTCGGGCAGTGAATCTTCGTTGGCGATCAAAGTCTTTTCTACACCAAAGCTTTTTTTTCTGAGGATCAAATACCCAAAGACTTTAACTCAACTAAAATCTATTTTTACTCCTTTTTGACTTTTGTGATTCATATACATATGTTTCTAAATACAAATTGCTTATTTAACAGGCATACTCATGTTTTCTTTATTTTTATTTTATTATTGTTTGGAATTCGAACGTTCGCATTTTTACTGTAAAAAATAACCTGTACGACAGAATAACCTACATGGTGTAGTTTTTCGTACACCATCGGATGATTCTAGTTACCGTGTTGATTTAAAACGATCTTAGATTGCACTGCCTTATTTAGGCATTGAATACTGTAATTTATTTTACTTTCTTTGTATTACGATTTAAAATAGTACCTTTTTATGTGACAGAAAGCACAGATGCATTGCTAATACATAGCAATAAATGCAACCGCAACTTCGATCTATATAATGCAGCACTTATTAAAATAGAAAAGTTACTTACTTAGACGGGCAATTCATCTCTCCTATCTTATTAAAATATGAATCTGCGCCCTGGATATTTTCAAATGTCCTGAAGGAAATACTCCTTTACCTAGTCAATATACATGACTATAAACATTATAAAACTTAAAAGAAAACAGTTAAATTCAAAACTTTCTATTATTTAAAACATACAATGCATAAATTAATCCAAAAATAAAATAATATAAATAATAATTACATTATAAAAAGAATAACCAGAACGAACAGTAACATTAAATTACTTCACTTAGTATTCTCCATAATTTAACTTGAGTTTCAGTTAGCCTGATGTATATTTATGAAAATTCTTAAATTAAAAAATTCTGGCAAACTAACGACATTTTTATTTTTGTTTATAAATACTTGCTGCAAAATTAAATTTCAAACTTGCCTTGATAAAGTCAATCGGAGGATAAAACGCGTCGGCTAAGGTAAGTTTTTCTTTATTCATATATATATATATATATATATATATATATATATATATATATATATATATATATATATATATAGTTATGTACAAATATATCCTATATTTATTCAATAATATATACGCACCTTAATTCAGAATTGACGTTAGACGCATATCGATTTTTTCTGACTCAAGAGATATTGATCGACAAAAACCAATTACCTAGAAAGGCAATTATCGATGACAATAAATACTTGCATATTTTATGCGAAAATTGAAATTTTAAACAAATTATCAGTATCATCAGTAGCATAATCATTATAATCACTTGGAACATTATGGTAATTAGCCTAATCATTAAAGTTATGAACATTACCGTTATAATATATTCATATTTTTGTAGCTTCAGACTGGCTCGTTGAAATAACGACATTCGTTATTTGGCAGACACTGTTTTCGTTGTCTTCAATCACAGATTCTGGTTTGTTGGCCTACATAGAATGATCGATGTGTTGTTCGAAGTCGACTTCTGGTTTATATTTGTGGCATTGTTTTTGGTGGACAAGACTTTTAAACAATTGCACATAATGTATGACCGGTTATCATCATAGGGGATCACCTGGCAAGAAGTACTAAAATCAGGGACACTCTACTTAGAATTCTCACCGACCTAACGTGATTTGAAGTTTCCATTCTTCAACAAATTTACATTCTTCTAGATGTTTACAAGAGTTTCTAGACCGTTCCAAGCAGGCCAGTGATTATTGGAATAATCTACGGTTTGATACCGTTTAATTTTCAGAGCTTTCTAGAAATGTACAGATATTTGTCTGTCTTTTATTCCTACTAAATGAGAGAATGATTCGTTTTCTACGGCTTATCAACACTTTGCAGGTTATTTAAAATATTTTAGATTGCAAGAACTTTTTTTGTGATAATAATGGTTTAGTGATACAAATCTTACTAATTAACCCATATCGGTGAGAGAAGAGGTGAATTCATACCTTTCAAAAGCGTATATGCGCGTACATGAATACAACGAACCCAACGGGATTTAGAAATCGGCTCTCTTGAGACATTATCCATTACATTAACCGCGCATCTAAGCTTACAGTACTTGGCATTCCCAAGCTGTCACCCATCTAGGTACTAACCAGGCTTGACGTTGCTTAACTTAAATGATCGCATTAAGCCTTAAATTAGAGAGGAGCAGCTAAGTTTAATATACCCATCATGGCACCTAGTCTGATAAGGGAATGCCAGGCACATGCATCACAGCCAAATGGTATATTATTATTATTGATTTTCTGTTTCCTACAATCATTTACCACTTTTTCAATTAAGCGAAATGACGTTATTGGAAGAGTATTTTCGGCGTTAGTTTTACTCATTAATATTATCTTTAGTAATTTAAATATAAATTTATCGCCTGAGATTTTCTTTATGTATGTATGTATGTATGTATGTATGTATGTATGTATGTATGTATGTATGTATGTATATATGTATGTATGTATGTTTCTTCTCTCAAGAGGTCCTGGGTATGACAATAAGCTACATCCGGTAGCAAGGCCTCTGATCAGGAGATTGGAGATATTGGGGAGCATGGAACCACCTTTTAATTGTTGTTGTTCCCAGGCCCACCCTGATCCGGTGTTATGGTCTTAGGTACGGGCACATATTGAACCCCCAAACAAAAATCCAAAAGTTAAGAAAGTATAAAAATACATTTTTATAGTAAAAATACAAGCCATACATTTGTTACAAAAATACCAATACATTTTTGTAGTGAAATGATCAGCGATACATTTTTTTAAAAATGACGAAAAAATATTTTTATAGTGAAATTGAAGACATGGCTTATATTGTCAAGAAAAAAAAAACGAAAAAAAAACAATTTGCTATGATTAATCTCATTCCTTGTAAGGTTTTCACTGATCGTTTGATTTTGTGTGATTATTTGGTAAAACAATGCAGCTAAGTAATTAAAATATTATGATATCATTCTCTTGAATTAATTATAAATTTGAATTTTCATATTTTGATTTTGGCATTAAATAACTCATACGGATTGATATTCCATTAAACAAAAACTTCTCAAGAACAGGTTTGGTAAAAGTGGTACAGACCGAGTAAGAATCAAGTAGCTTGCCGCTACGCCCATCACGGCATACATGTACTTCATGTGGCTTAGTATGTAAGTCAGCTGGTGGTTTGACTAGAAACTTCAAAATACGCAAAGATGTATTTCAGTCAGCGTTTTCATCACATCTGCAAACAATTACGCAAGTCTGAGACTGGGCCGAAGAATAATATAAGTACACATTGTTGTGCGGTGATAAATGGAGAGATTGCGTTATTCTGACAATAAAGGGAGAAATTCTTATGTATGCCTGTATGTATTATTAATATTATCGTGCAGCTAGGAAAGCAGATATCATTGATCCGGCAATATATACTACAGTCCAAAAGTCTAAGGTAAATCCCCTTCTATTTTTTAAAAATTGGTCTGCAAAATAGTTGTTTTGTACTTTATATAAGAGAAAATTATTATACATTGTTAAAAATAAGCGAGATATGATTTTTTATTGGATATTATTATGACAAAAAGAAAACAAATCTTATGATTAAATTTTGCACACGTCAGAATATCCTCCTTTAGCGTTGATTACTGCAGAACAAATATTTGGTATTCGTTGCAAAAGTTCCTCAATTCAAGAATCATCGTCAATTGATTACATTCTTTTTGCAGTGACTCTAAGAGCTCTTTTTCATTTTTTTTTCACTCTTCTGTCAAGTTCATCCCATGTTAAATCTGGGGGGGGGGGATTCAAACTTTTGAACTGTAGTGTACATGTGATGAATGTGACAGAGTATGTGTCGCCAATTCTGGCCTCTTTAGCCACAAGAATCTTATTGCCAGACTTTTAGCAAGTTATGATCTTTATAAAACAAGCCAAACTCTGTAGAGTACAACTTACTGGCTTCATGAGCCATTGTCGTTCTCAGACTTGTCAGCGATAGTCATACGCGTTGAACAAGTCAACAGCCATCATATATTATGATTGTAATTATTTTAAAATTGAGATTTTCACGGTGTTGTTTTCAAACACCGGAAATAATTAAAAGCGACTCTCTGTAAAATCTGAGACAGCAAACACTTTCGGCGGGATATTTTCTGTGCCTAAGTTTGTTGTTTTTGTAACTTTGGTAAGCTGGGTACGATTCCGATGGTATCAAGCTGATTCTAGAGTTTCTTTGGAATCGACCCAAGAGTTATAGGGAGACTATACCTTTCACAATCTCTCAACCTCTGCACTCAGCTCAGAGTAATTCGCAATTTTTTCAACTGCAATCGAGTGATCTCCAAGTCATGTCACATCTATCAAGAGACGCTAATGAAAACTTGTTAGGTGTGTTCATAAACTTAGTCACTCGGAATCGTGAAGTCACAGGCTTATTTTTCAATACCTTCTTCGGCTTATGTTTTTACCACTTGCCGGAAGTTTAGTATCCATCTTTCCGGAACAAACACCAATGGAGATACGAACGTGCTTTATCATGATGACTTCATTATTATCATTCTCATTATTCTTGGGATCTTCTATGACTCTTAGATTTGTCCGCCGATTGATAATAGTCATATCTCATCTCCTAGACGCAACGCATTTTCCTTAGTATCTGAGCTGTTATTATTATTTTTATTATTATTATTTACGATTTTTGTCATATATAATTAATATATCTATATATATTTGTATAATGAAGCGTGATACTATTGATATTATTATTTTGACAGTAGCAATACTAGTAATTATTATTATTGGCATTTTAGACATATTATCCATACTGCCAATATAATCAACATTATTATTGATTATAACGATTTTCTGGCACTCAATTTAACTGTTATACTAGCAGTTGTTATATTTATTGTTGGCATCATTGTTCGTTTTTCTTTATTACTGACATTTTCATTGTAATTACTATTCTTGTATTTTTTCGATTTTTCCTTCTTTTGTTGTTGGCTTAAGGATTAGAAATATAATGATTATTATTTGGAAAATTGCCATGCTTTTTTAATTAACATTTTTAAGAAAACATTAAGCAAGTAAGCTACTTCCAAGAATACGAGAGAAAACAATGACTTAAAAAGCAAGCAAAAAGCCCCGATCGATCCTTTCAAAATTTTTGTTTACTTTTAATTAACGTTTTCACCAACAATCCCAAAAGTCGAAAATAACACTGACCTTTTCAGTAAATTTTAATTTTTCGATTTTTTTCGCCTTCTTATTTGTGACTATATTTTCTCTTTTTTTCAGTACTGCTTAAAATAATCCTTTGTTCACTTACATGAAATTTTCGTTTTTTTTTCCTTGACAACTTTTCTCTTTTCTTTGTCTGTTAATTCTTGTTTTATTTAGTTTTATTTTATTCCTCAATTTTCCTTCGAGTCTATTTATTTCTTTTCTTCTTTTCAATCATTTGACGATTTCTCTGTTTTTTATTCTCTATTATTTCTTGTTTTATTTAATCTTTCAGTCTTGCTGGCTTTTGTAAAATTGTGATTCGCTCTGTACAAGGCCCAGGAGCCATTCGAAGTAGAGGGGTAGAGAGTAAGAACCAGTTTATGTGGATACAAAGGGAAGATAACGGTTAACCCTAGACTTGAACAGGTTTAGATTGTAGTGATCGGGGAAACATCACCCTGGGAGTCGGTTCAACAAAGCCATGGTTCGCGGGAAGAGTTGTTCGAATGGAACCTACTCCTTACCAATGAAATACGGAGGAATGAGGGTAGGTTTGCTGCAATGTGTTTCTTATACAGGGTCCTAACCGTGAAGGTTAGAAATACCAGAAACATGGAATACAGCTCGTTGGAGCACTTTCCATTGAGAGACTTGCCAGAGAGAGAGGTTGGAGGGTAGAAAATAATGTCACCCACAAGTACTCGGAGACACTTTTAGGTTCTATCCTGCCTAAATATGACAAAAGTTCTCCATTTTAGGTCTGATCTTGCTCTTGTAAATGTAGAGGATAGCACAAGGAATCAGGTATTTACTGGACCAATACAAGGAACCGGCCATTTTTTCTGCATCTTTAACGATGGATCGTATGTACGAGGTCCACTTGAGGTCAAGGGTGAGTTTAAGGCCCAGAAATCTCTCAAGACACGGGCCCTCTCTGAGGAGACATTTATCCATCGTGAATGGTGGTAGTTTGGGGTCTGATCGGAGATGATGGGATGTAACTACGGGGTACATCACCCCCCCCCCACAAAAAACAGCAAACATTTACTATATAATGAAAAAGAAATATCGTATGGAGTTTACTCTTACATCTTCAATTACAGAGGAGAGAAATCACAAACATCCAATCCTTAAAATCCTCCGTTGATAGGATCTTGGAACAATATCCCGCATAAGTTCTAACAATGAAATAAACTGTACCAAAATTCCTGATTTTTTTTTGTGGAGCACTCTGTAGTTTGGTTCTTGAGCCGTTGAATGTAATGAACCAGTTTTCCCTCACTGAGAAGAGATCAGTTGCCAATCATCACGAATTTTGGAGGTGCAGCCATATATCGTTGTGTTGTCAGTATAGATATTCTCAAATGATGTGAGTATACTCTTAGGCAGATCATTTATTAATAACTACCTTCAGGGGCCTACCTTTTAGGAAGGACTTTATAACTGAGAAGACTCTCCCAGTAATTCCGTAGCTGGAGAGCGTGAGCAGCAAAGCTTTGTACTATATCTCGTCATAGGCCCTCGAAATATCTAATGCGATAGTATTTGTGTATTTGTTGCCAAGAGCCTCACTGATTCTGTAAGTAATGGTAGTTAGAACATCAGCAGTGGATCGGCCGATCGAAATCCGTAATGCCTGTCGCACGAGAGGCTCTTATCAAGGTGTTCAACGACCTTCTTGTTGATTAAAGCATCAAAATGTTTATATAATTATATTGAGGAGACTGATGGGTCTATACTGAGATGGGGAAGAACGCACACCCACGTTCCTGAAAACCGGGCATACGCTTGATAATTTCCACAGAGTTGGGAAGAATTTCCTATTCAAACCGCGGTCAAATAACTTGGATCGGAGATAGTTTTTTTTATCTTATTCCTCGATTTTTACCCTAGTGTATTTACTTCTTTTGTTCTTTTGAATCCTTTGACGATTTCCGTCTTTTCTTGTCTGTTATTTCTTGTTTTATTCATTTTTATTCATTCTTCCTGATTTATTTCATTACTCGATTTACCTTTGTCTCTTCTTTTCTTTTTTCCTTCTATCAATTTATTCTCCTTTTCCCTGTCCAATTTGTTTATTTCTTCTAAAAGTTTTTCCTTAAATGTTTTATTTTCCACCACAAAATGTTATTCTTCATTTTCATTAGTCTTTTTCTTTTTTACTTCTTTCGTTTTTCTGTCATTTTAATTAGAAATGCAGATTATTTGCCCTTCGTTTAAATTTGCATAATTCACTTTCTTTTCCCTCCATTTTTCGACCAGCCTCTCATCGACTGATTAAAAGTAAACAACTTCTCTCACCTTTATTCTGACAAGATCCTTTAACATCGGCCATTTCATTCCAGCACACTTTTGTTTTTTCGCAAAAATATTTTTTCTTTTATTTTCGTATTACATTTTTTGTCGAGTTTACTTAGTTTCGTACTTTGTGAAAAATTACTTTCACCAAGTTTTTGTTCATTTTTGTTTTAGCTGATGTATATTTTTAATTTGCTCGCTTTAAATCGTTTCAAATGTAAACTGGTGGAGAAATGCTTGTTCGACACCGGCGTCTGTGATTATCTGAGCAAAGAGGTCAGTGTTTTGGAATAGTGGGCGCAAAAAAACAAAAAAATAGATTTGAGTCAATACTGAAAAATAGTAATTGATTACTGGGAGGTTAAGAGTTTTATCCGGATGTCTTTCGCTAAAACTTGTTATAGCATCCACCTTAAACAAGGAAACATGATTAAAAGTTGTTCGGAGAATGTGATTCAGAACACTCGATCGGATACAAATGAACAGTTTTAACAAACATGCAGAATTTATCATATCTCTGGACAGAAATGATATAAAAATGAAAAGAAAATCTATGTTAAAGATGTTATCCATGTTAACTATTATGAACAAGAAAATAATACTATAAAAAATATTCTCAGACTTATAGGAGACAATTAATACCCGATATTTACCAGAGTCTATCTTTGCGCCAAACTTAGCAGGGTTGCTATCATGTCATCAGTTATGTGCCATAAGATGATCATGTTATCTTTCAATACATGACTGACTTTTTCCCACAGTAGGTTGTCATTTCTTTGTGAGGTAGACCAGCTGCCATCCAAGGCTAAAAAACCCGGTCTGTCCTGCTATTTACCTATAGCTAGTGGGGGCGTTAAGAAGAAGGGGATTCATACCTTTCCCAAAGGTATGAGGACGTAAGTGAATGTAATGGATTCAACTGCAATTCGAACTCGGCTCTCCGATTCCTCAGTCCGAGTCGTTATTACTCCCCCGTGCTTCCCCCGTGCTATAAAAACATTTTAGCTATGAGAATTCTGGGAGAGTGTACGCAATAACAAATACTTTCTCTCAGGCATGTCCATGAAGATTGTTCGGAATCATCAGTCTTTAGAATCTTGAGACCCATGCAGTCCCCCCCAGACACTCTCATAAGTTCCACCCTCTTTCTGCTTTATATTAATGATCTACCTGGGGACATTCTCAGGTCGTTAGCAAACATCTGTATAGAGGATAACACTGAATATCTTACAATATGATCGGAGCCTTGCAGTTCATCTCTCCTTTGATCTAGATATAATAGCTCAATAGGTTAAAACTGGGTTTCCCAAATGATGCGCCCTGAAATTTAAGAATTATTTTTATATTTAAAACACATCTTTATTTTTAAAAATCTATAGACACCAAACACATAGCTTCCATGTCTTTCTTATTTTATATTTTCAACTGGATGCTAAATTCCTTTACCTTTGAGAAACAGTAGATAATATCTTCTTTTTTGCCTTCCTCCAGTGACGTGCTGAGTTTTGGTGATGGTTGGTGATTCCCGGGGCCAACTCCTTGATTGTATGTCCCTAAGACTCAAGTAGTGGGAGTTATAGGGTCTACTACTGAGAAATATGAGAAAGGAAGACATTTTAAATATGTCAAAACAGATAAAACAGAAAATAAACCGTTTATTCAAATTAAATATAAAGTAAATTTTTATTTCACTCTTTGAATGGATACTCTCACGATTCGGATACCCGGGCCGTCGCACTCTCTGCCCACAATTATGCAAGCTAGTGTTCCTCAAGGAATTTAAATCAGTCATTATCGGATTCTCTAAAAAAAAATAATAGCAGATTCATCATGTTCCTTTAGCTGAAAACTGTACCGCTAATCTTCTTTGAGAATGCTAAACCAAAATTTCATATTTTCAAATTTCAAGACTAATTTTACCTTTAATATTTCATTTCTGAGTTGAGTAAGTGAAAATATTGTTGTATTATTTGGTCGAAACGTTGTGTCTATAATAACATCTATATTAAGCAAGATGAAAACAATAGTTGAGAAAAAACTACAAGAATATGGACACTTACTCATCTCAGAAATGAAATAAATTATGAAAAGCATAAAAACCATCTGACATTGAATATAAAAGGATACACACCCCTTATGTCCTTCGGGGCGGTACCGTAATGTATATAGGAGTTAGTTATACAGTGTTATTGAAAATTAACTCCCTATTTTATGTATGATGGACTCTCCCGTCTAACTATAATTTTTGCAAAAGAAGAGAATCCATTATACTTAAAATAGGGGTTTACTTTTCAATCACCCTGTATATGTGTTACTGTCATCTACTGGTCTGGGTTCAGTCCTTGGATTTGGCACCAACGAGCCAATTCAACAAGAACGGACAATAGCTGATATCACAGGGAAAACATATCGCAATCAACAGGTATCCTATATCATCTAATCAATGGACACCTGATGATCACCAGAAGGCACATGGTCGAAACGTTGAGTTTATAATAACACATATATCGACCAAAATAGAAACAATAGTTTGAAATTGTTGTGACCAAGTAAATGGTTAAAGAAATAAAGAAATAACAAAACAATTGTTGCAGATATGTCATATATTAAACAGTAAGTACAACAGAAGAGTATTACACGACTACTGAGTGTGTGTCGGTTGACCAGCGTTCAATCTATTCGACTGTTTCTCCAATGCCTTCTCTCATACTAATCTTATAGTAGGCGGAAGAGTCCAACATAGACTCTTTAAAGGAAGGACACCACAACAGAAATAATACAAGAATATTAATTTTTCCTTATTAAAATTTAAAGTGCGCCCTAGAGTTATTCTACAAGTGCACCCTGAAGTAAAAAGAAAAAAAATGGTTGAGAAACACTGGGCTAAAAACTGACTTGTAAATGTCACTAACTCCGAAAACCTAGTTAGTAACATTTCATCGTCACAGTTCAAACCCTAGACCTTATTCCAGTAACAATGAACGGTTGAATTTTTCATTAAGACTCACGCTTTGAACATCATTTGGGAGAAAACTTCAGGTAACAGAGATATAGTTCTACAGAAGGATGGTGGCGATTCTAACACTTTCGCCCCAGCCCCTCAACCACCGACGTCTTACTCTCTGGGTTGAGGTGTCTACTCGGTCTTAACAGAACTTAAGGGAGTGACCGTAGGTCCCCTGAGCATCCGTATATCATTCGACCGGTTCACTGGTTTAATCCTGCTTCCTGTCCACGTTGTGTTTGGTTTGATCCAGAAAGCGGAAGTGATGTTCATCCATTCACGGTCGACTGAAGATGTAGACACGGCTGGAGAGTCTGTGCTAAGAAATTTAGAATGCACCAAAAATATATATATATTTGCAGAAAGCCGGACAAACAACTATTCAATGTTTGAATTGTTAATGTCTTTTATATAGCAGAAAAGAATAGTATAGAAAAGAAACGGGTTACAGAAAAGAAAATAATCAACGTAAAAACTCATACACTGGATACTAGACAGAGAGAGATTGGGTTGTATTAGCTTGTTGTGAAATCGTCTCAGAACGATATACAACTCTTGCGATGGAGAGATAAGGATTCCTGCGCGCGGCTTAAAGTTTATAGTTGCGTTCCTCCTGGGAGGTAGTAACAGTAGTAGTAATCTTCGTGCTAGCAGAAGCATCGGTACTTATATTAACAGTACATGTTAGCGGGGGTTTTGTTCCAATCCCTGACGTCACTTCCAGTCTTCGATCTCTCTCCATCCAGCTCGACTGCACTCGACGACAGACGAGCCCCCAAACAACCTTTTGATTATTGTAGCTTGTTCGACGTTTCCGTTTCCAGTGGTAGTAATAATAGTAGCAGTAGCAGTTTTAGATTGTTGGAGGAGTAATTCGCTTCTTCGTACTTATATCAACAAAATATGTTAGCAGGCGTTTGGTTCCAATCTCTGACGTCACTTCCAGTCTCCGACCTCACTCTATCCAGCTCGACTGCACTCGACGGCAGACGAGCCAAACACTCTGCCAACAGATTTTTGTGCGCGTTTATATAGATAAACCTGGCTTTTCATAAATCGACGCCATTATCACGAGTGCTACCTTCAACACAAAATCATGTGAATTTCAAAGTTCCTCATAGACTTAGTAAGCTCTATTTCAAATTTTAACCGATAAAAATTATTTCGATCACCTTCCATTGTCTTCCTAATGACCCAATTCCAAATGGGCTAGATCAGATTCCCATCAGTAAACTAAATTGTTCTGATCTAATTTCGCTGTTCAAATCTACTCCAATTTCAATAAAAAAAATAGATATATTTATGTCTATGTGTTTGTGTGTGGTTCCCAAACTCTCTCGTGGGCAGAGCGGGAATAAATTTAAGGAAAATGGAAACCAAAAGGACACGCATACTTTGAATAAGCAAAATAAAGCGGAAATTTCTGTGGCACATAAAGAGGAGGGAGGGTTTTAAAGATTTGACGCTCACAGACATATCGATGATGGAGGGGTGGCAGCGGATCAACTAATTACCTGATGAGCTTATGTGAATGGATGGCAGAACTGAGACTCAAAGCCAGAAATAATGGACGAATATTACTACGATCTACAAAAGATAGGAAGCTGTAGAGAGCTATGACCATTAACGTCCTGAAGGGACAAAGCACACAGTAGAATAACGACTTGTTTATTTAATACATGCAGAATGAAATCCATTTACATCTAAGATATATTGGTTTCAAAATATTATCCTAATTTAATATTAAAATAATGCTAATGCATTCAAACCTCTCATCTACGGAACCCCCATCAACGGACTTCGGATACAACGACAAAATCTGCAGGCAAAATAAAAAAAAATCTGCTGAAAAAAAACTTCCAAATCGTCACTGATGTATTTAAAAATTTACGGGTTTAGTGGAACGAGTCAAATTAGTTCTCAAAGTGATCACTTGGCAGCGGTGACGGACTTTTCAAATGTAAACAAAGATTGGTGTACAGTATATAAAGTACGATGCATTAGCGCAGGCATCAGAAAGTAGCTGTGAGAAATCTATTATTTTTGTTGTCTTGATTAATATATCTATATTGTGTACATATTTATTTATGCCATTTATACATGCCTATAGAATATGCATTATGATCTTAACTGCTGGTAGTTACTCTAACGCTTTTAGAAATAAAAAATAATCCCTTCCCATCTATGAACGATCGGCTTTAACGGACCACCCCATTTCCGTATTAGTCCGATGATGAGAGATTTGTCTGTACTTAAAAAATATAACATTATTGTACTGAAAACAGAAAGAAACCGACGATGTTTTTGTTTGCATTTTCAATAGAAAAGAAAGAGAAATAATAATTAACTATGTATTTAAATGTTTCTTGTATTAATGTTATATACCGTACCTATGAACACTATAGGTATGTTCCAATCTTCATAAATACGTTGGACACTATTGTAAGTGGGGGTAATATGCTGTCTAAGTAGTCCACCACTAGCAGTGGATTACCTACTTCACGTCGCTGGCGAGTATTGTAGTTTGTTGATGTTATAAAGATTACCATTTTATTTCCAACCTCTTTTCGTCCTGGGTATGACGATAAACTGCATCCGCGTCCTGGGTATGACGATAGACTACATTCGCGTCCTGGTAAGACGATAAACTACGTCCAACAAAAAGGCCTCTGATCAGGAGGTTTTGAGGAACGTGGAATCACCTCTTAATTGCCGGTGTTTCCAGGTCCACCCTGATCCGGGGTGGTAGCACCTGTTAGGGTCCCAGATATGGGCAAATAGTAAACCCCGAAACTGAGGTAAAAAGCATTATAAAAGTCTAAAAATAAGTTTTAATACCAGAAATACTTTGTAAAAAATATTACCAGAAATAATTTTTTGAAGGAAAAAAAACTATTACCAGCAATTATTTTTGAAAAAAAAAAAAAAAACTATTACCAGCAATATATTTTTGAAAAAAAAAACTATTACCAGTAATATATATTTGAAAACAAAACAAAACAAACTATTACCAGCAATATATTTTTGAAGAAAAAAAACATTACCAGCAATATATTTTTGAAAAAAAAAATATTACCAGCAATACGTTTATGAAAAAAAAAAATTACCATCAATACATATTTTAAAATTATATTACCAGCTATACATTTTTGAGAAAAAGAATATTACCAGAAAAAAATAGTTGTCGGCGTTAAATAACCCATTGAGGTTGATATGCCGTAAAACACAACAAACCAAACCAACCTCCTTTTTGGATATTCCTCGTTCAGTAACCCTTTGTAGGTTACAACAATTGCGATGATTCATTTTTAGTTCGTAAAATTAGTATCAAGCAAATCGTACGAATATATTCTTTACAATTATTAATTAATAATTAGTCTGCAGGAATAAGAAACAAATTTTATTTATTTATTTCCAACTGTCAAATCTTGATTTCTGTATATTCTTTCAAATATAATTTTCTCATGCTTGGATGGCGAATGAATCGATACCGGTGCATACTCTTCTTATCGTCAATGGCAGAGCTGTCATTATAATAACGGAAGTCGTCAGTGATGGCATGACGCTGTTTGTTATACAAGTGATGATGTTAAAAGCTTTTTAAGTGACGTTACAGGTCATGGTACCCTAGAGACGAATCAAAATACAACGTAAGCAGAAATGTTCAATATTTTATTGTAGTTGTCAATAATACGAGTTTTGAATTGTTATGCATTAAGATCCAATAGCTTGCCTTAAGAATATCCCTCACCCGAGAACATTGTAATGGTAATAATAATATTAGCCGTTTCCTTATAAGGAAAGTTTCAGCATTCATTGACCGAACAGTTAGCATTCCTTTCGGTTGGAATTTTAAAGAAAATTTCTCTTAAAACACTTATTTTAGGAAAATGTTTTTTCAACTCCACTAAATGCTATTTGTTCGGGCGAATGAATACTAATTTTATTAGTATCTTCATTTCGTCATTATTTTCTCTTCTTGTTACATGTGCTATCCATTTTAGTTGTTGCTGCTATTGAAAGTCTTCAGTCAATTAATATAGTACTTTGTGATTTTATAGCGCCAGTCCATAGCAGTTAAATGAGATGAGATTAATAGTAACTGTGATTGAGAAGTCCTACTAAAGAAATAAAATGTTTAGTAAGACTTCTCAATTTAGTCCGTTTGTTACTAATTTCACAGTTTAAGAAAATAGAAACGAGGGATAAAAACTCAAACACGTGTACCCAGTAAAAATAACATTTAATGTAATAAAACACAGACAGGCACAGACACACATATAGAAATTATGTATTCCATTTCCAATATGCTTGATTTTATGTTGAAATAATATATATATATATATATATATATATATATATATATATATATATATATATATATATATATATATATATATATATATATACATACATACATATATATATATATATACATACATACATATATATATATATGTGTGTGCGTGTGTGTGTTGTGTATGTGCATGTATGGATGGATGGTAAAATGAAATATAAGAAAACGTATCTATCACTCTTTCTATCTATCTATCTATCTATATATATATATATATATATATATATTTGTGTATTTAGGCAGCAATCCTTCTTTCAAGCACATTTCATTAAAAACGACTGACAAGGTGCTTTTATTTAGTTTTTTATATAATTTCTCGTGCGATCTAATAACGGTTTTCTTTTCAGAGGATAAATTATACAAAAATTGTCCGAATGTTCTTTTCCGAGCGCTTTCGGCTATACTTTTAGCCATTATCAAGGATTATATTTCAACTGTTAGAATTAGAAATAGTTTGTGTGTGTTTTATAAAGTGATTCATTTTTTTGTTTCAAAACACGGTCAAGATATTATGTCCATGTTCAAAGTTAATATTATTAAGGGTTGGTTTGTTTAATTTTATAAGTAAGGCTTCCATTATTTTTAGCCTTTTTTTGCAAGTGGATGATGCTATTATATTAGTGTTTTCGACAAGTATATTCCGAATAGTGTCCGGTAGGTCTCCATGAATATTTAAATGAGATCTAATTGAGCTATTGTCAGAAAGGTGTAGGGTTAATCTGCGTGTTAAACGATTTGTAGTGTGGCCTATATAATTATTTACGAAAGTTGATTCTTGAGGAATACAATTCCTTAATGGACATTTGAATTCGTAAATAATATTTGCTCTATTTAATTTTGTTGTAGGAGGTGAATTATTATTTTTAACTATAAGGTTACAAGTTTTAAATTTTTTATAATAAATAATTAATCTAATTTTTTTTGCTATTATCAACTGGTGCTATGTATTTTTTTATAATGTTATTCATTCGGCATTCATCCTGTTTGTAGTTATCGTTCATTTGATTTTTATAAAAAATATTAATATTATTGTTTATGTTTCGATTCTCGCCGTTGCTATTAGTTACTTTGGACAAGAAACGCCTAATGTGGAAATCCAACAATTGATTAGGAAATCCGTTATTGATCAGCGTTTGCTTTATATTTTTTAATTCATTAAAGAAAAGCGTGCGTGAAGATGAGTTCTCGTGCGCTCGCGTGAGGAAATTCTTAATAACACCTATTTTATACCTAAGAGGGCATTCGCTAGAGAAATTAAGATGACAAGAGTCTTTGCTAGTTGGTTTTTTATAAACAGAAGTTTTAAAAGTATTATTACTAAAATCGACGAGAACATCTAAGAAAGGAAGTTTATTTTTTTCACTAATTTCATAAGTAAAATTTAGGACAGAGTTTTGTTGAAATGTAGTTTTCAGATTTTCTATTTCTTTCTTATTATCAGCCAAAATAAAAATATCGTCAACATAACGAACGTATATTTTAGGTTTAACAACTTTAGTAAAAATCTTGTTTTCGATATAGGCCATATAATAATTAGAGAAGCCCGTTGCATGCACTACTAAAGTACCTTTTTATAGCCATAATGGTACTATCTACACACAAACTGACGGAGTAAGTATGGGAAGCCCTCTCGGGCCGTGCTTCTCTAATTATTATATGGCCTATATCGAAAACAAGATTTTTACTAAAGTTGTTAAACCTAAAATATACGTTCGTTATGTTGACGATATTTTTATTTTGGCTGATAATAAGAAAGAAATAGAAAATCTGAAAACTACATTTCAACAAAACTCTGTCCTAAATTTTACTTATGAAATTAGTGAAAAAAATAAACTTCCTTTCTTAGATGTTCTCGTCGATTTTAGTAATAATACTTTTAAAACTTCTGTTTATAAAAAACCAACTAGCAAAGACTCTTGTCATCTTAATTTCTCTAGCGAATGCCCTCTTAGGTATAAAATAGGTGTTATTAAGAATTTCCTCACGCGAGCGCACGAGAACTCATCTTCACGCACGCTTTTCTTTAATGAATTAAAAAATATAAAGCAAACGCTGATCAATAACGGATTTCCTAATCAATTGTTGGATTTCCACATTAGGCGTTTCTTGTCCAAAGTAACTAATAGCAACGGCGAGAATCGAAACATAAACAATAATATTAATATTTTTTATAAAAATCAAATGAACGATAACTACAAACAGGATGAATGCCGAATGAATAACATTATAAAAAAATACATAGCACCAGTTGATAATAGCAAAAAAAATTAGATTAATTATTTATTATAAAAAATTTAAAACTTGTAACCTTATAGTTAAAAATAATAATTCACCTCCTACAACAAAATTAAATAGAGCAAATATTATTTACGAATTCAAATGTCCATTAAGGAATTGTATTCCTCAAGAATCAACTTTCGTAAATAATTATATAGGCCACACTACAAATCGTTTAACACGCAGATTAACCCTACACCTTTCTGACAATAGCTCAATTAGATCTCATTTAAATATTCATGGAGACCTACCGGACACTATTCGGAATATACTTGTCGAAAACACTAATATAATAGCATCATCCACTTGCAAAAAAAGGCTAAAAATAATGGAAGCCTTACTTATAAAATTAAACAAACCAACCCTTAATAATATTAACTTTGAACATGGACATAATATCTTGACCGTGTTTTGAAACAAAAAAATGAATCACTTTATAAAACACACACAAACTATTTCTAATTCTAACAGTTGAAATATAATCCTTGATAATGGCTAAAAGTATAGCCGAAAGCGCTCGGAAAAGAACATTCGGACAATTTTTGTATAATTTATCCTCTGAAAAGAAAACCGTTATTAGATCGCACGAGAAATTATATAAAAAACTAAATAAAAGCACCTTGTCAGTCGTTTTTAATGAAAAAATATATATATATATATATATATATATATATGTATGTAGGGATTTTCCAAGCGCAGCTTAGATGTGGCATAAGACCGAAAGTAAGGGGAAACTCAGTAAGGATGGAACTCACTATTCAGTCATAATTGTTCTAGCGAGACACCGCCTCGAGGTGCCTCTCTCTCTCTCTCTCTCTCACACACACACACACACACACACACTCTCTCTCTCTCTCTATATATATATATATATAAATATATATATACACATATATAGCGATATATACATATATATATATATATAGCGATAGTGTGTTGTTTGTGTGTGTGTTTGCGTATGGATATAGGAATCAACAATAGTCTGAAAACCATGGTTTTTTTATCCTTTGAAGCGTGAAATTGACACTCTATATTTATAAACGATCTCTTTCTCCGATATTGAGCAATCTTCCTCTATAAATATAAACAATTATAAACAGTATATATACATACAAACACACGCTCACATAGACACACACACACACACACACACACACACACACACACACACACACACACACACACACACACACACACACACACACACACACACACACACACGTATAAATTCGTAAATAAGTCCGTTGCCTAACGACCAAAAGGGCATTTATTTTACACAATAGATATTCTTCCATATCATCTTCCTTGTCAATGCTCTGAATTGTGCTGAATATTAATAGCATAGATCGAACTTAATTCAATGAGAAAATTGAAAATAAAAATCAGTTAATGACTATCAGACAACGGACTTATATGAGTGTGTTTTTTTTTCATTCATACCGAAAACATGTTAATAGATACAAATTCTATTCTATTTCTCCTGATATCTTCTTTTTCAGTCACGTGTTTCCCGTTTTCGTCCTGTGCTTGGTTCAATTTCCACCTGTTGACAGTCTCCAATCTAGACAAGTGACATAGCCATCTGGAGTGCAAGTATGAAATTGAGAGGAAAGAATAAATACTTGGTCAAAAATTCAAACAGATTCCATTTTTGGGACACATTCATTTATATTTGGTATTGATTTTCATTCATTTTCCCAAATACCTTTGTCCCTATGCGTCGTTTTGAATGTGAGGGTTGGGCGTAATGAGTAGTGACTCGAAAATAAATCGGGTGTGAAAGAAACAAAGAACAATAACAGAAATAATTTAAAAAAAAACAGATGGTAAAGACTGAGTTCAAGTGAGGTCGAATAAATAAATAAATCGTGTAAAAAGATGGTTAGTAATCAGGGCTTGCGAGTTGTTGCTAATGTCCAATCCTCATGAGGCTTGACCGTATAAAGACTAAAATAATCTTGGATTTAAAAAACTACAGGTTTCTTACTTTCATAATTATCATTTACTTATTACAATCTGTATATATCAGACCTTTCCACATGTTACCTTGTTTTTCTTTCATTCTTACATTCCTTGTTTTTTCTAATTCGTCCATTTTTCCTTCTCACTCTCACAGACGAAGTCTCTGAAGGTATTCACGTTATTCCACTATTTTTTCTGGTTCAGTTCCGTTACTTTCGCGTTTCCATGCTTCGGTTTTCTTACTTCCTTTTCCTCTTCTCAAAGACAAAACATCTTTTTGCAACCATTTTCTGTTATTTCATCGTTCCCCAAGAAACAACCGTTCCTATTTGTATATATAGGCTTGTTTTAATCGGTTTGTCCTTTTGATTTGACTGCCTCACTCCATTTTTCTTCTACCAATTCTTTCTCTTATACTTTCTCCCCGACCACACACGCAGACACCATACACGGAAACTTACAGCGAGGTAGACGTTCACAGCGAAAACAGAACTCATAAAAATTCATGCAAAAACACGCACACAATGTCTTATATATACATACAAACGTTTCTAACTCATTTTCAGCGTTTTTGTGCGCACAAGTATTTATGTATGTGGTTCTGTGGGTCTCTCCCTCATTTTCTCTGTCTGTCTCTCTCTGTCGTTCTCTCTCTCTCTCTCTCTCTCTCTCTCTATATATATATATATATATATATATATATATATAGGTAAAAAGTTTTATTTTTTAGGTTTCTTTTAAAATGACAGACAAGAAACATCTGATTTTTTAATTCGATTTTTTTTGCATCCATGTAATTTTCATTCTTTGAGGACTGACGGGTTGAAGAAATTACCCAGAGTGATTATTTTCACGAGATATAGTCTAGGTAGTGTAATTTCTATGATAACGATGACTAATAATATATTAATAAACCATCTCTCCATATATCTATATATATATATATATATATATATATATATATATATATATATATATATAGAGAGAGAGAGAGAGAGAGAGAGAGAAAGAGAGACGCACATATATATATATATGCATATAAATATACATATACATATACAAATATATGCATTCGTTTACCTTTATATACATATGTTGATATTTAATTCTACGTCATTGATAGAGGTCGTATTGGTTAACGATCAAAAGTAAACGATTTTCGTTTCAACACAACGTTGCAAATCTTAGTTGCAGTTGTAAAAGAAATCGCAAGAGACTGACACGTCTGCAAAAACAATACATTGTCCGATGGCAAAACCTGATGGTGGCACTAGGGGTGGCATTATTGCCTTAACCACCGTAACTGTGTTATCTCTCCTGGTTGGTGCCTGATGAAGGCAGGGTATCACATCTGCTTTCACACCTTGAATCTAGAAAAAATATACATACATACATACATATTTATATATATATATATATATATATATATATATATATATACAGACACAAACACATATATATATTTGTTAAATTGCATGGCAAAGTGGAAGAAGATTACTTGTGACCCGTTTCGTTCCTGCATGTAAATATATATATATATATATATATATATATATATATATATATATATATATATATATATATATATATATAATATATATATATATATATATAGTGTGTGTTTGTGCGATGGGTAAATTGTCGACATTGTATAATTTTTATTTTCGCGCATGCAATTTGTTTTTCGTTTGTCGGGTATCGTCTGTGAGAAAAAGACCGCCATGTCGCAATTCACCCAGAAAGAAATTTGGAAACATCATGCTGCATTGCCTGGCATTCGCGACGAAAGTTCCAATACGAGTATTTCAGAGTTTTTGGTTGTCAGTCAGTGCTGAAAATTCGGAAAGCGTTTGATGAGTCTAATGATCATTAGGAAGATACGGCATCATTGGTCATTCTGATAAAAAATAACTCCCGAATTTGTTGGAGATGGCCTCATACTTAACACGGAGGCTTAAATAAAGTGCTTTGAGATGGCACAGCTACCCCAAGTCAAGAGGGTGGCTGCTGGAAAACTCTATATCTGGAAACACGACTCTGCACCATGCTGCACAGGCAGAAGAATCTAATCATCGCTGTTAGATAATTTCTGCGACCACATCACCCTTTATATCTGGCTATCTCCCAAGATTAAAACCCCTTTGATTATTGTGTGTGGGGCGCAGTTGAGCGAGAGGCCAACAAAATTCGATGTCTGGTATTTAAAAGTTAAGTAGTCTTTTCATATATTATTATATATATTAACGCTATATTTTCATATATTATTATATATTATTAACGCTATATTTTTAATATTGAGCACTATATATAAAAAATATCTGCTGTTTCTTAAATCTTAAATGTGTGTGTGTGTGTGTGTGTGTGTGTGTGTGTGTGTGCAAACAAACGGAAATATGCTGTACTACAAAACTGACGTTTTTCAAAAATTTCTCGATGCAGCTGCGTTGAAAAAAGACATAGTAAATATAACAAAGGTACAAAAACACCTTATGCAACCGTACACAACCTTGGTTTCAACCTTTAGGTCCCTTCAGGTGGCGGGCAATATGGGTTCGTAATACCATACTACAATTGGGTTGTGACCCGGGCATGAGTGTAGCTGTGTGCGCGCGCGTATTCCGATGACCCGTTTGTTCAAAGAACGAGAAATCCATTTAAATCACTCATGTGTCTTGTATGATAATAAAATGTATTTCATAATAACACAAATATTTAAAACTGCAACGAGAGCTTTGTATTTTATTTATTTCTTCATAATAACTGAAACCAGTTGAAAGATCAGAACATTAACATGAACTAACGTGGACGCAGGACAGTTCTTTGACAAGTTCAAGACCAATACATAAATCCAACAAGACGAAAATATTGTTAAAAAATGTTACTTGTCTAACAAGTGTTTGTGTATATATATATATAAGGGCGTATTTGTATCTCTGTATCTGTCTCTCGCTCCATCTCTCTATCTCTCTCTCTATCTATCTATCTATCTATCTAGGTCTACTTAATAAGCGGAAAGAACTCATGATAGCCTGTAGGCACAGAAAATCGTTTCTCTTAAAATACTGGTAGTCGGATTAAATTAATCTTTTTTTATTAAATTAATTTTTTATAATATATTTTCCCGTAGTAAGCTTCAGGGTCCACAACAGCTTACTTCCCTTGAACCCGACGGGCGTTAACATATCTTAAGTAGACCAGCGTCTCCCGTATTTTTAAATCTTAGCTTCGTAATCTCGCTTTATTTATTATTTTACATTTTTTTTTAAATGGACATTGCCTGCAATTCATTTCCTGCATCTTTTGTTCTGTTTAATTTTTCGTCTATGAAACAGCGTTCTTCCCATGTGTCATCTGTGTATTTTTATAAAAACATAAGATATACTTTGTGACTGATGAGCTGGAAAACCAGGGAAACTTAAGTCGCACACCTAAACGTAGGTATTTGTATATGTGTATTTATTAACCTCTCCCCACCTCTCTCTCTCTCAATATATATATATATGAAGAAATATAATTTTAAGGTATATTATATTTATGGGATGATGTACTCAATATCAGAGATAGAGCGTATGTAAATATAAAAGTAAACATTGAAGTCAACACTCAGAGGCGACAGACTGTTTCATGCTAAACGCAGTCGCCAGGTCACATGCATGAAACAGACTGTCGCCTTTGAGTGTTGACTTCAAGTGCTATCTACATATTCGGGATGCCTTCTTCTTCTTCTTAAAAAAAAAAAAAATCCAAGCATTGGTTGGATCCATTGACATGACCCAATGAGTTGTGAGTTCAATGTATAGCTACTGTAGTGGCGAACAAAAGCTTGGAGAGTTGAATTAAATGAAAATAACAGAGACATCCGGAAGAGGCATGGCACATCCAATTAGAACAATCTACCCCGGTGTGCAAAAGAAAGGGTTCAGTTCGAAAATGCCAATCACCTAAGCAAGGCTGGAGCGTACAACGACCGAAACGTCGTGAATATGGCAATAAAAAAAAACAAAAAATGGGAACAACAGTCCGAACAATGTAAATAATGTAAATGAAATTATTCTTATTCTTTTCCACCTGGTTAAGAGATTTTAAAAGTTTATGTAATAACCGACGGGTCGCTGGAACACCTGGTTAATTTGAAAGACGAATAGATTGGTCTATCTGTTCAAGTTCTCCGAACTCAGTGGTAGCATCCTGTAAATACACACACACACACGAACACATGTACAGTGAAGCGCGAGCGGGCTCTCTCTCTCTCTCTCACACACACACACACACACACACACACACACACGCGCGCGCACGCACGTGCGTCTCAGTTTATTCGCGCATATATCAGTACGTAATTTGTAAGCATCCTTGTTGCACGCGCTTTTAAACATTCTCTTTTTCTCTCCTGATAGATTGCATTTTTTTTCTTCTGACCTTTCTCTCCTGCACTCTTTTTCACTTTATTTTTCTGATCGCTTTGGTATAACATTTCTATTTCTCTCTTTCTTGCTCGTTTCTTTTTTATACCTTTTCAGCCACTTTTATTTTTAATTCTTTGTTTTTTTTTGTTCTGGAAGCCATCAGAAGACCGTCTATCCGAACGATGGGATACAACGTAGGCCAACATGACTGGTGGTGTGGTAAGATAGCAGGTCGGGCGGTAAGAAGCAGCACTTGTCGAGACTTACTCGGCTGTAAACCCACTTATCGTCTGTCCTTAACTGCGCTACAATTACTATGCTTAGATCGCCAAGACGAAAGGTCAACACCTCCTTTTACAATCACATGAATGCTTGGACACACACACGCAACACTCATTAATACAAATCAACGTAATACACACTCAGGAGAAACTTTTATTTACATATGTAAGCTCAAAGCTAGAACCGCACATTCAAAATACAAGCGTACTTAAGGGTGATTGCCAGAGGACAGTACTTAAAAAATAAGAAATGTAAGCTATTGTTAACGAGTTCGATCTCTAAGTAATCCAATGTTGTAATCTTGTATTAGATAGTGATAATGAGTAAAGAACTACAGGTTCTATTTATAAATATATACAGCTAAACACACAGGCCCATATATATATATATATATATATATATATATATATATATATATATATATATATATATATATATATATATATATATATATATATATATATATATATATATATGCGAAACTGAACAGATATGTGCGTTCGAGAAAAATATCAGAAAGAAGAAGTGTGCTTTCCTCCAAAGGGAAAATAGAGTCTTAACAAACAGCGACGTTCTCTGTAATCTAGTAGTAAAGCACGCCGGATCAAGTGTTGGTTTCTCCTACAAAGGGGGACGCAGGTTCAATACATGCCTTAAGGCATATTTTTTTTTACTAAGATTTCTCGAATTCGCACACCCATACGCGTAATACATACTACTTAAAATAAACTGGGACGTCTATTTTAAATACGAGTATCCAATAAATAATAACTTTTCAAGCAATATATATATATATATTCTAATAAATGTCATGGCTTTCTATTAATCCGATTTCTATTAATAATTTCTATCCTTTTTAAACATTATTTTTAGTGGATACTCGTATTTGAGTAGACGCTCCGTTTATTTATTAAAAAGTATATTTATTTATTTATTTTCGTCTACAAACCTGAATGTTCGTGAAATCTTACCAAAGAAAAGAACAAAAAGAGCATAATTTTTTGTTTAATTTCTGTAACACTCAGGCCGTTAGATGAAAATAAATAAAGATACTTTTAAATAAATAAACAGGACATCTACTCAAATACGAGCATCAGCTAAAAAATAACATCAGATACTAACAAAACTCCTTGTAAAACCAAAGATGAACTGAAGCCAAGGATTATGTCAGCATTCAACAACTTAAACAAGGAGTACTGTCCAGAAGAGTTCCAGGAGATATCGAAGTTATCTGGAGTCCGTGGTTGAAGCGAATTGAATAAATTTACTCTTTTGTATTTTAAGATATTTTTATGAAATTTTGGTAAATATATAAAATGAGATGACAGTATTATTTTAATTTTTGCGTAATTTATACAACAATTTATCCATTGTACTCTATATAGTATCGAGATTGGCGTTCATGATTGTCCTCAACTTCCTCTCCTTTGTAGCTGTAAGCAACGTTTTCCTCCTCATCTCTTGTAGAGACCGCTCTGAGTCCATTTCCACAAGCTTGTTCGATCGGCTATTCGCTATTTATCTCTGTTCCTTTTGCTTTCAATATGTCCAGTGAGCGTCAAACTCTTCAAGCTCTCTTTCCTTATAATTGTTTGAGGAATTTCAACTGTGGCTTTCGGATAGTAGGCATAAATATCCATTCTATACTGATTTTTCTAAAACGTCTTCGTTTCTTACATGTTCCATTCATGGTATTCTCATCATGTCTGTAGAACTACGGCTTCAAGTCTTCACCTCAGAAAATTATTCAGTCTTCACGGCCATATAAGAAAACATAGTAACTTGGTTCTCTTTTCCTGCATACATACGAAATGTTTCTGTCTCTTAATACATTGCTTATCTTTTGAGAGCATTCTTTCCTCATTCCAATGCGCCTTCAGATCTCTGTGCAACATTTTCTGTCGGTTGGTCCGACACAGCAAGAGATAAACCCATTGAAAGACTTTATAAGTACCGTCAGGAAGAAAAAGTTGAAATGGGCTGGACACGTTATAAGAGCCAACAATCTTTCCAATGCCATCCTAGAAGTTACC
The DNA here is from genome assembly GCA_964036315.1 of Acanthosepion esculentum. NCBI lineage: Eukaryota > Metazoa > Mollusca > Cephalopoda > Sepiida > Sepiidae > Acanthosepion > Acanthosepion esculentum. Next base: position 72,046,367 of record OZ038481.1, read on the forward strand.
ACCATTGACAAAAGACGCCTCTTCTTTTGTCTGGGGTCGTAATTTGCTTACAGCTACAAAGGAGAAACTGTGGTCTAACAACATCGCTGAGTGGACTGGAAGATCATTCAGAGAGACACAGACAGTGGCATGCAACAGAGACATAAGTAGGGAGCCGATCACGTGCGCAGCAAATCTATGTCCACATCAGCTCATGGGACTGATGATGATGATGATGATGATGATGATGATGATGATGATGATGATGATGATGATGATGATGATATACTGATACTCCCCAACTAAGTTACCTGCTGTCTTCTATTTAATACATTTCGGTTTAATTATTTTTTTTACGACTATTTGGACTTTAAATGCAAATGCGAAAATCATTTCTTACATACTTAATTTCTACTAATTTAACTAACCCGGCATATCCAAAACTCAATTAAGAAATGAATGCTGTACCCATACACACTCCTGACCCTTATCCAACAATCGCCACTCTTTCACGCTACACTTCATCTTCCGTTCCATTTTCTCCGCAAAAACCTCCCTCTCACACTGTAAACGTGATATATATTTGATAGCGTATATATATAGTTAAACTTAAGCATATATCGTAAACAAAAGTATAGACTCAAGTACTTCCTCTCATAAGATGTACTCTCCGGTTTGTAATGATTATACCTATCGCTTATTAATTTTTGACAAATATTCCAAACCTCTTCGCTCTTACACCACCCGCTTCTTATTTATTTTCGCGGAAACTTCCGAGAAAATATTACAATTTAAAGAAATGATAATTTAAATTTACGAAATTGATTTGCCACAGATTCTAAAACTTCATGCAAATTATAATTCATTCAATTTAAAAAATTAATTCAAATCGTAACAAAGTATTCCTGAAACTTGCCGTCTCTCTTCGTTATTTTAAAAATAATCTTAAATATATGGCTGAGAAAAGAACAGGTGAATATTATGAACAATATTCTATTGAAGGAAAGCAAGCCCTTCCGAGTAGGGTACAGTAATGTCAAATTGAATATCAACAGGAATTCAGTCAGTTGACGAGGCAGATTTTTTTCCTGCAGTAGGTTGTCATTTTTTCTGCGGTAGACTAGTTGCCATCCAAGGCTATAGAACCCGATCTGTCCTGCTATTTACTTATAGCTGGTGGGAGAAGAAGAGGATTCATACCTTTCCCAAGTGTATTAGCATGTATGTAACGGATTCGAGGGTAATTCGAACTCGGCTCTCCTATTCCTCAATCCGAGCCGCTATCCAAGACTACAATGATTAAAAGGTAAAATACTTTGTGATGCAAAAAAATCAAAAAAAAAAATCGCAAAAGATAACATAAGGAGGAGGATATCTTTCCAAACTATTTCGTTATATTTTTTATTTCAAATTGAGTATAGCAAAAAACACAATGACATATCATCTATAAAGAAAATACTATCAAATACGGCATTAAAACATCTTATGTAAGGCTTATGTAAGTTATGTAAGGTTAATACAATTAATATACATGAAAATTGCTGTAAATCTAACAATTTGCTCTATGTTTACATTCTATAGAGAAATGGACGGTTCGGGGGGGGAGTAAGGTACTTACCTGGGTTGTTGGTTCTTGTTGACTAAAAGATGTTTACTAATTTTTTTTATAGTTACAGCGTCTCATGACTTGTTTCCACGTGATCCCTGAAGTGGTTAGAAAGGAAATGTCCCCCCTCCCTTTTTCACTCTTGTAACTCAATGCAAGTTATCAAACGATTAAGCTACGTCACTGAAGGAAATATTTTTCGCAACTTATGGTAAGTACTTTTGCTCCTTTCCTCAGCCTGCACCGTCTCTGTACTTTTTGGTGGGTGGGTGGGTAGAGGTCCTCGACAATTCAGTTAAACTAATCCTATACAATCGACAGATTTCCACAAACTCCCTTCATTTTAACACTCACAATTACCAAATTTGGAAAACAAATTCCACCCCTAGCTTATTACAAACACACATTTTATTTAAGTTTTATAATAATTCATACTTCTGTCAAAGGTGTAAATTATTGTATATTTTTAAAGTCATAAACGCTTGAATAATAATTATGAAAAAGTTCAAAAGCTAGGCTAATATTAAAAACCGAGAAAATGTTTGAAACAAAGAATTCTGAATTGTTACGTAATATCTGTCAACAGATATACCATTGAATGATGGGCAGTCTCCTCCCAGATGAAGATGAAAATCGAAGCAAGAGAAACGTCGTTCTACGGAATATGCTAAGAATACCATAGCTCGAACATGTGAGCAACGACGAAGTTTTAGAGAAAATGAAAACAAAACGGACACTTATACTTAAAATCAGAAAGAGACAGTTGAAATTTCTAGGGCACATACCTACCAGGAAAGAGTGTTTGGAAAATTTGATACTTCCAAGATTTATTGAAGGTAAGAAGAACAGAGGAAAACAATGCATAACCTACCTAGCAAGCTTGAGTATATTGATGGCAGAACTGTAACTTATTAAGAGCTAAATTGCGGACAGCAGTGTCCTGAAGTGACATGTCACAAGGAAGTTTTTACCAAATTGTTCACAAAACTGTTATTCTATTTTCCATCAACTATTGTAGCATTACAAACACAAAATGCATATGCCAAGATATCTAACGACCATGTAGGCCGCGAAATGGGGGCAATTTTTCGTTTCTACCCATACGTATGCGTGAAGATCTCACATTGAACCGATATGATATATTTTTGATATATTTCTCCATGGTGAGACAGAAAGATAAAAACCCTCTCCTGTTGCACTAAGAGTAGAGATTCATATGACGCCTTTGGGACACAAGCCTTAATGAAAGGAATATTTTTTCCATTACCCACAAATACACGTATAAAACCCACATGAAGCGTTGTCGTATATTGTCCCGTGAGGTGGCGAATAAATTCACTCCTGTGATCGGACAATGCGAAGGATTCGTGCTTTTCCCAAAGGCATCAGTGCCAATACTGTTTTCCGTTCCAATAAGCGTTGTATCATCTCAGCATATCCAGATTTATATACACTCAGAGATTTCAACACACACACACACACACACACACACACACACACACACACACACACACACAAACTAGCCCTATCGGTGGGACATAGAATACCACTACCGCTACCTCTGCAGAGGGGTATGGCACCTCTATAAAATTGGCCTGTCTACCATGTAAATACTTACAGACTCAAATATAAGCGATCAATATTTACTTATCTTAGAACCAAGTAAATGTTTATAAATTCAAATATAAACGAACAATATATTGCCTATTGCTGAACCATGTAAATGTTCACAGATTCAACTATAAATTACCAATATTTACATCTCTCCAAACAAAAATGCATATAGGCACAAAATAAACCACCGATGTTTGCTTATCCTAAAACCAAGTAAATACTTACGGATATAAATATATACAATCTATATTTCACTAATATGATTAGGAAAATACCGATTTCAACATGATATAACCTAATAACGGCTGATATGTCGGGAAATCGATCCACGTAACTTAAAAGTAACCTAAAAGAAAGAAATAACGTCTCTCCCGAACAAACAGCCTGCATGCAAATAGAGAATGCATTAAGTAAATACACAAACATAGTAATTTCTCACCGGAATTTTAATCTATACAGCAAGACAACCCTAGGAGTACCAGAAAAGCTACCAGGATTTATTATCAACGAACATAATCTTAATAAGATAAGATGACACTGTGTTTATGGCGAACTCAAAAAAAAAAAAAGAAAAGAAAAAAAATGAAAGATAGTATGAGAAAGCAAGAAGAAAGGACTAAATGCAAGAAGACAGAAGATGGGATTTAGGAATTCGGGACGTCAATATATATTAGGTACAGAAATTTAACAATCTGGGGAGTATTATAACAGACGGTAGAAAATGTGACACAGAAATTCGAATGGTTAAATTGTATTTCCTCACTGAGTGATAGGTCTGTTATTTTACGGTCTATTTAAAGCCAAAACGTATTTTGGATTTTGTATGAATACCTTTTATGCGAGTGAATTTTACATTAACAATTTTTTTGAAAATAACAATAATTTTTCTAGATGCAAATGCTACTATTTTATCCATAGCTGGGAGGAGATGGATTCATACATTCTCAAAGGTATTTGTGAGTAAGTGAATGCAACGACCCCGAGTCGAATTCGAACTTGGCTCTATAATTTCACATTTCGATTCGTTATCGATTACACTACCCACACATCTACATCAGAAAGCTAGTAAGAGATGGTGGCACGCTGGACTAATAGATTGCGGCTCGGATTGAGGAATCGGAGAGCAGAGTTCGAATTCCAGTCAAATCCATTACATTCCCTTACGTGCTAATACCCCTAGGAAAGGTATGAATCCACCCCTCCTCCCGCCAACAGCTATGGGTTATTTTACAGAAACTGAGACCAGTCTCTCTTAAGCTTAAACAAAAACGATTACAGTTTGCCGACAATCGTCTTATCCTTACTTCTATAGCATCCGTACTCCTATGGCACTTTGAAGTTACTTTCCCAGATACCATAGCTCGGGGCTCAGGTTTGAACATTGGGGATCTGGTGACAGCAATGCAGGAACGAACAGTGTGGGAAGGGGTTGACAACGGAGTTCCGACCAACCATATGGAGGTGGAAGGATGATGGTGATAATGATGATGATGAAATAACAGAACAGACTGGATTCTATAGCCTTGGATGACAACCGGTCTAGGTGAAGGAAAACTCTGAATTCAAACTAGCCTGGGGAGGTTTGGGCTCTGTCAAGCTATCTTGATTAAGACACACCACTTCTACTGCAGTACACGTGGTTCCCCTATGACTCTAATAAGTTACGGGACTCGTAATTGTGAGAGTAAGAGAACAAAGTGGTGAAGTACTATGCAATATATAATCTCCTATATATCAGGGAAAGCGGGACAATCTCCTCTCCGATTAGTAGACTATTACTACCATATCTCGGCTGGTTCACAAGACCGCGTAATCGCTTTTGAACTCTGTTGAAACTGGACAGTAAGGACAATTACGTGGTTGTGTGGGTGATGAATCATCCTTCAGCCTGCAAGCCTTATCCTACAGACGAAACTTTGTTAAGCTCTCACTAATATATCGCTATTACTATGGCAAATATTCAGAGGAGTTAAATTCCTTAGTTCCACCGGCTCAGACCTTCACAGCTGGGACCCGCCATGCCATGTTCACAGTGGCAAAACCATCCTTTTGTGTTTCTTTTATAAGGAGCAAGTTCCAATCAGACAGCTTTTTCCTGTTATATTGTATAACAAACTCCGGAGAGGATGCTTCCCCAACAACTATAATATTGGTGTATCCAGGTTCAGTGTCAAACGCTATCTATCTTACACTTCCTCCTAAAATTAATTTCCTCCTCACAACGATCTCACTCTACCTTGAATGGCCCTTGGACCTTGTACTGGGTGAACTAAGAGTAAATAAAAACGACAGAAGGTCATGGAGAGTCATGATCGCATATGTACTGAAGTGATATGGTGCATAAAAGAAAAAGAACATAACTAAAACACACATAGACACACGCATACATAAACACACAAACAGCAAAATATTTGTTTACTAAATGAAATGATACGCCATGCATTTCCATCTGTGTTCACACGTATACAAAGTGTACAAGCTGAGCGAAAGGAATCACGCCTGACATGTAAGTGCATAGGAAGCAGAAGTCTATCAATGAATTACTTCATGCGGTAAAAGATGTAGCCACTAGCATTCAAAGATACTTGTTGGACATTTACGGCAACCAAATATTGGATATGAGCAAAGTTAAGCTGTTGGAAATATGTTTCAGTAGCGGCAGCATGGAAATGCCCGTCACTGGCAAGAAATAGTGCTAATAGTGGTGATTGTGGCGGAAATATTGTTTTGCAAATGGAAACGTAATAATATAAATAATATAAATAAAATTGGACCTGCAATATTACCTACCAACTTAATCGCTACTACAACTGAATAGACTCAATCTTAATTTAATATAAAGTTTATTACAACTACTTCCAAAACAATGAAAGTTTGAATTAATCCAAAGCAAAATAACAAGCTAGAACATAAGGCAGGTCTCATAACTGTAATAAATGCCTCACAAAATACGTAGGTGAGACTTCCAGAAATGTAAATAAAAGAATATATGAACCCAAAATGGGTCTTTTAAAGAACAGGCTCAGCGCATTAGTAAATCCTTGTAATGAATCTGACCATCATTTGTTGTTTCTTTTAATTAAAGAGACGTGATAAGAAGACGAAAATGTATGGAAAATGGACTAATTTCCTAGTTCCTACGTTAGATTTGCTTTTTACTACCTTTCAATATATATATATACTTGCGTGGTTAGAGGTGCTTGGTCACAAGGTGAAAGACGAGGACCCTGACTAAGTGGGACCAACCCCAAAGATCCCCAAAAATTGGATGACGATTGTTGCAGATTCAACGGTTGAACATGCTACAGAAGGCGTCAATCGAAATTATAACCGAATCAGAAACTGTATTCTGCATATATATTTTTCATATATGTTGCAACGGAAAATCATGAAATCAAGTCTTGAGGCTTCGTATGAAAGAAATTCACGCAATCGGCACTTTCTTATACTCTGATTTTCTTTGACCTCCAACCATCTCTTGCAAAACGGGAGCAGGTTTTGGAAAAACTGGAAGTTTCTAATCCTGAACATACCCGTTGGCAGCGGATTTATTAATCAACGAAAGGAAGAAATTAAATTCTTGGATAAAGCCGACGATACATTTATATATAAGCCTCTTTCGCTGTATTACAGCTCATCAGTGTGGCTAGACATCCGACTGTTTCAAGCGAGAATCAAAATTGAACCGATTAGGCATAATTCAAAGACTCTACCTCTATCGGCGCATGACAGAGAAAGGGAATCTTTTAACGTGTTATATACATAATGTATATAAACGCCAAAGCAACAAGAGCGCTCAATTCATATATGAAGAGCAGCAAAAATTCCTTTCCCCATAGTGCTCAATCGGAGGAGAGCAATATATAAATATATATATATATATATATATATATATATATATATATATATATATATATATATATATATTAATTAGTATATATACGCGTACCTACGTTTTTTTGTTCTGCGACTATAGTTTCGGTGGGTGGTATTCCAGTTCATCGCCCGATAAATACCACCCAGTGAAACTATAGTCGCACACCAAAAAAGTAGGTACGCGTATATGTACTAATTAATACATATCTTTGCTCTGTATCACCGTATTGAGCACTATTACGTTTACACCTCATGCAGAAATTTAACGATTATTTGCTTGCCTACGTATGCACACCAGCACACGTGTATACGCCTGCTTATATTTGTCTGTTTCATTTATCTACCCTACAAATATATATATATATATATATATATATATATATATATATATATATATATATATATATATATATATATATAGTTTCTTCATATATATATATATATATATATATATATATATGAAAAAACTGGAGTTACGAATAGAAACATCCTTCCATGGAATGTAACGTTGTTAAGCGTTTTTTTCTCGTTTTAGGCCTTTTTTATCACTTTCTTTTTTCATTATTGTCGTTTTTGTTCGAGACTGTATCTGGATAAGTGTTTTAGGTTTAGGCAAGTTGTCCGTTGGTTTTTATCTTCAGATTTTGTTTTTCTTTAATACGCGCAAACACACACACACACAAAGATATATAAATATATATATATATATATATATATATATATATATATATATATATATATATATATATATATATATATATATATATATATATATATTAGTTGGTATCTGTATTCTAATAATTGAAATAGGAATTTTGGGTAGTGAGTCGGCCTAAAAACTTTTCGTATATTTCTCTTTATTGAAAGTAAGTTTAAGAAGTTGAGTCACTTTGGTGGCTTTTATGAACATGTTTTGTTTTTACTTATGCAAGTCATAACACCAGAGATGCTGATTCGCTTTTGCTGTAGAATTGGTAGCTGTAGAAAAAATTAAAAGATCGAGCGTCATTAACCACATCAGACCATTTCAGTGGGAATAATGATAACAAATGAACAACATCAAACACCGATATTACTAATACCACTACTACTTCTGCCGCAACTACTGCTATTGCTACTAATGATAATAATGCGAATGATGAAAAAAGAAAAATCAATAAACGCATGCGCTCGTATTAAATTTCTACACACATTAAAATTAATGCAGTAAGCTATTTGTAATGAAATATATAAAACAATGCATGACGAGGAAGGGTGGGTGAAATTGTAAAAATGGCCTAGTCAGATAAATTGCATCAACAAAAAAATAAAACAAAGAAAAAACAGAAATTATCGTTGAAAAGAGAAAGTGTAAGATGACTGACCTTTTGAGATCCAAACCAATCACTCGATTCTGGAGCGAGGAACGGAACTTGGGCATGAAGGAAAAGACGACCTGTTGTTGTGGCCATACTTGATTATCAAATGGTATAAACGAAGCCCAAGAAAAAAACGTCAGAAACTTACGCAGCATCTACGAAAATTATGAAACGTGAAGAGCAAGGATTGTGCTTGTAATAGTTGACACTTTAAATGGTGCAGAAAACAATATAAATAAAATTGGGAATTCGAAGAGATGGAATGGTCGGGATTTGCAAGGGCACCGAGAAAAGTGAAAAGAGAATTCTGAGGAGACTTCCTGCTGCTCATTCCTGATCACTAACCACAAGACATGTGGGGTGAAAATGCACATGCAATGATAATAGTGATGATGATGATGATAATAATAATAATAATAATAATAATAATAATAATAATAATAATAATAATAAAAGTAACGCTGATCCGGTTATAGTAAATGGACCTGTAACAACGTTTTGGGACTTTACAATACATACAGACAGAACAATCAAAGCTAATCGTTTAGACATAGAGCTCAAAGACCACAAAAACATAATGTGCTTTCTTATTGACATGGCAGTCCCTGCAGTGTAATCTATATTTGAAGATCTTCAAAAACCTATCAAAATACAAGGATCTTGGAGTGGAAATCTATACAATGTGGCAAACGAAGAAATCAATAATTTCAGTCGTAGTTGAAACTTGCGGATTGACTGGAAATGGTTCCAATAGACACATTGAAAGGATTTCGGGTAGCCCATGCCTTAAAGAAATACAACAAATTTTACTCCCAAGTACAGCGCACACATTACGAAGAGATTTATTTATGTAAAATGTCTGTGATCTTAGGTTTTCTTTTTACAAAAATAACCAGTGGAAAATGTCATGAAGATATTAGTGAACTTAGGTTTCTGGTTGGGACCAGGAAAGAATATGTACACAACAGTACTACTACTACTAATAATAATAATAAAAGAAATACAAAAAACTGTTCTCACGAGTACAGCCCACAAAGAATACAAAAAAATGTTCTCACGAGTACAGCCCACACCTTACGAAGGGCTTTATCTATGTAAAATATGTGTGTGTTTATTTTTATTTTTTTAAGTTGCTCAGTGGAAAATGTCATGATGCCATTTCTGACCTTAGGTCTCTGGTCGGGACCCGGACAGAAATGTGTACACACCAGAAATCAAAGGAAATAATAATAATAATAATAATAATAATAATAATAATAATAATAATAATAATAATAATAATAATAATAAAGCTGAAATCGAAGGTTTTATTCTTGCCGCACAAGACCAATGCCTGTTAAGTAGAAATTATAAAGCAAACATACTGAAATATTGTGTTAACCCAAAATTCAGATTCTGTGATGACTCAGAAACAAATGACCAATTTGGATCAGATTGCACGGTATTGACATACACTGAATAGTAAAATGACAGAGTGGCCAATATCTGCACTGGGAAATCTGCAACTGTTATGGAATAAGTAATGGTCATAATTAAATAAATTAATGATAACGCCCGAGGAAAAATTATCTGTAATTATTTAAGAAAAGTTATATTTCACACAGATAAACTGCATATTTTGGCGGGTACCAGGCAAATATTTTTAATGCTTGGTTGAGAAATATTGCTTCATCTGCCAAAATTCAACAGATATTGCTCCTTCAGATTATCATCTTATTTCGTTCCTCACAGAATCCTATTAAGAAAGAAAGGATTTCCATAGAAGTCTGCAAAAGCCACTTGGATGTTATTTTCTGTGAACGAGAAATGTTCTAGAAGGATAAAATCATGAGGTCATATCAAAAATGCAGAAAAATAGTGGTAATAAAAATACCTTAATGTCAAATTAAAAAACAAAGACAAATGTAATTTTTCGTTAAAAACATTTTGGCAAACATTTTGGATTACGTCATAAAAGTGATCGATGGCAGGCTAAATTTGCATTGAAATGAATGTAAGAAAACCAAAACATCTGTTAGCAAGACATTAATAATTCAATTTCAAAACATTGAATAATGATAAAGAAACAAAGTAAGATAATAAATAATTTCCTGACGTTTTCTTGTCATTTTCTTTCTTTCTTGCTTTGCCTAAATGTATCTGAAAAAAGCACAACTCGCCTCTCAGCGCACACATACGTGCTTCAGGTGTTGCCATCTGTAGTTATCGTCTAATGTTCAAAAACGCACAACAATGTACAAAGTAGATTTACATTGTAACCCATCTCTGTTTGTTGGTGATGTTTCGAAAGAAAAGATACGATTTTATCCTTATTAGCTCACAACTTTTGCGACCTTTGTGCGTGATCAGTTTAGTAAAGAGCTATCTTAGCCTTTCCCTACATGATCCAAACGCTCACATGGCAAACAATATTTAAATTCAAAATTATATTCGGCAATCACCCTAAATTATTCATTTCACCCTAAGCAAAGTCATAATGCCACTAAAACGCAAGTGTCTACTTAGGGTGAAAGAGAATGAGAAAACTTTAATGAGAAGAAAGGACAATAAAGAACTGGGCTCAGAAAGACGAAAGATAGCAGTTGACGTTGCGTTTAAATTTTTGAAGATTGTGGATGACATGAAGGCATGAAACCGGTAGAGAGTTCCACAGGCGAGAAATGCGAGAAAAGGAACTATTAGAACATACACTTATATCATCTTGCTATTTAAAAAAAAGTGACCTAATTGCCAATCCAGTAGTACGCTTAAATTCAAGCAGGCAAGTAGCTCATTAGAACAATTGCCGCAAACATATTTATAGAAAAGACGGAGGAAATCCACATCACGGCGGTGAGAAAGTGACTGAAGTCGAGATGCCAGGTCAAAGTCAAAAACATTGCAGACTCTTCGCTGGATTTTGTCGAGAATCTCGAGATGTATAACAGGACTACTAGACCAGATATGACAGCAATATTCAAGTCGAACTGTAGATTTACAAACGCGCAAGATGGTTTCTGACGAGGGAAATTGTCTAGCACGAAACTTTGAATAGACTTTCATAGAAGCAGACCTAGCAGTTGATTCAATATAATCATTCCACTTCTTGTCATTAGCAAACGTGACGACAAAAAGGCGCAACGAGTTGCTCTCTTGGAGGTTAATGCCTCTAAAACAAAACTGCTCTCAGTTATCTCCCATAGAGAACGTTCCCTCCTCCCATCAGGATGGCTGATGCCCAACTCTACGAGAGCGCCTCTCTGCGACTGCTTGGTTTCACGCTGTTTGCTGACCTGAAGTGGAACAACTACATTGAATCTATAGCTTCATCTACCGCAAGGAAAGTTTGTTCTCTGTGTCATACCAGGAGATTTTTCACGCCGAGCCCACCCTTCAAACCTACAAATCAACCATTCGTGGAATACTGCTGCCATATATGGTCTGGTGCTCCCACTGTTCATCTCGAGTTCCTAGACAAAATCCAGAGACGGATATACAACGTGGCTGGTCCTGAACTGGCATCCCGTCTACAGTCACTATCTCACAGACGTGCCGTGGCCCCACTGTCTCTTCTACAAGTACTTTCAGGGCAACTACTCCGACGAGCTACATTCACTGGTTCCCAAACTGCATGAATTTAAACGTGCTACTAGGTTGTCATCTCGGTCCCATCCTTTCACTGTCGAAAAGGTTAAATGTAGCCATCTCTTCTACTCCAATAGCTTCTTATCTAGCACCCCTCAGTGGAACTGCCTTCCTATAACTTGCTTCCCTGATAGCTATAATCTTCAAATATTCAAATGTAATGTCAATCGACATCTTCCGATGTCTTGACCTTGATCCCTGTCCTCTTTATCCTTTTCCCAAACACTCCTCTTTACTCTTACTTTCAGTCTCTGTAACCCCTTGCGTGCTAGTGGCAATCCCACCTTGCTTGGCGGGGGATTTGCTTGAGAAAAATGGTTAGCATCAGTCATGCTGATGGCATGCAAACATATTTTTCTATGACGATTCAAAGAAAGCAGTTTTGTTTTGGAAGCGTTAAAATTTACAAGGCATTTCCTCTACGAGTTAACAGTTGATTTGCCGTCATTTTCGAGATACACTGCCAATTTCTCTTTGACGAGCCTGAAGAGTCACGTCAAATAAAAGAAACATACATCATTATCTTCATCAACAACAACGATAACTTCTACTACCATAAAGACATAGTATACAGTTGTACGAATAGTATTTGACCGATGATGAAGAGTGAACTACTAATAAGGGTAACACTGTCACTATGGATCTCTATAAAATGATTGAAGATAATGTGTAAAATTCAGACATGAATTTGTACTTATGCAAGAGATGACAAGAATTTCTCTGTCATATTTTTGAATGGGGATTATAGATTCTTTTTATTGCAAATTCCATTGATATTCGCTTCGTATGGAAAGAAATGTGTTTCGCAGATGTTGAACTTCGTATTAAATGATTTTTTGTAATTCGGGTTTTGGATGTGATTTTGTGCCTTCTTTTTCATAAATCTGTTGCATTGTACTATTTTGTTCATATTTATATATCTCACTCACTTCATATCTGTCTTTATATACCTCTACCACTCTCTATTTCTTCATATCTATCTCTGTCTTCATATAACTCAAATACATACATACATACATACATACATACATATATATATATATATATATATATATATATATATGTATATATATATATATGTATGTATGTATATATATATTAAACAGCTCTGCAAGTCTGGTCTTCCGACTTTGTATTGATCACTTTTAATATGTTACTCTGGCATATATATATATATATATATATATATATATATATATATATATATATATATATATATATATATATATATATATATATATGGGGACCTTGTGGCATTCGTTGCACCAGGTCCCTGTATTCGTCCCTCCAAAAAGTGTGGATGGCCCTGCACCACTATAATCAAATCCTGTGTGGGTGTCGAGCTTTCAGTTTCTGGGAACTGATCTGTCTGACCCTCATACGTCGAGTTCGACGGGAGAGTCCATCATATATAAATTCATATCTACCTTCATATATCTATCTATCTTTTCATATCAATTTATTTATTCATATATTTCTATCTATCTATATGTTTCATAACTATCTATCTATCTATGATTTCATATCCATTTATCTACTCAAATCTATCTTTTCATATCTCTCTATCTATTTATTCACATCTATCTATTCTTATCTATCTATCTATCTATCTATCTATCTATCTATCTATCTAAAGAGGGTTATATTAAGCATGCACGCATTGGAAGAATAGAAGCGCTAAACATCTACGCACTTAACGTTGACGATTAGCTACGCATATTTGACAAAATGTGCATGAAAGAACTTGCTGTTTCCCATTTTATTCAATCGATCAACCAAAATCCCTTCACTCAAGCACTACTACCTTGGCCGCCTTTCGGCTTCCATTCCTTAGTTCACTTTGCCTCCAGCCCCTCTAAACGAGCCGTGTATTCATTTCTATTTCCCATTTTTCAAGATGTGGCATGTTCTCTGCCCCAGGGAGGCGGCACGTGTCATCAGCTTGACAAACAAGGGAGATAATCCCGGATTTGTAATGGAATTTCTCGCTTAACGACATGCACGTACATTGTTATTACTGGTGTGAAGCGAGTGGCGGCAGACTCCCTATTCACAGTGTGTTGTTGTGACTGAGATGTTGCCATGTGTGATAATTCCTTGATAGGCCGATGTCTTCAAACTCAAAACTAAATCCCTTGAGTGTTTTTTTTTTATTTCTTCAAAAGATGGTGGTCGATCGGCATTCGTTGATGATATCTGTGGTAACTTACACGTACGAATCGTGTTCACTTAAGTGGATGTAGCAGTTGATCTGACGCCATTGGAGGTCGGGATTTGAGTTTGCGAAGTTATTATATTTTAATTGGCATAGATGAAATTAAAATAGTCTCATCCAGTATGGATTATTTTTCTCAGAAAAATAAAAAATAAATGTCAGGTCAGTTTTAGTGAAGGCAAGAGATTACAATCACGCATTAAAATTTTAACAAGCATATTTGCAATTTTCAAGATAAATCGAAAAATGGATTAAATAATTGAAAATGATTAATTTAAACGAGAAAATAATATTGGGAATATATATATATATATATATATATATATATATATATATATATATATATATATGTAAAGAAAGGTATAGATTTAATATTTATTAATACGACATATTTTTATTACTTAAACGTTATTTTTAGTAAATACTCATATTTGAGTAGACGCTCCGTTTATTTATTAAACAGTATATTTATTTATTTTTGTCAACCGAACTTATTTTTCTCTGACAAGATTTCCCGAATATTATAATGTATAAAATCAATAAAATATACTGTTAATAAATAAGCGTATCTACTCAAATACGAATATATAATAAAATAAGGTTTAAGTAATATATATATATATATATATATATATATATATATATATATATATATATTAGTACATATGCATGATATCCAACGATGACTCGGAGTTTCATGCAAACTTGTAATCTTCAGGTGCGGAATAACGACAGACCATTAAAGAGTTAAGGCATTTGTGTTTGTGTGGTGTTGATTTAAAATTGTGTGATAACACTTGTTTGTTTTATTATTGTTGCCTATAATATTATAATTAATTATTTATAATTTATCAAATTCCAACTCTTAAGTTACAAAGACGAAGAATTAAAAAATAAAAATTTTAAATTATTTTAATCTAAGCCGCTAACCATTACTGCACCGTACCTTCTTTATATATATATATATATATATATATATAAAGAAGGTATATATACATATAAGGTATATATATATATATATATATATATATATAAAGAAGGTATATATATATATATATATATATATATATATATATATATATATATATATATATATATATATATATATATATATATATATATATATATATATATATATATATATATATATATATATATATATATATATATATATATATATATATATATATATATATATATATATATATATAAAGAAGGTACGGTGCAGTAATGGTTAGCGGCTTAGATTGAGGAATCGAAAAACCGAGTTCGAATTCCAGTCGAATCCACTTCTTCTTGTCCCCCCCACCTGGTAAATATATATATATATGAAATATAGAATCAAGAACTAACAGAAAACAGTTTATACATTTAACGTTTCGCTTGTATTTAAGTTACATCAGAAAATATATATATATATATATATATATATATATATATATATATATATAGGTATTTCATTTTCTGAGGAAGCTTAAATAAAACAAAAAATGTTAAATTTATAAACGTTCCCTACTTGTTCAATATTTGATCATTCGGTCGGATTCAAATCCATATTTGATGCAAATTCACACACACACACACACACACACACACACACATATATATATATATATATATATATATATATATGAACAGATTGATTATTGAGTAATCAATAATAAATAATGAGTAAATGTTAACAAACGATACTACTATATATATATATATTATATGTATATATATAATAGAGAGATAGATAGATAGAGAAAGGACATAGGAATCAACACTGCATGATGACTGACAATTTTAAGCCTCAATGTTTTCTTCAAGCTAAGCGACATTCATCTACGTTTTTGGGCTGAAGATCGCTTTGAAGCATAACGCTATCTCAATGAAGTGTTGATTTTAGAGTGTCTATATCTATAAATGCCCTGGATTAGACATAAGTAAAACAAATAGATGCTACGTACACACACTACTACTGAGAGCAGCGTTAAATGCCCGCTGGAAAAATAATGAAGAACTGGATGGAAATCTACCAAAAATCCATACACAATCAGTGAAAGCCGAATAAAGTTTCTTGGCTATTGGTGGAGAAAGAAACATGTTGTTGCGTATCGTCTAGGATCCAAATTATGGGAAAAGGCCCTGAAGTAGACGAGCAAGAACCGTCATCGATCAAAAGGAACCTGAATTTCTTTTTAATTTGGAAATGTAGGCTCGATTTTATGTCAGTAGGCATATTTCCCTTAATAAGACTTGCAATCTCTAGGTCGGTAGGCAGTAATTTCATTATTAAAAAACAAAAACAAACACACAAACAAAAAGGATATCTAGTCAAATTTGTGCACCCAGCTATTATAACGTTTATAATAATACGAAATATATATGTAGGTATGTATGTGTGTGTGTATGTGTGTGTTTGTATAAGTGTATGTGTAAAACTTCAGATGTAACTAAAATATGTCTGTTACAGGAGTATGAATAAATATAAATATAAGGAAAACTTATCTCAGCCAATGCGTTTTATCCTCTGACGGACTTTATTATGTGCTTTGATAAAATCCACCTAGTACGAAACGCGTCGGC
Organism: Acanthosepion esculentum; assembly: GCA_964036315.1. NCBI lineage: Eukaryota > Metazoa > Mollusca > Cephalopoda > Sepiida > Sepiidae > Acanthosepion > Acanthosepion esculentum. Next base: position 72,063,210 of record OZ038481.1, read on the forward strand.
TAAGTTTTCCTTTTGTCTTTAAAACACACACACACACACACACACACACACACACACACACACACACACACACACACACACATATATATATATATATATATATATATATATATATTTACATACGCTCTATCTCTCTCTCTCTCTCTCTATATATATATATATATATATATATATTTACACACTCTCTATCTCTGATATTGAACACTTTATCCCATAAATATAGCAGACTTTAAGACTATATTTCTTCATATATATATATATATATATATATATATATATATATATATATATATATATATATATATATATATTAATTTTCTCTGTCTCAGATATTTTCTCTGCTTCAAGGAAGATATTGAACTTTTTGTAAAACAAATTAGCTATCAATCAATTTTATATTTTAGTTTGTATTAAAATTACCCAAATGTTGCATTTTTACCTCTTATTAATCTCCGACTGTATTGTAAACAAAATTAATTACACTCACGCACACACACACACACTCATAATATATATGTATATATATATATATATATATATATATATATATATATATATATATATATATATATATCTGTGTGTGTGTGTGTGTGTGAATCTGTGAAGAAAGAATGACAACAAATATTCAAATCACGTATATTTGAAAAATACGCTGTTAAGTTGAAAAGTCTGGAAAATACACCGAGCGAAATATTGCGACAATAAAACTATGTTTAATGTCAATGAAAAGAACATTTCTTTGAATTAATTTTCGACAGTCTCTAGCGTTTCCTCTGATGCCATTTTTCCCGAAATTGCTGAACAATGGTAGGCATTAAAACGATATATTTTTTCATTGCCCATAAAGTCTCCATTTAACAACTTGCATGAGTGTTGAAATTTAATTAGCACGGAAAAGCGGAGCGACGTTCTGCGGAATTTTCCATAATTAGATTACAAAAATTCCTCGCAAGTTTAACTTAATCGTCTCCGGTAGATTTATATTCTTCCAACTTCGATTATTCTCTACTTCCGGTCTGTCACACATGTTCATAGTTGCACCCGGACACATGCACACACACATACATACACACGCACACACTCACACTCATACACACACACACACGCACACACATGTGTAGACACACGTGCGGGGAACAATTTTTTAATACGAATACATACTCAGACAATGCCAAGTCATCGAATATTACACGAATAAAAACGATGTGTTAAAGAGAATAGTAACACTAAATCAGGCGTGGACTTTTGTTGATTTAGATATTTGGGCTGAATATTCTCTTATGTACAATGTCCCTTTACGTTGGCGTCCATGTCTCTCCACGATTTTCTACCATTTGTAAATATTGTCTTTTCGCTATCTCTCTTAAACCCTATCCTGCCGTCCATTTATACAAGCTTATTCGGTAGATTATGCGATGTTTTTCTCTGTCTCTATAAATTTCAGTATGTCCTGTGAGTGTCAAATTTTCTAAGCCTTTTTTCCTCATCATGTGTCCTAGAAATTTCAACTGTCTCTTTCTAGTGTAAGTACATGTCCTTTTTTGTTTCAATTTCCATTCGTCGTTGCTCACATATTTCGTCCATGGTATTCTCAGCATCCTTATGTAACTGAACCGCTAGACCAGGCACAATGATGATTTAATTATAGCGGCGAATGCTTGCGTACAACTAGTCTAAATTTTCGGAAGAATTGTTAACAAAGAAATTGTAATTACTTGCATCATTTACATTGTCCTCATCTTTATTGCCATATTCATGACATTTCGCCCATTATACGCTCCGGCCTTTTTCAGGTGATTGGAATTTCGAACTGAGCCCTTTATTTCGTCCACCCGAGTAACTTGTTCTAGTTCCACATGCCATGCCTCTTCCTGATGTTTCAGTTATCTCCCTTTAACTCATGGATACATGTCACAGTGGATAAAAGCGTTAGCTGGATCCAGTGACTTGAGCCAAAGTTTTCTGAGTTCAGTACCTGGCTACTGCAGTGGTGAACAAAATCTTGGAGAGATTGCGATTAGCTTGAAAAAGACTGTCGCCTGTAGGGGTTGCCTTCAATGTTCACTTTTATATTTATTTACGTACGCTCTAGCCCTGATATTGAGCACTTTAACCCATAAATATATCATACCTTAAAAATTTTATCACGCATATATATATATATATATATATATATATATATATATATATATATATATATATATATATATATATATATATATATATATATATATATATATATATATGTGGGCACTTGATCGTCGTATTAAAAATAAATTCATTAATGCTTTAGAAATTTCTTTGCTTACATTTCGGTTACGAATTTTAGTAGATATGCGTCTTCGAGAAAATCTGAGCGAGGGTATATGCTTCCCTTAAAAGGGTAAAAAGAAACCTTCCCGGGCTGTAACGATATCTGTGGCCGAGCGGTCTAAAACACGCCGAACCAAACGGTATTTTTTTTTCACATAATTTATTGGCAGTTTGTTTCTATATCTTAATTCCTTGCTTATTTTCTAGAAGACATAGTTTTTTTATTCTTTTGCGCCTTCGGATTTTTGTATGAGATTTTCTTTAGTTTATTACTACACTGCCCAGATACCTCTGACATGCTCTATCTTTACCAGAGCCGGATCAAACAAAAAATGAAGTATTTCTGCCATATCTGGCCTGGAGTTGCACAATCCTCAGTTTGCATTTTCGATAGAAACCAAAAGCGTTTGCACGGCCTTGTCGGTGATGAATTGTTTTCCATCCTACTGTCCCTTTCCTACAGACAAACGCTGCTATCCTCTCGCTATTTTTATGGCAGATGTGTAGGTGAATTATAATCTTTGTTTCTACTCGTCCAGACCTTCGCTGTTCCACCCAGAATGTTTCTTCCCCAGGAACCATTGCAATGTTTCCCATACAAAAAACAATAATCTTCAAAGTAACCAAGTAATACATGTTATCTGTAGTTGAAAGCATTCAACTGCGTTCAAAATATTTAGTTTTGGCATTAAATAAACCATAGATGTTGATACGATGCTAAACAAATTCAACTAATCAAACTATTAGACTGATGTTTCCCACGAATGGCTTAGTAAAAATATATCTGTATGAAGTTAAATGAAATATTAATAAAAAAAAACGTGCGTCATATGAATTCGGAATAAGAATTTTTATTCCATTCACTGAACTTTATCATAATCTTTTTTTTTTTTAATCGGTCTTAAAAACATAATTCAGAATGTCAGGAAAATTCGAAGAGTTAAGCATGTTAGAAAAATTAAACGTTACATATGCAGACAAGATGTAGCCACTTATCTTGGATATTTTTTTAACATATAATACGTTCATTTTTTAAAGGTCCTACTCCGTTAATCTGATCTGCCTCCAGTCCGCTGTAAGGTATAAGAAGAAAACGAGTTTGCAGTCTTTATTTCTCAGGGATTTTTAAAAAATTGATTCACTCCAACCAAGGCAATAAAGCCACTAAGATGCAAGGGGGTTGCTGGGTGTGAGATAATATGAAAAAAATATTTAGGAGAGAGAGAGAGAGAGAGAGAGAGAGAGAGAGAGAGAGAGAGAGAGAGAGAGAGAGAGAGAGAGAGGCCAATAAAAGAAGGGGTATTAAGAACACAGATGATAACGATCAACATCGCATTTGAATATTTGAAGATCAAAGTTGACTAGAAAGCAAGAAGCCGGAAGAGAGTTCCACAAGCGAGAAGTGCGAGAACAGAGCAAGGATAAATTTAGCCAATTCAACTGTAAAATGATGAGATCTTACTGCCAATCTAGTACTGTGCTTAAATTCATAAAGTCTAGGTACCATAGAGGAAAGTTCAACAGAATAATTACCATGAAAGTATCTATAGAAAAGACACAGGGAAAATACCTTACAGAAGTGAGAAAAATTACTGAAACCGAGATGCCAGGTCAAAACCGATCACATTGCTGATAAGTAACTAACTTTAAACGAAAGAGAATAGTTATTTACACGATTTAAATTCTTCGGACAGTTTTCCCCATCCCCACTGCCATATTCATAGCGTTACGAATTTTCTTGAAGTTTCTCTTCGTTGATTCTTTCTGAAAAAATATGGCCACTTTCTCTATCTGTTCTCACACGCTTTCGTAATCTCTCATTTATATCTGTCCCTAGCGAGTATGCACACATCCGTATGAATAACGCCATTTTTACTTCACCTTTTTCTCTTCTGTTTCATATTCATGCCAGTTTTATGTTATCTCCTTCTCCCGCTCACAATACACATTAACATACATTATTAGCTCAACACGTACATAATCACTCACACCAGGTACGCATACTAAAGATTACACCTGTTCTATTCAAAATGAATATACAAAAACACAGAGACGCAACGACTCGTATTCAGAAACAAAACTCATCCAAATGTATAAAGATTTAAACATAAGCGTAGAGGTTTATCCCTTGTTTCTTGTTTGGGGTTGGCTTTCATTTTCTTTCATTTCCAGTGGTATTTCTTACCCAACGAGGACAGATATAAAAGTGGGATAGTAATATGAAATGCTTACGATGTAAAGTCGGTTGGTGGACTACTGTGAAATTACCGCAGACATCAGGGGTTGACCTTGGTCGTATCTATCATAAGCTAATGGGGAGGCTGTTCCGAAAGGCCAGAGATCAAAGAAGGTGCAAATTTAGTTTTTCCAATTTTGCATCTTTCTAGTTATAATGACACGATAAACAACTGATTTTAAATATCATATTGTCTCAGTTGTGAATAATACATTTATCAGTGTTGAACATTCCTGAGGTATCGCCAGTAGTCGCCATTTTAGTACACAGAATCTAAGTGAGCTCTATCGACAGGAAGGTTGGAGCAATAGAATCTTTCTCTACATAAGTAAAAAACCTAAGATTCATAAATATCTACAGATTTACGTTGGTAAATTAACAGTTTACGAATGAGGTGAACGCATTTATTTCATGCAAAATATATTTTTTTATTATAATCTTTTTTTTCAATGCATTTAATTCCAAAATCTTTTCATTCATCACGTAGTTCAAACGTTATACAAATTTCAGATCATAATTTAGTTTAGATCGGTCAGTCTGCGGATATATTGATGTATTTTCTCAGTTCTACTTATCAATTTAGAGAAGGTAAAACGAAAAGAAAAATGCATAACATTTTAGTTAAACCAATTAATTACATTAATATCCCTGATTGCTTGTAAAGTTATTGTTTGCGTCAGTTAGAGGCACACGGTTTTATATATTTCAGGATATTTAGTTTTAAACCGGATTAACAAGTTGGATTATCAAGAAAAGGTCATAAGTTATTTGTTTCTTTTTATAAACCTCTCATTACCGACCAACAAAATCATAAAAGATTTGTCGACTCTGTACTAAACAATTGTTGTAACCTAGGGAAGTTTACTGGATAGAATAATCAAACGAAGGTTGGTAATGAACGATAATACTTAGGACAAGAACAACACATGTAAGATTCGCCAGCGGCGCGTAGAAGTAGTCAATTGCGAGAAGTGGGTCAAGTGAATCCCACGATGAATCTCCAACTGCAGGACATCTACCAACCGCCCCACGCGGTCAGATGTGGCACAAGGCCAAATCTAATGTGTGGTGTCCGAGCCCGTAGGCTCGCCCAAAAATTCCCCGTAGACCGGATTCGGGTAGCTGTTTCCTGAGACGAGATTCTACCCTTCGACAGCCTCGTCTGGGGATCTTCTCTGCCCCGAGGCAAAGAGTTTGACCAGTACAGGTGAATACAAATCTCCAACTGCAGATCAACATACAGTATTTACTACTGTATTTATGTGAATGGGGACATACCAATTATCGTCCGTAGGTAGGCTACAGCAACAATGTTTTTTATAAACAAAATTTCAGACTACCTATGAGGTTTCCTATCAGAGGTGTTTAAACTGTATCTTTTTAGAATTCTTGGAATCCTTCTCTTTTCGAAATATTCTACTCCCAAATATTGAATACATTCACGACATGATGGCACCTTATTCATATATCTATATAATGCGTGTAAATAAATTAAACAAAATCGAACTTACATTTGAATTCACAAAGGGAAAAAACAAACAAACAACAACACTATAAAAAAAAATCCCCCAAAAAACACATAAATGTTTCTTGATGTTTTCAGATATATTTTGGCTTCGCAAATATCGACAATAATGAAGAAGATTTGATAATATATTCGAGGATTGATTTAATTTATTTGTTATTTTTTACGGCTTATCAACCCTTTGTGGGCTATTTAAGGCCGAAATATATTTTGGATTTTTAGAATAATACTTTTTAATGCGAGTGAAGTTTGGGAATAACAATTATTTTTCCTGATACTAGTCATACAATTTAACCCATAGCTGGGAGAATAGATGGATTCATACCTTTCACAAAGAATATTTGCGTAAGTGAATGTAAAGAATCCAATTGACATTTGAACTCGGCTCTCCGACTTGTCATTCCGAGCCGCTATCATTACACTACCCACACATCCACATTATTCGAGGAGATTTTTTTTCACCTTCGACATAAAGTTTTATCTCGTTATTTTTCGCCTACCTTCACTAGATGAATATTGGATTTTTTTAATCACGAGATCATACAAACCAAATTCCTTTCGTTATATCTCAGAACTTTAGGCAACTCATGAGATGACTGAAAATTTTAAGGCAACTGAATCACAGGTTTGCTTATAATTGACCCTGACGGCTTAGAATAATTTTGAAGAAAAATTGCCGTAATAAGATAATGTCTCGCACTTACCAAGGAGGAAACTTTCAAATTATTGATAGAACTTGCAGTAAGTGAATCATTTATGGTAATATTGAGCACATCGGTTTCGCAGCTACTGGAAAGGAGACAATGTGCTGCTCGTCAATGAATACAGCCCTGTGCCAAACTTAGTGTAGTCAAAGAAATAATTTTGATGCGGCAGAGCATTGGCGTGAAAAGGGAAAAAATCGGGCGAGGGCTGTTTGTAGTTGTGGAAGGAAACCTAAGAGTCAAGCTTCACGGAATATAGTATTAAGAGTCACGGAAACAAGCAGGCAAGATTGCTAGTGTCTCTCAACTGTTAATAGCATTGAAAGAGAGTCTACTGATATCTTGATGTAAGGCCATTACCTTTTCCAGATTGTGAACGACACGAGAAGTGCATTTAAACTTAACAAAGGTAATGAAACGGTCGTGAACCGCACTTGAGTTCTTCCGACTTGATCGGCTTACGAAGATCATTCGGCCATTAAATATACTGATGCAGAGAGAGAGAGTGAGAGAGAGACTGAGAGAGGTAGAGAGAGAGAGATGGGTAGAGAGGTAGAGAGAGAGAGGGAGAGAGAGATGGGTAGAGAGGTAGAGGGAGAGAGGGAGAGAGAGAAAAACCTTATTGCAGCATTGCGTAACTTTTTATGGCGCGGCCATTATCTACCATAATTTTCAGCAAGAATTAAAATAAATTAACGTGGAAATAGTTTTCCATAGAGATATTTACTATGCATAATATCTACTTGGCAAAAGGCCACGAGTATGGCGTACTCAGTGAACATCGAATTCACAAAGAATGGTTAGAAACGTTGGTAGCTTGTTAATCATTACATGACAGTGGGGCACCTGTATTTTGTCTCGTGTCTGAAAAAAGAAAAGGAGGCCTCAAAGTTTTCCATTCGATCAAGAAGCTGATTAAATATTTGATTTCTATTGGGGTATTTTGGGGTTTAATCTGATATAAAAGTTACTTAGAAATATATTTAAAAGTTATAGTTTTATTTTAAGTAATATAGCAATAATTCTACATGCAAGCAGGCAGTTTTAATTCTGTCCTCATTTCAACAATTTTGAGCTGTAACATAATTATTGTTTGGTGTTACAGTTGGGAATATTTTCAGTGGAAAATTGCTGTCTTGTCGAGAAACATATGTACAGTTTTGAAAATGTCATATATATACGGCTTAGGGCCGTGTCAAATTGAAACACCGGTTCTCGTACAATCACCGAAGTTAAGCCTGGTCAGTATTTATATGGGTGAACATCAAGTGCTGTAAGCATGAATGTATTTATATGGGAACATCAAGTACTATCAGCTTGGATGTATTTTTATGGGAATATCAAGTACTCTCAGCTTGGATATGCGAATGGTGTGATGGATAATGGCTCGAAATTGTTACCCGGAGCGTCGAATTCCAATTCCATGGGTTCGTTATAGTCATTTATGCACAAATACGTTTGGGAAACGCATGAATCTACCTACTTCTCCACCAATTATCGGTTAATTTGTAAGATTTGTAATACTAAAGTGTTCTTGCCATCTAAAATGTTTAAATAACCTGTAAAAGGTTGATAATCCATAGAAAACGAATCAATATATATATATATTGATATTGATATATATATATATATATATATATATAAATTCCGTAGAAAATATTGCTTATCTGACAGGAATCGAATCTGTAACCCCAATGTGAAACATCATTTGATCTGATGTGCTGTTAGCCATTCAGTGACAAAGAAGCGCCTTGTTAGCAAAGTCCGAATTACTGTACATAAACAACAAATCTTCAACGATCTTTTCCGAACGATCATATCTGCTCACGAAACGTACCTTAACGCAAACATTGACAACATATTATGAAGTCCGGCAATTATTTAATATATTTTCTGTTTATACGTTATTTTAATAAATGAATAAATAAATGGTATTTATTAAAAACGTATAAACAGAATATATATATATATATATATATATATATATATATATATATATATATATATATATATAGTCATCCACAGACTGACTGTTTCTCTGTATCACAGCCCATCAGTATGGCTAGACGTCCGTTTGCCTTTAGCTAGGATCGAAAGTCGGAGATTCTGCCACTAAGTCGTCAGCGCACGGCACGGATGAAGGTGAATTTAAGCGTATTTATTTTTAGATGAACACACACACGCACGCACGCACGCACGCACGCACGCACACACACACACACACACACAGACACACACACACACACACACACATTAAATAACCTAATGAAGTAAAAAAAAAAATTGAACCAACCCAAAAAGTAGCCAAAAGTTTCCTTCTTTAGATCCATTTCCTTTTATAAACATTAAAAAAAGGTAAATCCTTCAAAAGGTAACAGTCTGTAAGCATTTTTGTCAATGGGAAATCTATATACATCATACCTACATATCTTTTATTTTTGAAAACATTTACCGGCACTGTTATTTGAACCACAACGCTTACTAACCTTATATTAAAATTTCGGCGAAATGTTTATTTGACCCGCTTATTTCACAATTTGAAATATTTCCACCGGCCTGACTATTCCAGATGACCCTTGTATTGGGCACAAAACGGTATCTATTTCATATTCTAGCCTTGTTCAATATTTAAGACAACTTAATAAATATTTTAACCACGTAATATTTACGTATAAACACGGGTAATAATAATATTGTCAAATATCAGACCTGATTTTCAATCCTATGTTTAAATATGTTGGAAATTGAAGGCTCTGGCTTCTGTAAATATGATTTTTTGAAAGATATTTTGGTTTTTACAGTCGAAAATGTAACCCATCTGTATTGAATCAGTGTTAGGCGTGAGAAATTGACTTTGCGTGTATGCATGTGTGAGAGAGAGAGAGAGGGGGAGGGATAGGGAGTTATAGAGGGGTAGAAGTCACAGTTTGTGTGTGTGTGTGTGTGTGTGAACCTGAGAGATAGAAGACAGGAACATAAAGAGAGAGCGAAGCAAAAAGATGTATTGAGAAACATCTGTGTATATATATATATATATATATATATATATATATGAGAAATCAAGCTATTGGTAAATCTTCAGAGAAAAACATTCCCGACATAAACTTGCCAAAGGGAAAAAACATGGGAAAAAACATGGAAACGAAGAAGATACCAAGAAAACATAAAGAAATCAGACAAGATAAAGAAAAGAAAAAAGAAAACAAAGAAAAAGAAAATATTTATCTACGCAAAAACTTAAGTGCTCAATGACTGCAGATATTAGACAGAACAGTAACATGAACAAACCAAATTGCACGTAGGGAATTAAATCCAAATTGTTCCCTTGAGTTTTCAACTAAACGATTGCCACTCGTCAAACACCAAGCTGACGATCCCTTAGCGTGCAACGAGTAATAATTTGACCGTGCCCCTGAGTACTGTTTGGTTTTTTATATATATATATATATATATATATATATATATATATATATATATATAAATATTGTGTATTTAGGCAGCAATCCTTCATTTATGCATATTTCATTAAAAACAACAGATAAGGTACTATGATTAAGCTTTTTATTTATTTTTTCTTGTGTTCGAACAAGTGTTTTCTTTTTGGACACAGAGCAAAAAGGAAACACTTATTCGAACACAAAAAAAGTAAATGAAATACTTAATCGTAGTACCTTGTTTGTCGTTTTTAATGAAACATGCATATATATATATATATATATATATATATATATATATATATATATATATATATATATATATATATATATATATATATATATAAGCTTAATGGATACAGTTGAATCAGACCAGGGAACAGTAATATAAAAGTGCTCAATACACGTATGAAAATAAAATGAAACAAAAGGAAAAATAAGATATAGAGCTTTTAACTTTAGAAATTAGGAGGTTAGTTGAATATACGACCTTGATTTCGACTTCACGGCTTCATCAGGCAATTTCTATCAAGTGACCACCCAACGCTTTATTTTTAGTAAGTAACCACATAGAACGCTACATTATTATTTTACAAAAATAAACAAACGCACGACGGTCAAACGTATAACGTTGAGTGTATATAAAACATTGGGTGGTCAGTTGATAGAAATCACCTGATGAAGCCGAGAGGTCAAAACTAAGGTCGCGAATTCAACTAACGTCCTAATTTTTTAAATTATATATATATATATATATATATATATATATATATATATATATATAGTGAGAGCAAATGTGCCACTCAGTCTGAGTTAGGCAGATATGGACACATAGATAGACAAACATACAAAGTGAGAGTTGGCGGTTGTGTAAGAAGAGGATAGATAGATATATAAGGAGAGAGAGAGAGAGAGAGAGAGAGAGAGAGAGAGAGAGAGAGAGTAGAAAGAAAGAGGCGAGCAAACAAATGGACACAAAAAGTGGAACATCCTCCCTTCAAAGATGTAGAAAGAGATCTGAGATACAATACTTAAGGAAAATAAAAATAGGAAGGAAATTTATACTTACAATCAGAATAAAAACAGCTGGAATTTCTGGGAAAAATAATAAAGAAAGAGAGCCGAGAGAATTTAAGGAACACTATTCCTTTCCTTCCGTATTAGCGTAAATATCCTTAACCAATTTATTTTTTATTCGATGTTTAACTATTAACGACGTGAATGGACCAACAGAGTAAACGAATCAAAGTAAACCAAAAGCAGTTTAATTCTCCCTGTTTTTACTAAGTTGTGTGTTTTTTTAGCGGCAGATAAGAACATTTAAAAATTTGGAAACTTGGCATAAATTCTACTGTCTTTCCAGCATGGATAACCAAACCCAGCATCTCTAAATGTAACGGTAAAACAAATATTATCCTATGCGAAAAGCACTCTCATCTAGTACTTGAACCTTGCGCGCAGGTGCAGGAAAAGTTGTTTATCGGACAGAACTACCTTCTTTGTTTTCAACAGACATATTTCTGAGAATCTGTTCCGGCAAAAAGTAATTGCACGCTCCCTTCCTTCCTTCTTTCTTTCTTTCATTCACACCCTTTCTTCTTTCCTTTTTTTTTGAGTGTTTTTAAAAAAATATTTTGTTTCTTTTTATTACTTCTTCCCCCGTGATAAACCTTTCTTTCTATCCGCTTCCATTTTACTGCTCTTATACTTTCTTCTTCTTTCAACTGTCTTACATTTTCCCTTTATTTTCTCGTCTTTCTCTTTTCTATTCCCTTTATATCTTTTAGTTCTCCTTCTCATAATCTCTTTCTTCCCTCAATATTTATTTTCTTTCTACCCATTTTACGCTTGCTTTTCCCATTTTTTCTTCTTTTCAAACCTTTACGCTTTGATTCATCACTTCCAGGCGACAGAGTGCCACCCGCCAATCCTCTGTAACCCCAACTCATAATCAAATCATCAAAAATTCGTTAACTCGAAGCATTCTAAAAATATCACGAGATTCGTTCTGGCATCATGTAAACAACACTATGCCTTAGAATAAGGGTGGACAAGCTTTTAGGGCTCTCTACGTAACATATTCGCTTAACTCGTACAAATTGTCCAAAACCTGTGTAAAGTAACTGACATGGAACTGTCTCTAACCAACCAAACCAAAAATTAATTTGCCGGATTAATTTTACCTCTATCAGTTCGAGCATGCGTTGATCTGAGTCTTGCTTCGGGATAAAAAAATCTAGCGAATCCACAATGACAATAAATAAGATCTTTTATGTGCCGTTTCCTTTCAGAAAGTAGGCGATCGTGGGCCTCCACATCCTTCTGTCTCTTGTAGCTCTTAATAAGTTTTGTCTTTTTGTTACTTCACCCAAACCCTGTTCTGCCATCCATTTGCTCAAGTCCATTATGTCACGCGTTGCTTTCCCCTGTCTCTGTTTCCCTCTATTCGTCCTGTGAGTATCAGATTTTCCAAGTCCTCCTTTTCGTGTCTCAGAAATTTCAACAGCCTTTTCCTAATGTTAAGTATTTGTTTCCAATAAATAAGATACAACACCAAAATTTGGGTATAGTTGGAACATACTTGTCCCGACTAATATTTAACCACCAAGAACTTCTTACAATGCACTACGAAATCTAGGGATGAAGTAATAAAACAAAAACGAACAAAAAAAAAGAAAAAGAAAAAAATGGCAAACACGAAGAGGGATATTTACTTTCCAGAACTCCTTTAAAATAAAATGTAATAATTTGTTTTCCATTAAGAATATGTAATTATTATTAATTTTGGAGATTTATGCTTTGTTTTAAAATTCTTCTCTGTCGTTTAAACATCATGGTAAATTACGAAAAATCTACAACGGACTTAAAACTCAGATCCCTTCTCCGCATGAATCTTATCTATCAGAAGTTACTGCCTGAGCTATTAGACGACGAAGGCAACCTTTCTAGACATGCTACTTAGGAAAGTTGATTTATTGCGTCGTGCCAGACAATTTTTCTCACCAGAATCTACCTTACATATTTATAAGTATACCATTCATCCGTTCTTTGAATATTGCTGCCGAATTTGATTTTTGCTCCTGCTATATATTTAAAGATCCTCGATAAAATCAAAAGAAGAATCTAGAATGTTGTTGGTCCTGACCTGCCATTTAGACTTCATTCACTTTCTCACCACCGTAATGTAGCTTAGCTTCCCTGTGCCTTTTCTATAAATACTTTCATGGTAATTGTTCTGAAGAGCTTTCCTCTATGATAAATTATGAATTTAAGCGCAGTCCTAGATTGGCGACAAGGTCTCGTTATTTTACAGTTGAAATGGCGAGATATAACGTAAGTTCTATATTAACAGCTTCTTTTCTTACACTTCTCGCTCTTCCTGCTTCTTGCTTTATTGATCTTCAAAAATTCAAATGCAATGCCAATCGTTACATTCTGTCGTCTTGTTTCCTGTACTGTAAAACCCAGTCTTTATTGCCTTGCTGGGGGTGTGAAATAATTTAAAAAAAATACATGGAAGCCTATACCTTGAAATCTTACGTCAAATAATTGTGACTTACAGATCAAAGAATTTTAATTTTTAAGAAATTGAATAGCATTCTTCTGATATATTGATATAGAGCTTCATCTTTTCTGAGAGGAAAATTACTTGTAAGCCTAATATGGACTAATCTAAAATATTTATGAATAAATTTGGATTAATACAGCCACGTACTTCATGACTAATCTTGGTACGAAATGTAATTCTGTCCAGCAAAGATCTGTAATGAATGCCATACTTTAAATGAACAGAATCTGAGGCATTTGAACTGTTACACAATATCAGCCCTTCTATATAGAAGTAAATGCTGAGCAATCTCCCCACAGATGAAGAATAGACTTGAGTCAACAGAAATATGGTTCTACAGAAGGCTACTGGGGATACCATGGACAGAATTTGTGAACAACGATGAAATCTTAGAGAAAATGGGAGCAAAAAAACACTTAATCGTAGAATCAGAAAGAAACAGTTGAAATTTATAGGGCACATAATGAGGAAAGAAGGCTTAGAAATTTCGACCCTCACAAGACTTAATGAGGGCATGAAGATTGGAGGAAAGCAGCGAATGGCCTCCCTAACGAGCTTGTGTAAGTGGTTGGTCGAACTGGGTTTATCATTGATAACAAAAAGACATAAATTACTAAGAGATACAAAAAACATGAGCGATAACGTCCCGAAGGGACACGTCGCATAGAAGGAGAAGAAATTTTGATGGCTCAGATACATTAAAGTATTTTTAACTGCTTTATGCACTGATATTTTGAGTAAAAGTCGGTAAATTCTTATAAGCGTAGATTTATATGAACAAAATTTTAGACACAAACATTAATATTTGGCCTATTTTCGTAGAGTTATATCTACCATGACTGATACTATATTTTTTGAACTCGTACACTTACACGACATATATATATATATACATAGGTGTTTAGATGTGTGCATACGAGTGTGCAAACATACACACGCAGTATGTATCGTTTCTATATTTGTCTTGTCAAAATTCTTAGATGAAGGTTAAATCAATATTTCAAGGTGAATAAGCTTAAAAAATACAAAAGCAAAACAAAACTCCAGAAGAACCCTCTCTCTCTCCCCTCTCTCTTTCTCTCTCTCTCTCTCTCTTTCCCTATCTTTCTTTCTGTCTATCCCAACATCGCCAAACACCGGAGTACAAACATACACACAATCGCACTGAAACACACGTTCCTGTCTTGTGTCTGTTACTCTTCAAAAATTAGAGAAAATATTGAAAAAAAAAAGAAGAAAGAAAACTGCCTCCAGAAAAGACAATAAAACAAAACATTCCAGTCGTTTTTATAATTTAATTATTCTCTGGTTAAATCCTTAGGCAAGTTCTTTTTTTCCTTTCTTGTTTTCAAGATATCCGTATAGAAACGTTTCGTCTTTTCAACATAGAACAAAGTTAAGGTTTCTACCATAGAATCTACTTTTGCAACTAATACTGCTATTACATATATGATTACAAATAGAATTACTATTGCAACTACTCCCTTTCCTTTTATCCATACTCATTCTATGTCCCACAAAGTTTCTTCTCAATGTAAATTACAACCACAATAATTTTACTTTTTCAAAGCTAACAAAAATATGTATATTATCGTCATCGTCTTCGCTTCTAATCTTATTAAACATTGATACTGATGTTGCAAGTATTCTTATTACTACTGGGATTTTTAGCAACAATATTTATTTACGAAGGTGTACTGAAAAGTTTTCAGCCTAACCAAGAAGTCCTTCCTAACAAAAATCCAATGTTTGGTTATTTTGGAAGTGGGTCGTGTAGTGGGAGGTTTTTTACAACCGTCTAAATAACCAAATTAGTAGTTCCAGCATTTTGCCAATTTTACCACCACCTTTACTACTGCAAATAAATAAATAAAAAAAAAAGATACCTTTGTGGAGAAAAAACACATTGTAAGTAAAAGAAGGAAACTGACCAAAAAGAAAAGAAACGACATCATAAAGTAGAAGTTATGAGACACTGGGAATTATGAAAAGAGTTCAATCATGCAGACATATGGTCTGGCTACAAATTAAAAGATGTCGTAGAAAACAAAACAGAATTTTAGCGTAGTGATCCCCCCGCCAAGCTTCGCACATCTAAGGGAGTTCACACGATATGGCGGTTGTAAATATTCCGATTCTGTAAAAGGAACAGGACCTACAAGATCATATACATGAAGGGTGAATACAAAAGAAAATTAAAAATTAGAAAATACGTGGACCTTGTCCGAGTGTTGAGAAAACTGTGGAGTATGAAAATTAGAATTATTTTCTTAAAGGTTAATACATCACAAAAATTAGCGATGAGAGAAAAAAGTGAGACTGCTTAGATGAGAGCATTGCTGGTGTCTGCGAGGATACCGAGTAAGGTAGTGGAGATTTAAGGAAACTAACTTTCAAGAGATGAACACTAGACATCTGGTGGAAACATGCATATTCTTAGATAATAATAATAATAATAATAATAATAATAATAATAATAATAATAATAATAATAGCAAGAAATATTCAATCACCTACTCTACATGGATTATTTTAAACTCTTTGCCAAAGAAGACAATCAGTTGAAGGCTCTCCTCAATAATGTAAAATGTTTCAGTGAGACATAGGTATGGATTTCAGGTTAGATACATGTGCAAAAGTAACATTTAAGAAGGGGATAATTACAGAAATACACTCAAGAGATTTATATTTCGTCACAAATATTAGGGAACTGAAACAAGAGGAAGTTTATCGATACCTATGAATTAGCGAAGGAGATGGAATACAGCATACCCAAATGGAGGAGAAGGTAAGAAAGAAGTACTCCAGGCGTGTTCGTCTGGTACTGAATAACGAGCTGAATTAAAAGAATATCAGCCATAAACACTTTGGCTGTCTCTGTGGTGCAATATAGTTTCAACATCCTTAACTAAACCATGGCTGACATTAAGCGAATGGACGCCAAAACGAGGAAGCTTCTAACCTGTAACCGCATGCATCATACCGAGGCTGTATGTTCCCAGATCCGAAGGAGGCAGTGGATTAGTTCATCTAGAACTGCCTTACAAAACTACAATAATTGGTCTTCAAAGATATCTGGAAACAAACAGAAAACTGGATGATGATCTGTATCAAAGAACATGAACGGATTAAAAAATTAACAAGTTCAAAATGGAGTTTCAAAGAGGTGAATAAATACAAGTAAAGCATAATACACTAACTGCAGCTGCAAAATACTTAATACTTATCTTCTCACTACTCATCGATCGGACGATGCAAACTAATATATTATATATAATATATAAGGCTAATTGCAAATAGCAATTGCAAAATATAAGGACCTGGCAATAGAAATTGCAAGAATTTGGCGTTTACACACAACAACTATTCCAGTAATAACAGGAATATTAAGAATGATTCAAGAGCATACTGGTATATACCTTATGAAAATTCCATGAAACCTCTCACTAAGATACAAAAGTTTGTAATCATGATCCTAGAGAAACGCTCTCAATCTATCTCAATAGATTTCTACGAAAATGTAAATTTCTTTACCTCAGGGTCTCTTAATAAAGGATTCAAAACTAAGGAGGAGATTTGCTGTCAGTGATCCCTTTTGGAAGCCAGCATATAAAATTGGGGTGAAAAAAATAAATATTTGATTGAAGTCCAGTCTGAAACGCAGAAAGAATATCAACAAAACCAGGGTAATGCGGAAACTACCACTCACCAATCAAAATCTATGGAAAGAAGCAAAATGAAGAACCTTATTTTCGTATTTAAGTACGACAAACAAAACACGCTGAGAACTTTAAATATAAGAAGGCCTGAAAATGTTAGAAAATATTTTAAAAAGTGCGATGAAAGTCATTATAGCAATGATATTTCCCAGAAAGAGCAATACAAAAGCAAAAGATGTATACCTATGTTTCAGAGATTATGCAAAAGCGTTTAATAAAGTACATCACAAAGAAATGTTTGAACTGCTAAGTAAGCTTGATTTATGTCGGGACGACGTTACAATAAGCCATGGCTTATATTGATACCGTCTGCATACGGATAAAAAATGAATTCAGTAGATACAGAAAAATAGAAAGGGATATAAGACAAGGATGTGTCTTCTCGCTGGACTTATTCAGTATTTACAGTGAGGTGATCCGGAGAGAATTAAAAGTCTTAACAGGGCTCATTATTGACAACCACAATCTTAACATCATATATGCAGATGACACAGTGTGGAAAGCAGACACAGAATGAAAACTACAGGAAACCCTACAGAAGGCAATGAAGGAAATCTAGAAGAAAGGACAAGAAATTAATACTAAGAAGAAAGACTGCATAATTGGACGCTAAAGAAAGAGCCCAATATGCGAACTATGGAATAAGGAAAGGCCAAAACCATACAATTAAAAAAACAATTAAATATCTAGCAAGTGCTTTAACATAGGACATATAATGCAACACCAAAATCTGAAGAAGCATTGAGATAACGAAATATGTCTTCCAAAAGTTAAGCAAAGTATTAAGAAACAGGAAGATTTCGTTAGAAATAAAGAAAAGAGTAATGTATGTTATGTAATATCGGTACTGAACAATTATCACTCCTTAAAATAAGCGACTTGGGGCAATAGAAATGTGGTTCTACAGAAGGATAGTGAGAATACCAAGGACTGAAAATGTGAGCAAGGACGAAGTTTTCGAGAAAATGAAAACAATGAGGACAGAAACAGACAGTTGAAATTTCTAGGGAATATAATGAGGAAAGAGGGCTTAGAAAATCTAATGCTCACAGGACATATTGAAATCAAGAGGGACATAATATCAGCGCATAGCCGTTACCTGTATAAATGGTTGGCAGAACAATAATTAGGGGAGATAGCAATAAGAAAAACTTTATTAAGAGTTAATAGGATAGGAAATTGTGGAGAACCATGATCAGTCACGTCTTAAGGTATATGGGGCATAGAAGAAGAAGAAAGCCATTTATAAGAAATATTAATAATGCAGGATACGGTGTCCGGACAGCGTAACTGTCATCGGGGTGGAAAACGGATTTTCGGAGCTGTTTTCAAATTCGAGCCTAGTATGATGAGTATACTTTCGCAACAATGCATTTTTTGAAAAGGCGTGTGTTCGTGTCTCTTCACACCAGCTATGATTCAAATAGCGGTTATAGGTGGGCTTTCCAGACTGAGGTGGCGATTAGGTCTCAAATGAATCGACTGTAGTCGGGATCATCGTGTCAATGCGAAAGATCCTTTCCTTAGCTGCACAGTATGCGCTTCTCCAGGGCAACATAAAGTTTTGAATTCAGAGTGTTTCCATCTTTTCCCGTCCTGCTGTTTAAACATATGTGGGGCGGGTTAGAAGAGATGGTCTCCCACGTTAGCAAATATAATGAACAACTTGAATTCGAATTCGACACTCCGATTCCTCAGTCCGAGACGCAATCTACTATCCCACCCTGCCTCCTGAAACAGCTAACAACGAAGTAATTACAGGAATTTCATGAATTATGAGAATAACAAACTGTTTTGTGTCGGTGAATTAAGACTACGGTATATATCCCATTCACTGCCGCATATTTGCTTGTCATTTGCCCGACCATAACCAACTGGTTATATCCTCTAGAGGCCGAGGCACTGTGCATCTCTGTTAATGATCGGGAGTATTGGGGAGAATCATGACCAAATGTCGGGAGGATTGTTCTTTTTTAAGTTTGAGGGATGAGGCTGCTAAGGCAAGTAAGTTGCAACTATATACTTGAGAATCTGACTGGATTATCTGAGTTGAAAGTACTTCTTATTGGGCCCCATTTGCATGGGTATAATGCTGTAATGAACCCTATTGAAATTCGAACTTGGCTCTCCGGTTCCCACTACGAGCTGTAATCCATGACCCCACCATGCTTCTAGACTCAGAGAAAGACTCTTCTGAATTAGAGACTGCGGAGAACGTAACGGGAAACCACTATCTTTCCTAAGAATATATGTCTATTCAAATATAATACAGAAAAGGAGTCTGTGGAAAGCCATGATCACTTTTGTCCTGAAGGATCATGACATTAAAAATATAAAGGATATGCAGGATATCAACAAAATGGCAGGAAACCTTAATCAATCCCTGTAAAAGAATAGCGTGAAGTAATTGCCAATAAAAAAAAGGAACAGGTGACTTTAATAAAAACGCTTCATCAGGGCATCTGAAGAAAGTTTGCAATGACGAAATGTATATTGTTAGTAAGGCCCAAGTTTGAATGATAATAGAAGCAACTGAACCACTCAAGCAGAAAATTATCAGGACGCTGAATGGGGAAGAACATAGCAATTATCTCGGAATATTCCAAGCGGGTTCAATGAATCATTTCGAAATGTCGTCCTGGGTATCACGATAAACTACATCCGGCAGCAAAGCCCCTGATTGGTAGATTGGAAGTTTTGAGGGGCGTCGATCCGCCTATTTATTGCTGTTGTCACAGGTCCACCCTGACTCAGTGTTGTAGCACTTGTTAGCGTCCCAGCTATGGGCAAAAAGTGAATCCCAAACAAAAATTAACAGTACACTTTTATAACAAAATGGCAATCAATGCAAAACTAAGAAAAAATATGAAAATACATTTTTATAGTAAAATTAGTAACAATATATTTTTGGAGTGAAATTACCAGCCATGCATTAAAGAAAGAACAGGATCTACGATTTATGATCTAAAACTTATATTTATTATCTGCAAACTATATAGCTAAAAACATACACATACTCTAAGAGTATAAAATTATGTACAAAATGTTTACATTTCTGTATTAAATAACACATAGAGGTTGATATGGCGCTAAACAAAACCAATCAGCCAACTAACCAACAAATTCGAAACGAGAGAAAACATCTGCAATGAATGCATAAAAAGGACAATGGGACGCTTCGACGTGGTGTCATAGCAAATTTGTCTCGCTACATTAATTACGATTCATCATACTTTCGGCCTTGTGCTACTGCTAAACTACGCTTAGAAAATCACCATAAGAAGGCCACTGTAATATATTAGAAAACAAAGAGCAAGAATTCGATGAACATATATTGTCGGACACTTCATAAACTGTAAAAGAGAAGAATTTAGGAATTTGGATCAGAAAACCAAGGAAGTTAATGCCAATATTCAAAGCCTTGAACCGAGTGATGACCATAATTGGTTTTATGTGACAAGAAAAAAAGAAAAGAAAGCTCATCAGCATTGATGATGTTGACTGTTGTATGAAGAACTTGATTCATTAAAAGAACCAAATGTTTCAAAGGGAAAACATCAGAGAAAGAAACCTGCCAAAGAAGAAAACGATATAAGAACAATAAGAGCACTATAAGAACAATATAAAGAGTACAGACACATTGCTTTCTATTTCGTGTACAGAATGATTAACAGTAATATGTTTATTTTTATGCTATTGTTCATCCAATCCTACGCTCAAGGGCGATTCAAGGTTAGATGGTTACTTAATGAAGGTTGCTGTATGGACGTAAGAGGAGGAGGGGGGAGGTAAGTGCAGTTTATAAGGAGAGATAATGATTGATCCTCGACCGGATGAGGTTAAGATTGTAGTGATAAGTGAAGAAACCCTCTCGAGAACATGTTCCACAAAGTAACGGTTCTTGGGAATAAAAATATCTGAATAGATGTACCTTCTGACCAGATCATCGCCCACAAGACTGCATAAAGCCTTTTAAAGACTGGAACGTGAGGACTGGGCAGCTTCGGGCCAGATATGACGGAAAATGCTCCATTTGCTCACTTTTCTAAAGATAGAAGATAACGTTACAATGAGCCGACCATTTTCCCTCATCATCTCTAGCGATGGATCGTATACATGATTTCTACTTCCACATGCGATCTGGAGCAAACTTGAGTCCCAATATCTGTTCAATCAAAAAGTGGAGCGAGCGACTATATCGAATCAATAGTTGCATTTACTGCTAGGAAAGTTGGGTTGCTGTGGCGTGCTAGAACATTTTCTTGTCAGAATCCCTCTTGCACATTTACAAATCTACCATTCATCTAAGCATTGAATACTGCTACCATATCTGGTCTGGTGCTTCTGCTGTACATCAAAAGATTTATGGCAAAATCCAAAGAAGGATCTGTAATATAAGTGAACCTCATCAGGAATTTCGACTTTAGTCGCTTTCACATCGATGCGACGTGACGTGACGTCCCTCCAGATTTTTTTACAAATATTTTAATGGTATTCTGCGCTGACGAAATTTCTTTCCCTGGTGCTCTGAATATGTGAATTTAACTCTGTTATTAGAATGGCAACTAGACCACCCCCTCTTATTGTTGAAATAGTTAAATGCAACCGCCACTTCTACTCCAACATTTTCATTTCTCACACTTCTCACCTGTAGAACTCTCTTCTGTTTCATGCCTCTCTGATAGCTACACTTTTCAAAAGTTTAAATGCAACGTCAATCGCCATCTTCTGTTTTCTTGGGCCCCGTTCTTTTTTTTTGTTTTTTACTCAATCTTCCCTATTCTAAATCTTCTCTTTCACTTTTAATACCTGCAACCACCTGCACACTAGTTGCATTACCGTCTTGTTTATGTGAAATAAACGGAACTTCTACGCAAATACGAGTATCCACCAATAATAACGTTTAAGCAATAAAATGTATATATATATATATATATATATATATATATATATATATTCATATACATACACACATACATATATCTGTATATATATCTGTATATATATATATATATATATATATATATATAAATATATATATATATATATGTGTGTGTGTGTGTGTGTGTGTGTGTGTGTGTGTGTGTGTGTGTGTGTTGTTGTGTGTGGGTTTTTGTTATGGTAATTTACCCACGCATGGACTTTACCACCTATAGATAGTAGGATCAGGTACTGCCTTTTGGAGAGAGAAGTTCCAGCACTCAGCTCTGAGAGTCGGACCGAACATTTTTGCTGTAACACTCTCGTTTGTATATGTTTGTATACTCTTTCTGTAAATATATTTGTTTAACTCAATTCCTCTCTTTGTGTCTTTATTTATGGCCCTAACAAGACCACAACAATATATATATATATATATATATATATATATATATATATATATATTCAGGTCTCCTTTGAAGTGAGGGCCAATTTAGTGGGCGAAAGACAATTCTTTCAAGCGATTGATGCTTATGATAACCATGTGCATCGATAAACACAAGAGCTCAATTCCACTTAGACACATCTAGTGCTCAAGATGTTTGTTAATAAGGTCGAGAACCTGTTTTGCTTTGTGTAAAGTACATGCACTACAAACTACTTATGGAATTATAGAAGGAGATCTTTCGTCATCATACATTGGCGATAATTTCACCAACACTCGACTGTATAAAGTGATCCTTTTCAGGGAAAGATCAACATGAATGGAACAAGGAATATTGTGTTTATTAACTATGTTTCCATGGCCTATATCTTTTGTATTTTTGTTGTAATACTTTTCTCTTCATAATAAAACGTATCACTCCCCATACAAATTATTATCAATATCATTTATAAGTATAGATATTAGAAACTGAAACACATGCTCATGCAACGGTGAATATATCCTCAAGTATTTACCAACAGTGGGTGGATAATAACGATTTTATTTTGAATACATTGACTTTCACAATAAAATATGACATCATGTGTATACACTAAACATCTATTATTGATGCTTTAATTGCTTGAAAACCTTAATTTTATTTAGAAAACAACTTGTCTAAAATTGCAAACCTTTATTTATCCGAATAAATCCAACTTTAAGAAAATCACTATCACTAAATATATGACTTTATATTAATAGGAAGGCCAAAGCATCTTCTTCCAAATTGAAATATATTTTTAACCTTGTCCTTAAGTACATAAGGTTAAAACCAACGGATTCAATACTATTTCCGATTGGCAATAAGTACATTTAAGTTCTGCAGATTAATTAATATTGATATTTTATCCTAACCTGTAGAATCACTTATTATGGATATCATGTCTAAAGCTGTATAATCACTCAATACTGATATAATATCGTAAGCTGTATAATTAATTAATACGGACATCATAGGCTATATAATCAACTAATATCGATATTGTATCGTAAGCTGTAGAACCAATTAATATGGATAGCATATCGTAAACTGTATAATCACTTATAAATGTATAATTTATCGAAAGTTCTATTATCAATTAATAGCGATATTTTATTCTAGCCTGAATAATCACTTAATATAGATATCACATCATAAGCTATATAAAGAATTAATAAGGACATCATATCGTATGCAATATAATTGATATTGATACCATATAACAAACTGTATAATCAATTAATACGGAGATCATATCTTAAGCTATATAATCAATTAACATCGATATCATACCGTAACCTGTAGAACCAATTAATATTGATACCATATCATAAGCTGTATAATCTATTAATACGGACATCATATCCTAAGCTGTACGATATATTAATACGGATTTCATATCGTGAGCTGGATAATCAATTAATTAATATTTCTGCTTATTCTTTTTCAGTTTATTCATAATGTTTGTTATAATTCCATTTTTCCTACGTCTTGAATTTCTAACCGCTTATTCAAAATCAACAATATTTCTTTTTTAATCTTTCTGTCTCCCTTTAGTATTCTTCTATTTAGATGTCACCCTCCTCCTCTCTAGTATAACTCTATCTGTCGTCCCTCTCAACTCATCCCACTTTTTCACTCACTGTTTTGTAATCCGGAAGGCATTTTTTTTTATCAACGCCAACGATTAAAACCACTTTATGAAACAAACAAAAAGAAACTACCTTTAAGGATCAACAAAGACAAGGACAAACTCTTCGGTTACGTGGGGGTCGGAGACAAACGCACATATGTGGATACACACGCTGAACTATCATGATTTCTATTGTTCCTCTTCTTACACACACACACACACACACACACACACACACACACACACACACACACACACACACACACACACAATCATATACATTATATTGACGACGGCCCATCAATATGAGCACAGCCACATATATAGGTATTATGTGAATTTTGATCTGAAATGTCCACTTTATAATTTTCAATGTATGTCATTAACATTTAACACTGAATTAACTACATTGACAAGAGGATTATATAAATGCGGTATTAATGATCTATCTATCTATCTATCTATCTATCTATCTATCTATCTATCTATCTATCTATCTATATATATATATATATATATATATATATATACAAACACACACACATATATATATATATAATTATTATTTTTTTAAAAAATATGATTCTATCGCTACATAGGAATTACCATGTTTCAAAACCAGAAGCTAAAAACTTCCAATTCAATTATAGAAATTAAATTAAATTAAAATACATAGTTATGTTTCATCCTCAAGCACCCTACACAAAATATTCAACAAAAACACAGTAAAAATCAGCTACAGTTGCACCGAGAACATGGCATAAATAATAAAAAAGCACAACATTAAAATTATCAACAAAGCACACGAACAAATTAAACTCACGTGCAACTGCAGAATAAAGAACGAATGTCTCTTAAATGGTAATTGTTTACAAAACAACGTAATATACCAAACCACGATAAAATCAGCAGATAATGAAGAAAAAGTATACATAGAAGTAACTGAAGGACCTTGGAAACAAAGAAATTATGCACACAAAACATCTTTCACAAATAGTAAATATGCGAACAGAACAATGCTTTCTAAGAATATCTGGGAAATTAAAAACAAAACGTACAACACACTAAAAATATCTTGGAAAATAAGGAAAGATCATCAGCCTACAACAATCAATCAAAAACTTGCAAACTTTTCTTGGAAAAAAAAGCTATCATTACATTCTCAGACCAAAATAAATTATTAAATAAAAGATCCGAGCTCACCTCAAAATGCAGACATGAAAACAAATTATTACTACTTTACGTAAAAATCTAAAACTGAAAAAATAATATAAAAAATAAACAAAATGACAATAAAATAAACAAAATAAATTAACCCAAACAAATTACCACATCACACCCGTTAGAATAGACGAAATAGAATAAATAAATAAAAAATAAAAAACAAAATCAATGAACACAAATAAATAAACTAAATAATAAACAAATTAACAAACCATTATGATCAAAATATAAAAATAAAACCAAACATCGGACGAAAAAATAGATATAACAGTTATATAACGATAAAAATATACAGTATAATCAATAGATAATATAAAAAAAAGAAATTAATCTAAATTCATCCAAATAAATAAATAAACTAACCGATCCTGATAAATTAACCGTTAGAAAAAACAAATAAAGATAATCAATCCAAATAAATACATGAAGTAATAAACAAATTAAAAACTGCTCCCACCAAAATAATAGTTAGAATAAACTACAACAATCAAACCAAAAATTGAATAAATAGCTTTAATTATCTTCCCAAACCAAAACAAAATGATTAAATAAGCGATAAAAACAAATTTTTACTACGTTAATAAAAACACCGATTAAAATAATATATATATATATATATATATATATATATATATATAAAAGATAAGATAAGAAATAAAAAGTAAAAAATAAAAATAAAAAACAAATAAAAACAAGCCAAATAATTTAACCCAAATAAATGAATAAACAAATGAACGACTTCCGGTAAAATAACCGACAAAATAGACTACCTCAAATACACCACTGACCCGTATATATAAATAGCTGAGAAAAATAATAGCACTCGTGGCTTGACGATTGCGTCTAGTATGAAACAGACTGTCGCCTCTAAGTATTGACTTCTATGTTCACTTTTATATATATATATATATATATATTATATATATATATATGTTATTTTGAGTGTAAGTCTTTGTGTGCATTCTGGTGTGTGAAAAAACTACAATACTCTACCCATGAAGGAAAGAGAGATATATTTTAATGTATTGAATAACTCATATCTAGTACGCATGCACGCGTTCAGGTACACACGCACAAAACACATCGATGAACTATTGTAAAACGAGAGAAACAAGTTTTGAAAAGCAGTTTTTAAGTTATGCATTTGTATTCATTCGAGTTTCAAGCTATATGATAGATCAAGATTAAATGTCTTGTGAAAAGTCGAATTTGAAGTCAGATTGACATTGTGCTTACTATACTTGTTAACATTAATTAAACGTTTTTTGTCTCTTTGCGGTTGGTCGTTGTTGTTGCTACTCGTATTTCATATGAATCTCATTTTATTTCTCCTTGGCAACATAATTTGAAGGATTGAAAGTTTTCTTACTCACCATTCTTCCTATGTTTGCATTCTAAAGATAGAAATGTCATTTGCACTGCGTCTATCTTCTTTCTCATTACTCCATGTCATGTTAGGGTTCATGATGATTGCAGAACTGATATTGTAATGATATTCTTTCATAAGAATTATCTTTTAGATGTTCTGAAATTCTTCGGATTGATTATGATTATCTCTGATTTTAAGATTTCCAAAGAATGGCGTCAATCCGTCTTCAAATCGACAAAAGCAACTTTTCGCTGTTCTCAAGAACAATCCGTCTCTTTCAATTTCTTTTAATATTATTATTTAAAAAAATATTTTTGACCTGAATTTGTTTTATAATCATGTGAAGGATCATGGCCAATGACTTAGGACAAGTGAGAGGTACGAATTTTTATTGTTTTCACATAATTAAATAAAAGATAGCTATTAACAAAAAAGAAAAAAGAAAGTAAAATGAACAAAGTTCTTCGCAGGATATGGGCTGTGATTGTTTGGACCATATTTTTTTAGATTTCCTGAAGAGATTTTGCATCAGGGATTTTGTCGATTTGTTGTTGAGTTCTTTTCATTATCAGACCCAATGCTCCAACCACAACAAAAATTGATTTAGTTTTAAGTGCTACATTGTTTACGCTTCCATAGGTTCGCTTATCGTCTGCTTCACACTCCTATCTGGTCTTTTGTAGAGAGTAGAAATTTATCCATTATTTCTTATTTAGGATTGAGTTTCCGGTTATTTCCCCAGTAGCCTCTTGCGTCTTTGTTGCATTATCGCCTTGGCAAGTTTTGCATTTGCTTAGTTTTTCAGAGATTGTTTTGTCACTTTGTACGCTAATGTTAATCAGTGTGCAAACATATTTATTTTCTGTTTTTGGTAGTATTGTCTGGACAATTTGCTTGTACTGTTCAGCCTGTTTTGATAGAAAATATCCCAGAGGATTGTAACATCTGCTGCCTTACCTACGGATTCAGAATTGTGTTTATACCAGTTTTCATCTGTTTTTATCCCGTAATGATGACCGATCTTCTAATGCGGATATTGACTTACCTTGTCATGACGATCTTTGTACTCATTGAGTTTGAGTATTGAGCATGTTGGGATCAGGTGATCTATAGTTTCAATATATTCCTTACAGAACCTACATTTTTAGATCCGTAATATTATGCAAGATATTAGCTTGGTGGTTGCGTGTGTGTAAGCTGACTCTGGTCCTGTGCAGTAAGAATAAACCGTTTAGTCTCCTGAACTCCTTAGCCACTAGTTGGTTGCGAATTGATCATTTTTGCTTCGGAGAAGGAACTGGCTATGTCGAGGTGTTTGTCTCTATCTTTATTCTATTTGCTTTTTTCTCATAGCTTTTTCGTTTCTTGTTTCAGTTTTCTTACTGATTTTGTGGCGGTTGTATATACTTAAGTGCTATTTTCAAAATTATTATTATTATTATTATTATTATTTCTTTCCGTGTCCCTAAAAACCCCCCAAAAAAACAAACAAACCTATGATCACACACATTTTACTTGCCACATTTTTAACTTTGATATCAAGGTCTTTGTATTTTGATAGATTTTTTTTGAAGGACTTCAAAAATACATTACAGTCTGGTGGGAGTGCCATCTCAATGAGAATGCATAAATATTTCTGCAGTCTGTGATCGCTATGTCTGGGCGATTAGCTTTTATTGTCCTGCCTGTGTGTATTGTAAAGTTCCATAAAATTGTTACTGGTTCTATCTCTTTTACCGAGTTTGGGTTGTGTTCATACCAATTTCCTGCAGGTCATTTCCCTAAAAGTTCCAATGTAGATATTGGCCCACTCCGTCATTATTATTTCGTCGTCGTCGTCGTAGTAGTGTAATTGGAATATTCCCACCAGCATTAAATGGTGGCCTTCACAGGAGATCAAGTGACAGGAAGGGTCTTCATTGCCCCATCATCCTTTTCAGCATTCTGTTTTTTACCTATTAATATCTACTGTAAAATCCGGTATCTATATTTATAAAACAGAAGATATCTTTGTGTCTGTGTGCGTGTGTATCTGTCTGTCTGTGTGTGCGTATGTTATTTATGTACGTTAGCATTTCTCGGCCGATTTCGATGAAATTTTACACATATGACCAACTTTTCAATCTCCAGTTCCGCCTAGTTTGGCAGAAAAATCGATGAAACTGAAGGTGGGTACGACGTTTTGCAAAAAGCCAAGGCAAAGTTACATGCGAACAAAACTTTTACTGGATGAGCTACTGTTCATTGCATTCATGTTAGGAGGTTTATGTAGAGTGCGTGATTGTTTCTCTGTGACATTGAATTCACACAAAAAATTGCAAAAACCTGTGAAAAAATCGGGTTTTTCGTACTACTTAAAATAAAAACTTGAATAACTTCCTCATTTTTAGCCGATTTTCCTTAAACATATCGCAAAAATTTGCCATCATACGAAACAAAACATTATGGTTTTAGTGCTGTTCGCTCCCCCACGTATAATGAAAACCCACGAATAACTGTTCAAAAAACACATTTTTCTGCCATAACTCTCTGGTTTTTCATCTGAAGCTTTCCAAATTTGCCATGTAAAGATAACGCACAAACTTTCTTGCGCAAATGTTTGGTTTAGATTATTTCAGTTCAGTGGACAAAATCTGTGACAAACTAGGTCCCAAAATCGGCTTTTCCATTTAGCCAATAGTTTCTTTGACTAATTCCATGCTAAACTGGCATTCGAACAACCTTTGATACAAAGATTGTTTGAGAATGATTATTGAACGTTAAAAGGGAAAAAGTCCCGAAAAAACTCTTATTAACTCCAGCTTTACAATAAACTTGTGAAGAAGGAGAGGGGCGTACATGCGTTTGCATTTGCGTTTGTATCAAGCTCTGACGCTTCATCCCTCTTCTTGTTTGATTATTAGATTTGTGAACAATACCATATTATTTGAAAGTTATTACGGCCATAGAAAATTTATTAAATATCTAAAACATTGAAACAATTTAACCCCTAGCAACGACCACAAAAGAAGGATTTATCGATGGAATTCCTTTATTAAGAACAATCAACCACTTGTAAAGGACATACCTTGAAAAAGATGAGGGGGGCGTAACTTAGTATACCAACGGTGATGCATGCAACCGGTGATGTAGGCAGACATTTCTAGAGAGGGGGTGTGGGGTGTTGTTATAAAATTGCAGCCATATACACCCGAGCAACGCCGGGTACCTCGGCTAGTTACTTACATAAAAATTCGGTCTTACACATACAAAGATATTTGGTATTAATTCTTATTCTTCTATGTATCGTGTCTCCATAGGACGTAGGTGATCATATTTATCTATAACTTCTTGTCTTTTCTAGTTCTAAACAGTTTTTGTCTTATTACTATCCCTCTCATTCATTCTCTGGTCTGCCATCCATATTGTCATATATATGCGGGATCTGGCTACACCTCACACTTCAGCCTTGATTGATTCCAAAATTTTCGAGCCCTTGTGGGTGACGAATTATTCTCGACTTCCAACCTCTCTCCCACAGGCAGCATGTAACAAGCCTTTCGCTGCACTGTAGCTACTCCCACGGAAAGTGTTCGGATGAACTACATTCCCTGGCCCCGCCAGTTCAAACCTTCATGGCAAGGGGAAGCCATGCCACTTACATGGTAGCAAAACAACCACATTCCCTCCGCATTCTATCGGTGAGAAGTAAGTTCAACGCGAACCACTGCTCCTTGGAATCGACTCCCAACAAGATGTTTCCCCGATGACTACAATCTTAACCTGTCCAAGTCTAGTGTTAACCGTTATCTTCCCCTCCTATCCGCACAAATAAGTCTCTACCTCGAGTTCTTCTCCGAGTCTTTTACAGGGTGAACCTTACTATAAAAAAAAAATTCACACGCTTGATAGGTAAATTAAATTTTCCTCTGTCCTTCTTGCTTTCAATATGTCCTGTGAGTATCAAATTCTCCAAGCACTCTTTCTTTATTATGCGTCCTAGAAATTTCAGCTACCACTTTCTGATTCTATATACGTGTCCATTTTGTTTACATTTTCTTTAAAACTATGTTATTGCTTACATGCATCGTCCAGCAAGTTTTCTGTATCCTTCTGTAGAAGTACATCTTCAAATCTCATCTATGAAGGAACTACCTGTCTTTCACTGCAATGTGGGAGTATAGATATTACAGCGGTTCCTAAAAATCCGCTATTAGTTCCTAGAACTCATTAATACCCATAGTTCAACCTTGCAGATGGTGAGCATTAAAGACCTCATAATTATATTTTCAATTCTATAGTTTTCAATTCTATTGAGAATTCTTTAGAACTCTTTCAAACTCTTTGTACGTATATTCGGGAATACTCCAAACGCTTCAACAGAGATTGATATAATTTTCATCTGCCTGTTTCAAATGTTTTAATCATTTCACCCCAAGTAAGGCGAAAAAGCCACGAAGAAGCAGAACGTTAATAAATATGAAAGAATGTAAGAAAAACGTAAAACATTATTAAGGAGCAAGAACAATAAAAGAATAGAAATTCAGAAGATAGAAAATAAAAATTGACATAACATTTAAATTTCTGGAGCTCAAACTTGACTGGAAAGTAAGTAACCGGAAGACAAAGTGGGAGAAGAAACTATTTGCATAGAACTTGCGGTTACATGTAGACATTCCGCCTATTTAGTACTGCGCTTAAATTCATAGAGTTTAGGTAGCATAGAGGAAAGTTCATTAGAACAATTAACATGAAAGGATTTATAGAAAAGGCAGGGGAAAGCTATATTATGGCTGAAATTCATAAAGTCTAGTTACTAAAGAGGAAAGCTCATCAGAACAATTAGCATGAAAGTAGTTATAGAAAAGCTTATTAAGTTATGTCACAAAGCGTAGATATTTGTCTAGCCTTTCACGTTCTTTCAGTTTTATTCCTAATCTTTTGCAACGGCGATATTTAATATTTGACAAGTTTCTTCTCTTTGTTACTGATAGCGAATATTGTGTAAAGAAAGAAAAATATTGATAACCATAGGGACTATTATAATACAATGCGAAACCTCAATTTTCAAATCAGTCTATAATAATGAATATAAATAATAAATTCTGAAAAATGCCAATAGAAAAACGTCAAAATATACAAATAATCAATGCAGACTTCACTTCATAAACTGGAAAAAATGTTAAGACTTATTAAAAAGGTTTCTGGGGGGCATAATGAAAAAGGAAAAAAAATGAAGTCTCGTCAAAAACATTTTAAGAATGACTAACAATGACAATGCGTTTATATTTAAATGGAAATGTTTTGACTCGCCATACTTACACACCTCTCCATTCACATCCAATTACATCTTTCTCTGAACTCCTTTTCCCTATTTTACTTCACCCGAAACTATCAATATTTCCCTCTATTCCAAACTTAATCATTCCCAGTGCTGGTGGGAAGTGTCTTAACAGAGGAAGGAAAACGTGATACCAGGTTTAATTGGAATAGCGAAAATGACTTCCAAAACTTAAGTAAAGAAACAGGAAAATTTCATTACAGACAAATAAATCAGTGCTTAAATGTTGTGTAATGTCGGTCCTGCTATATGACAGTAATTTCCGGACAGTTTTCTCGCAGATTCAAAAGAGGCAACAATTTCCTCACAGATTCAACAGAAATCTGGTTCTATAGAAAGATGCTGAGAATATCATGGACTGAACATGTGAGTAACGAGGGAGTTTTAGAGAAAATGGAAACAAAAGAACACTTATACGTAGAATCAGAACTAGACATTTGAAGTTTCTGGAACTCACAAGGAAGAAGAAAGGGAGCTTAGAGAATCCGACACTCACGGGATATACTGAATGAAGCGGATGAAAGCAGCGAGTAACCTACCTAACGAGCTTGTGTAAATGGATGGCAGAACAGAGATTAGGAAGGATGGTGAAAAGGCAAAACCTACTAAGAGCTACAAATTATAGGAGGTTGTGGAAAGTCATGATAGCCCACGTCTTGAAAGGACACGGCATATAGAAAATTATAATTTCCATTTATCCATTTTCACGTTTCATTTTTCTTTAGTTCTGATTAAGACAACGTATGTTGTGTGTTGGTACCTATCAGATTAAACTTGGAAACCGTTACCTTTGTGTTCGATATTATATAAACGTATCCATGCATCAGATGTTGCTTTATTTAACAAATAACACATTAGTTGGTTAAGTTTGTACCGGTAGGCATTACTCACATAAGCCTGGTGTAGCAGAGTTTCTAGAAGTAGGGAATGAAATTAGACGTCTCATTTGAGTGGCGTTTGTCAATTAGGCCGTTGTTGCCAAATTAACGTTGTCACAGAAAATAACAATTACTTTCAATTTTTTTTTGTACTCGTTCAAATTTATTTCGTTTATCTACAGCAACGGATGTCTGATTCAAAGTAAAATTCCTCGTCTGGTGATCCCATGTCTCATCAATTCCTCCCCTATTTTGTAATTTTATTTGTAAATTTTCACCACGGTATTTATGACTTGTACATATAACTAACATCCCTCCTCACATCCTCGCTTGAATAAAATTTCCCGTCAAAACTTCTTCCATCGAAAAATTCTTGTCAAACTGAAGGCAGTGGTAACCAGGACAATCTCCCTGCTGACAACGGACGTTAAGATAAAAAACAAATTGGTCGATGTCAGAATGCAAACAATGAAAATATTCGTTAAGAGGAATAGTGCCATGTGAGACATCCTGCTGGCAACTGAGGAGGAAGCAAAAAACTGACCGGGTTTAGCCTCACGACAAAATCGGTGAGGCTACAAACGGAATATGTGGACACCCGCAAGACGAAAATAAGGCCGCACGGGGTGCCGATGTCATTACAGATTACCCACTGGAGGCTTTTTCGCCCAGTAAGGACCTGTTGGGATATCTCGGGTATCAGAAACAAGGCGGACTTCGAGCTCCATATAACGATGTCCCATAAAACCTTTTGGATATCTCCGGCACGCTGGTGTGCCGAGGGCGGCAAATTTACACCATTGTGGAAGGAGACTCCACTGCGGCGCTACGAAGCATTTGTTCAAGGCATGTCCTAAACTAAACCCGGCGCCACAGGTCAAACAAACACCACCAACAGTAGCGGAGGAGTAGAATAAGGCCCCAGGAAAGGCCCCTGATTATCCGTGTTGGAGGGAATTAATGAAGAAGTCAAAAGCTGCCTCACCTATTTTCACACCCTACAGGATATCCCAAACTGAGTGAAGCAGCAGAACAAGCAGCAAACTCAGCAGGAGCTACTTCTTTTCAAGCATATATCGGTGGCATTGGCAAAGTCATGGGACTTTGATACCCTAGGATAATTTGCTGGGGTCTTGTTCTCTACAGATTTTCGTCCAGTGTGTGCCTAATAGCTAGATTGTTGTCGTCAAGTTGACATGTTTGAATGAGGGACTTGAGAGATTGGTGTAAAGCTGACCGCCGGCTTCGTGATCATTTGTCCTTCAGTGTAGATGTGCCTGCGATCCAGGATGCAACGTCCATACTCGTGTGTTGCCAAGTGACTTCGTTGTCTATTCAGAATATGTGGACTTGTTGGCCAGAGCTGTATCCTAGCTGGTGAAGCATACCCTGGGTGCGGTCGTGAACATTATCCATATCGATGTGGAGTGGGGGGGGGTGGTCTTGATCTCGACCGGTATTGCTATGAAAAGTGGTTCGTTTCGGGTCGTTGAGGTTTTTTCACTCAACGACCTGACAACGCTAGCCTATGTGATATTTTTTCCCTTTCACGGAAATTAAAGGGTGAGCTGACGAAGAAGGAAAGAAATTCGCTAGCCTATGTGAAACTGATTTTTTAATATCTTAATATTCTTTCTTGCTGGGCTCAAAACCAATTGAATGGTTTAAAATGGTAAAGGATTACATTATAAGAAAATTGTTTCACATTTATTTCTTTATAAATTGGTAAATTATAAATATTGCATTAGTTCTAATTCTCTTAGTTTTTAGAATGTTGTAAATATAAAATTATTCTTGCAAATAAGCAATCTCGTTAATAGTCTTTAATGATTGTTATATAGTCTCAAGAACAAAAGTGTATAGGTTTCATTTCAATATTCTTTCATACGAATTATCTTTTAGATAATAAACCTCTTTTAAAACAATAAGCATTAACAAAATATCACATAGGCTAGCGTCGTCAGGTCGTTGAAAAAAAACAGTGACATGGAAAAATCATCTTATTGCGGGCACGTTTGCCTCTGTTTGTCTGTTTTCTTTTATTTCATTTACACGTGAAGATAAATATTCTTTCTTTATTCATTTTCCTTGCGCAATTAACCGTGTCGTATCCAGTACATTCACCGCAATTTGAGAGAGAAAGTTGGTGTCATTTTTCTTC
Organism: Acanthosepion esculentum; assembly: GCA_964036315.1. Classification (NCBI taxonomy): domain Eukaryota; kingdom Metazoa; phylum Mollusca; class Cephalopoda; order Sepiida; family Sepiidae; genus Acanthosepion; species Acanthosepion esculentum. Next base: position 72,098,678 of record OZ038481.1, read on the forward strand.
CTACAGTTCCAATATTCTCTTCTCCACCTGTTCCTAGATGTCTATATATTCACGCACGCACGCACGCACTCTCCTTTTAAGCATTGCCATGTTGCGACTCCGGGACTGTTTTCCTTTATACAGCTTCTCAGTACTCCATTGTTGTGGTGGAATCCACCTAATCTGCATAGGTGACTACCAACTATATAAATAATGGTTGATACCGGAAGACGAGAGAGAAGGAAGAAGAGAATCACGAGATCCAACTAGAGACTCGGATCGACTGCGACTAGTCAACACATTCTCCAGGAACGTCTTCCCAGAAATATACAGAAATACTATATGTACTTATTGTGTACACTTTCTTGTTATAATACATTCTTGTTCTAAGTACATTTTGTGTTGCATTATTATTCCATGCAATAGGCGAGATTCAACATTGAGTCAAGACTCAACAATGGCGACGAAGATGAGATCATTGTTGAGTCTTGACTCAATGTTGAATCTCGCCTATTGCATGGAATAATAATGCAACACAAAATGTACTTAGAACAAGAATGTATTATAACAAGAAAGTGTACACAATAAGTACATATAGTATTTCTGTATATTTCTGGGAAGACGTTCCTGGAGAATGTGTTGACTAGTCGCAGTCGATCCGAATCTCTAGTTGGATCTCGTGATTCTCTTCTTCCTTCTCTCTCGTCTTCCGGTATCAACCATTATTTATATAGTTGGTAGTCACCTATGCAGATTAGGTGGATTCCACCACAACATCCATTAATACTCAAAGTGGAAGACAAAAAATAACTTAATTTTTAAACCGTAAAAAATCAGATAAGATTTTATTAATTTCTTTTGGTAATAAAGAATTACTTTTAACCTTTTTTTAAAAATTTTGTAGAAATATTTTTAGGCCTGTCATTGATTTACAATGCACATGCGCATACGCAAAAAACACATGACAATTTGGATAAATTTGAAATGGACATCTGTGTTGCTAGGCTAAATTTCCCTTTATGTCTGGACCTTTGAAGTCATTTTTATGACTCCTATATTTCAACTGAATATATGTTCTTGTAAAAATGTAGCATTTCAAAAAGACAGTACAGATTTGAAATTTGATCATCTTTCAGTCAGGGAAGCGACATCTAATGAACTCAGTCAGTCATATGCCATGCGTGGTACACGCTTAGGCGATCATATATCTTTCGATACATGAATGACTAGGCAGAATTTTCCCCGCAGTAGGTTGCCATTTCTTTCTGCGGTAGACCAGTTGCTATCCAAGGCTATAGAACCCAGTCTGTCCTGCTATTTCTCCATAGATGGGTGAAGAAGAAGATGAATCATACCTTTCGCAAGGGTATTAGCACGTGAGTGAATGTAATGGATTCCATTGGAATTCGAACTCGGCTCTTCGATTCCTCAATCCGAGCCGCTATACGGATTAAGGAATGAACTAGTATGTGGTTATACAGAAGGGTACTGAGGATATCATAGTCCGAACTTCTAGGCAACGACAATGTTTTAGAGAAAATGGAAACAAAAAGGAAATTTATACTTAACACCAGGAAAAACAGTTGAGACTTCTAGGGTACATAATGAGGCTGGTAAAATCTGATACTCACCTGACAGATTAAAGGCAAGAGGGATAGAGGAAAACAACAATCGTATACTTAGTGAGCTTGAGTAAATAAATGGGGGAATAGGGTTTAGGAGAAATGACAGAAATATAAACTTTATTAAAAGTTACAATGGACATGATCTTGTGGAAAGCCATGATCGCCTACGTCCTGAAGGGACACGGTATATAAAGAAGAAGAAGAGTAATGTTGTTGCGAGACAATGATAGTCTCAACTGCTTTTTGTTGTACTCCGAATAGTTCTGAGATGATCTCTTTCCTTTCTCTTCTTTCCTTGACCTTCTCTTCCCCCTTTTCCCGTCCCGCAATAACACAGCCTCCTTTATTTTTTCATTTATCATTTGCTGAAATAGTCACTTATATTGTTTACTTCCGTGAAGCGAGATCAGGTGCTGATAAGAGTAATGAGATAGACAACCCAGGATAGAAATAACAATATTACTGATGATAATAGGAATCATTATTGAAAAATAGTATTAACAGTTGATTATTCAAATGATAATAGATTATGCTACTACTACTATTTCTACTATTACGAATAATAACAAAACCACCACCAACAACAACAATACTATTACTACTACTACTACTACTACTACTACTACTAATAATAATAATAATCTAAAACAGTTATGACATTTTATAATTACGATGATGAGTCATAAAAATAAATTTACTGAAAGTTATCACGAACAACAATAATAATAGGTGTGCTGCTAGGAAAATTGGTTCAGTGAGTCGTTCTAGACAATTTTTCTATCCAGAATCTATCGTATACATTTATAAGACTGAATGAATATTGTTGTCACATATGGTCTGGGGCTACTGCTATATATTCAATATATTCTTGATAAAATCCAAAGAATAATATGCAATATTATCGGTCCTGATCCGGTATCTGCTTCATTTTCCCACCGTCCTAATGTAGCATTTTCTATAAATATTTTCATAGTAATTGTTCTGATGAAATTTCCGCTTTAGTAAGTCAGCTTTACGAAATTAAGTGGAGTACTATATTGGTAGCTACGCCTCATCATTATTCAATTGAAACTGCTATATATCACCATCTGTTCTATGCTAACAGTTTCTTCTCTCACACTTCTCGCATGTGGAACTCCCTTTGCGATCATTGCTTTCGAGTTTAGTTTGGTCTTCAACGTTTAAATGCGGTGTCAATCCTTATCTTCTGCCTTCTTGATTCCTGCGCTTTTTATTGTTCTCTCTCCTTAATAATGCTTCTCATTTCCTCGTTCTTTCACCGCAATAACCACTTGTTTCTTAATATCTTTATTGCCTTGTTTGGGGGTGAAATGATTACAATAATAATGATGATGATGATGATGATGATGATGATGATGATGATATTTACGATGATGATAATAATTATTGTGCTAATGGTAATAAAAATCATGATAATAATAATGATGGTAATGATAATAATATTGATAATAATGATAACGACGATATTAATAATGATGATATGTTATTAGAAAGATAAAATGGAAAGAATGGAAAGTGAGAGTAGAAGAAATTGTCTTGGAGAATTTAAATCTCTAAATCACCGGAAAGTAATATAGAAACCAGTCTATTAAAAACATTGCGGAAACTACTTACCGCTAAAGTCAACTAAACCTGGAAAAGAAATTGGATATCGCACATTGAAAATAAAGAACTTGCTCTAACATCGGAAAAAAAATCTAACATCAAAAGTTTCATAAAGAAGCAAACGGAAGACGACAAGGGTAAACGTCAAATTCAAATTCGAAACAAGATGTGCAAAAACTGCCATCAGAACAGAAAAAAATCAAATGAACATTAAAAAAGTTGAAGAAAGATCACAACAATTTCTTATAGGTCGATATTGATAAAATAAAAGCTCGAGCCGAAAAATGTCAAAGATTTACAGTATATTGAGTCCAGCAACATAATAGGCCTGAATGACTTGATATACACAGGTAAAATAACGGTGATGTGAAAGTTTTTACGCCAAAAGTAAGCCATGACCAGTAAGAATGATAAACCAACTTGGGAAATGCTCTTTTGATTATTGGAATTAAAATTTCCGTGGAGCCAAGTGTTTCCTTTGTGAGGATTTCAGTTATAGCTTAATAGCAAAGAGTAGTTGAGATATAAATGATATTGGTCATCAAAAATATTCTTCGAGAAAGGAAACTGGAAAGAATGCTTGCGGCTGTGAAAAAAGAAACTAAAAATAGTGACGAAAAAAACAAGTCTGGAAAAGTATCAGATTACGCTGAACGCAAAACACACAGAACATGACGTTTCAACAAAAGAAAGAAAAATTAGAGGCTCACCAAGGAAGAAAGACATAACATAAAACCAGATCCTCCAGGAACAACAAAAAAAAAAGGATATAATGTATTAGAGGACTTCTAGTTCAGTCAGAATCGCCTATACAGCGAGGCTATTCTGAGTGAACTAGAATTCCTACCAGGATGTATTATTGGTAGCCACAATCTTAACAACATATATGAAATATTGATAGCAGACCCAGCAAGAAAACTACAACTCCTACAGAAGATAGTGAAGGAATGCGAGTAGAAAAGATTAAACATCAACTGCAAGAATACATAATGCATGATTGGTAGCAAAAGAAAGAGCCCAAAGGGCTAATTGCAGATCGGAGATAACAGAATCAAACAAGTGCGGAAATTTAAAACATCTGGGAAGTGTTTTAACAGAGAACAGTAAGTGACACTAAATTCCGATGGCATGTTGAGATAGAAAAAGATACATTCGAAAAGCTAAACTGAGTACTAAGAAATATAAAGATTTCGCTAGAAATAAGGAAAGCAGTACTAAACTGTTACGTGATATACGCCTCCTGTATGGCGATGAGTGCTGGAAAATTTCCCCAAAGATGAAGAAGAGACTTGAAGCAAAAGAAACGTATTTTTACAAAAGGACGTTTGGATAACATGGAGTGAACATGTGAGCCACAACGAAATTTTAGAGAATATGGAAACAAAAAGGAAACTTATACTTAATACAAGAAGGAAATAACGTGGAGGTATGGCTTGGAGATTTGGGAGAAATAACAGACAGACAAAATTTATTAAGAACTACAAGATACATACAGAAGAAGGCACATATATTCATCCCGTGGTTCAACACACTTGGCACAACATTTTCTCAAGTTTCTCTAAGCTTTTAAAAGAAAAAATCTGTTTGGTCAGAAAAATACTGTTCTGTTGCTGTTATCACTTTTGAATCATACAAAAATGAATTTCCTTTTATGGTTTGGAAACAAATAACAATAGTTGAGCAATGTCTGGTGAGTAAGATGAAGGGAAAAACATTCAAATTCTTAAAAAATCCATCGTTCTACCAGCTATACGAAAAGGTGCTTTGTTCTGCAAAAATAGAATAGTTTCCTGGACGTTTTCTTTGTATAACGCTTCTTCTAAACTTTACAGCAAAATAGATTAATATTATGCATTAAATGTTTAACTATACTCAAGATATTCCATCACCAACATACCGTCCTTATTTCAAAATATCGTGGCCTTGAACTTTTATAGTGACTTTTGAATATCTTTCGCTGTTGAGAACCCGAGTGGCGGTATTTCATAGGTCGTTGTTTGGTCTCAGGTTAATAGTGCAGTAATAATATTTAATTAATAATGACGAATTTTCCCAAAATATTATCACTAAAATGCGGAAAATGCTGCAAATCAACTCCGGGAATATTGTTTCTTGTCTGCATTTGAAACTTTTGGCATCAATTTGTTTGAAAACTTCTGTATACACAACTGTTCATTAATTAATATGTTCCTAAAATACCTAAAATATATCAGAACTGATCATCAATTTCATGATCAACAATTTCAAGGTTGACACAGATGAATTTCTCTCCGAACGTGCTGAAACATGGGTCTCAAAATATTCAAGATGGAAGTTGACACAGCAAGTTTTTACAGGTGAGCATGATGATCACCGAATGGTTTCGCCATGCACACATGCATATCCCTCGGAATTTTCGTCTGCAGTAACAGTAACTTCATGACAACAGTATTAGAACTCTTGAAAATTCTAAAATTATTGTTGATATGGTTCAGTCAGTGATCTGAAAGAAATTAAAAATAATCCCAAGGATCTTGCAATTTAGTATTTTAAAGCAAAACTTTAGTGCTAAAATAACTCTCAGAATATGAGAAGCGAAGAACTTTTCGGCACCCCTCCGAAGATAATATACACAGAACATCGGCGAGAAACTATACACTTAATGAAGTCTTAATCTTGATGTAGGAAATCGTTATTGAATAAATAAAAGACGAACAGTCTATGGAACGGAATGGGCTTTTTTTTACCAGAAGACTAGAAAGATGAAAAAGGGGAAGTAGAGAATCAAATGACCTACTCTACATTAGTCAGGTGATGCTGAAGGAAGGCAAATGAAAACGAAAATACCGGAAGTCAAATGGATTGACATCCGGAAAGTGCACAATATAATCACCGACATATGGATCTACATATGTCTGACATTGTTAATGATGAACGAAACAGATTGATGTTTAACTCCAGAGAAAAATTGAAAATTATTAAAAACAAATAAATAGATATGTATATAGAGGATGTCGCAGAAATAGCTCACACGTAATGGTATGACATTACTGGCAATGATGTCTTCGTCGGAGTAATGTCGGAACATTTTTCTGGCGGTACTTTTGCTGCATCCTGTATAATAAAGATGAGCATTTTTGGTCTGAATAGTGTTGGAACTTGACTAATGCATGGAATAATAATGCAACACAAAATGTACTTAGAACAAAATGTATTGAAACAAGAAAGTGTACACAATATTTACATATAGTCTTTTGTATATTCCTGGGAAGACCGTTCCTGGAGAATGTGTTGACTGAGTCGCAGTCGGGCAGAGTCTCTCTTCCCGGTACCAACCATATTTATATGGTCGGTACTCCACTATGCAAATTAGGTGGATCCTACCACAACAAATAGTAAGGCATATTTTAATGATAATTCATCTAAAAACTTCCCACTGTCACGACTCCAACTAAAAAAATTAGTTGTTCAAAGAGACAATTGTAAAACATTTTAAATTCAATAAAAGAAATAGTGCGAGTGATAAAATGGATATCGGCTCGGAATGCGGAGTTCCAATTCCAAATCCGCTTGGGAAAAGTAAGAATCCATCTCTTCACCCCGAGCTATGGATTGAATAGCAAGAGAAACTGGGTCCTATAGCTTCTGTTGGCAACCAGTCTACCACTGAAAGAAACGATATCTTACTTCTGGAAAATCTTCTGTCTACTGAGGCATTAATCGAGGCGTGATCACTTAAGCATGGATCACGTATGCATTTAACTGACTGAATAGAAATTTATTATCTCAACAAGCCATGTATATAAAAACAATATGCAAGTGTACGTAATTGAATGATTTTAGTTGGTTTACCAATGAATCGTTAACAAATCTGTATATTTCATGTATCACAGTTACAGTGCCACCGAATCTAATATTTAAAAATTTTAAAGGATAACAGTTCGCCATTACAAAATAGTAAACCACCTAATGTATATATACGGCCTAAGACGTGCCCAGAAGGAGAAAAAATAAACGAGTAAATGTTGGTCAAATCTGGAAAAAAGTAAAATGAAGTGAAATAGATAATGCTGTATCTATGGAGAAAGAAATGAGAGTGCACATTTGAAGTGGTTACAACGTGCAGGCTAAAGAGGAAGAAAGAATCATCCATGAGAGCGGAATAGTCTTTTATTCTGCCATGTATAACTGGTCACTCGTATCCGAGTATGCCTGTTAGTCTGGATGGCTAGCCAAACTCTCTTGCAGACACCTAATTAAGTATATTTGGATTTGTTTCATATCCACAGATACGACTTGCGACTTATATGTCGAACCGAAAGTACTGTTTTCCGAAGAGAGTGCATCAACAGTTTGAAAAAGGACAGTACCTTCAATCCTTCAGTCATGATGCTAGCACAACAATTTACCGGCTTAAAAAACTATTCCATATATCTAATTTTATTCAGAAGACGTCGGCCAATCCATGGCATGATTTTCAAGCATTTCCAAAAAATATTGCACACTGGGATCGTCACCCTGTATCACCTCAAATCAAAATTTGTTGCAGGCAAAAATAAAAAGTCATAAATAGAGATGATATAATGATCCAGACCGACCACATTATCCAATCGAGAAGGATTGTCAAGTTGTAGATATGATTACATCTGCGATCCAGATGATAAAAATGAAAGAAATCGCAATACCAGAAAATATTAAAAACATAGGCGCCGAAGAAAAGGGTGAATAGCAAAATCAGCCGCGCCTATAATAATCGACGCACTTGGAATTTTCCAAAGTACGAGAGGCAAAGTAAAGTAATTTTTAATCATTTCATTTCAGGCAAGGCAATAAAGCCACTAAGGTAGCGGGGTTATTGGGTATGAGAAACAGAAAACATAATTAAAGAGAGAACAAGAAAAGAAGATAGAAGATAACGATTGATATTACATTTTCCTTTTTGAAGATCAAAGTTGACTGGTAAGCAAGAAGCCGGAAGAGTTTCACAAACGAGAAGTACGAGAGAAGAAACGGTCACAAATAGAACTTAGGTTTCTATTTAGTCATTTCAACAGTAAAATTAGACCTTGCCGCCAATCTAGTACTGCGCTTAAATTCGTAAAGTCTAGGTACCAAAGAGGAAAACTCATCACGAATGCATTTATGGAAAAGGTACAGGGAAACTACGTTACAATGTTGGGAAAGTGACTGAAGAATAGATACTAGGTGTTACATAGGAATAAAGTGTCGCTGCCGACACTTGAGTTTGAACATAGATAACCAGTGAGCAAACACAGGCGATCCCATTATTTAATTAAGTAGACTACGTGACTATAGAGGAAACGCACACACACACACACACACACACACACACACACACACACACACACACACACATATATATATATATATATATATATAGTCTTAAGGTATGCTATATTTATGGGATAAAGTGCTCAATATAAGAGATAGAGCGTGTGTAAATATAAAAGTGAACATTGAAGTCATCACTTATAGGCGACAGGCTGTTTCATGCTAGACGCAATCATCAGGCCTGATATATATATAGGATGTAGTTGACGACTAACGATCTTTATTTCTACTACTATACGGACCGCTATTCCCTACTCTATTTACTATACTACTCCTCCATTCGGATTACTATACGGATTACTATTCGAGCGAGTATTATCTAGCGAGTACTATTAGTGCGGGTGGTATTTGAAGGTGTCTGACACCAGCATCTTTCAACGGCGTTAATATAGTTGTATCTGCGATTACAAAGTCTCTACTACAGCGAGAATTACGAAAGTGGCAACGGGTATTCGTTGGCATCACAAAACTAGTTCAGGACCAATAACATTGCATATTCTTTGTAATTACTTACAATATTTACTTTATTCGGACTGCTATCCTCATCTTCAAGTCATATTCACAACGCTTAGACCATTGTACGCTCCGGCCTTCTCCAAGTGATTGGAATTTCAACCCGAACCTTTTATTTCGGCCACTGGGGTAGATTGTTCTAGTTATTTCCCCTTAACTCAACTCTCCAAGTTTGGTTCACCACTGCTGTGGCCTGGTATTGAACTCACAACTCTTTGGGTCTAGTCACTAGATCTAACTAACGTCCGCTGCTTACAACATCGAGCAAAAGACATAAGTGGCGACCCAGAAACATACCAACAAGAAATGGCCAGGATAAGCCGTATCCTACAACGTAACAACTACCCTGGGTACATGGCGAAAACTCCAACAAACTGGGATAGAAGAGTGCAAGAGGATAACAGCACTCAGAACACCATCTGCATGACCGAGATATGAAGGGAATATCGGAGAAAATACAAAAGAACTGTGGTCCATATAACATCAGGGCTATCTTCAAAAGTGGTTCAACACTTCGCAGACACCGCTTCCGAGTAAGACCCTCCATAGAGGAGAACATGACTAAGGATTGTCTGTACACCATCCAGTGCAACTGTGGTTAGAAATGCAAAGGAGAGACGCCCCCTTAAGGTGAGACGACAAGAACATTGTAGAACGGTAACACAAGGGAAAATAGAAAAATCAGGCGTAGCTGACCACATATGGGGAGGGAAAAACGGCGATCACTGTCCCTTGTGGGATAAGGTTGAAATAACAGACAGAGAGCATCAATGAAAAATGCGAAAACTTCAGGAATCAGCACATATGCTAGGCCAAAACAAATCTCCTGAGCTAACCAAGCATGGTGATGAATAAAATATGAGAACCAGTAATAAGAAGTGCTAAGGATAAGCAATGAACAACGACAAAAATTGCAATATAAGCTCTGGTAAAATAATTCAATAATAATAACAGAAAAATAGCACGAGCAGTGGTAAAAATGATTGCTCAGAAATTAGGTTTATAAGTCCCCAAAATTCATGCGCAACTGAATTGAAGTGGATAAAGTCGTTGCTTCGATCCAGTGACAAAGATCCATACAAAGATTCGTGAGTTCAATACCAAGCCACGGTAGTGGTGAAATAACCTTGTTTAGTTCAAGGGAAAAAACTGAGACATCCGGAATAGGCATGGAACTTGGAACTAGAATAATCTACCCCTGGTTCGGTTCGAAATGTTGTGAATATGGGGAATAATGAAAATGGGGATAACAGTCCGAATAATGTAAGTAATCATAATACCTCATCTCTGAGATTCTTTGCATTTTCACAAGAATCTCTAAATGTATATCAAAAGTACCAAATCAGATGTGACCGCAATATTTAAAGCATGAACGAATATAGTATAGATTCTGGCGAGAAAAATTGTCTCGGGCGATGCAGTAAACCACCATTCCCAGAAACAGATCTAGCACTTGATTCAAAATAATCTTTCCACTTCATGTCAGTGGAAAAATGTTAGCCCGAGAAGTCGCAAGTTTAGCATCAGCCATGCTGATGGAAGATAAAATAGATTCTCTCAGACGAGTGAAAGCGAGCAGTTTTATTTTGGAGGTGTTCAAATGAATGACAAAATAAATATATGTACATTAACACACACGTATATGAACAATATACGTATTTATATTCTCATAACAATCAATTATCCAGGTGTTCCTAGTTGTTACTGCTCTGGTTTTCGTAGCCTCCTAAACTGGCAAGCATCCACAGTGTTGTGGTGGGATCCACCTAATCTGCATAGGTGACTACCAACTATATAAATAATGGTTGGTACCGGAAGACGAGAGAAGATGGAATCACGAGATCCAACTAGAGACTCTGATCGACTGCGACTAGTCAACACATTCTCCAGGAACGTCTTCCCAGAAATATACAGAAATACTATATGTACTTATTGTGTACACTTTCTTGTTATAATACATTCTTGTTCTAAGTACATTTTGTGTTGCATTATTATTCCATGCAATAGGCGAGATTCAACGTTGAGTCAAGACTCAGCACACAGCTAGGGAGACCAATTTACTCTGATATTTAACCCATATCAGGGAGGAGAAAAGACATACATTCATGCATTTTTCAATGGTACTTTTGATAAATTTAAACGTTTACTTTCCTCGTTGGGAACCGCTATATTAGAAGCATATCCATATATTCTGATATACTTTGTGTAAGTACTCACCAAGTATACATATTCATAAATCCACAAAGAATATGGTACCAGAAACTGAAGTAGATTTTCTGAAAACTCGAAACAATAGAAAAGAGGAAAAGTAAAGTGCTTCAGGACATAGGTGATCATATCTCTCCACAACTTTTGCTCTTAGAAGTTTTTTTCTCTTTTTTCTAAAGCCACCGCCGCTAGTTAAGCCATCCTATCACACAAGCTCGCCAATAAAGTGGCTCACTGCTTTTTGTTTCTATTTCCCTCCCTATGTTACTCATTATATGTCCAAGGAATTGGACGCATAATGAGTAACATACATAACATTTTCCCGATTTTGACTAGAAGTGTTCTTTCTGGCGCCATTTTCTTCAAGGCTTCCTTGTTGCTTAGTTGCTCCGTCCATAAAAATTTCAATATCCTTTTACAGACCCACATTTCTGATGATTCTAGTTTTTTTCCTCATCCTTGGGGAAATTGTCCAACATCCAATGCCATATAAGCGGATGGATACCACATAGTAATCCAGCAAATCTTTTCTTTGTTTCTAACGAAATATTTCCGTTTCTCAGCGCCTTGCTGAAAATGCCTAAAATGGCAAAAATAAAAAAAAATTAATGGTGAACCGGTCTAAGATTCCGTTTCTTCATAATTGCTCTTATTCAGAGAGAAAAAATGCTGTCTTTTATTTGTTTCCATTTATAGAAATCTCGATATTTTTTCTCTTTAAATCCTCCATACACCACAATGAAAGCTGAAGAACATGTCCCAAAATAAAATAGATTAAATATAAACTAATAAAAGAGGAAATCATGGCTGATTTAACAGCGTAGCACAGTGACCATCACACACGCAACTGCATGTTAAATCATAGATTTTTCCCCCTGAAACGTTCTTTAATTTTATGAGGCTTATTAGAACCAAATGTACAAATTAACTTCTCTCTACATATTTCAATCCATAGTTTTGCAGATGATTTGATTGGACAAGCAGTAAGTAATTACTTATATGCAAAGTCACGTCTATTAGTGACATGGCTGTAGCTCTAAACTGAAGTTTGCTTCTGTTTAATATAACGGCAACTTATTACAGACATTTTTTTTACTGCAAATTCCGAAATAAGACATCAAGTTTAAAACTAAAAATACATACTAAGCGTACAACGCCCAAAATGTTTTTTTTACAGTGATGATCACACTGTACAAAGCCCGGGAGCCACTCGAGGCAGAGGGTAACATAGTAATAGGAAATGTTTATGCATATATATAGAGAAGATAACGGTTAATACTAGACTTGAATAGGTTAAGATTGTAGTGAGTGGGGAAGCATCCTCTTGGGAGCAGCGATTCGTGGGAAAAAGCTGCTCGAAGGGAACTTACCGTTTTTACCGGTGTCAAGGCACAGTTTTTTTTTCCTGAAATAAGTCTCCAAAATTTTCCGTGCTTAGGTTATACTGGTGTTCATCAGGAAAGAACAAAGAACTCTAGAGACAAAATAACACAATAATCCATGGATACAAGATATCTTATATTAGCTACTAATAATGGACTCATGATGATTGCCGGAAGCTAGCTGATCGAAACTTTGTGTCTATAATGACGCCTACAACAATTAAACAATGGTTCGAATGAATCAAAGTACATTTTTGCAAACCCTCCATCTTTACTACACTATTATTCTTTCTTCAGCCTCTCTGTAAGCCGTTGTTTTTACTTCATCCTCTTCCAGGCTTTCTTTTTTAATTCATCTTTTTTCATCCATCTTTTTCTCCTGCTATTTTTTTATATTAATTAGTTTTCATTTTTCTTTTATCTTCCATTTTCTTCGTTTTTGTTTAGTTTTTTTTACGCTAAAATCTTTTTTTCTTTAACGGACATTTTTTAAAAATAAAATGAAATTGGAAGTGTGTGAAAGGTAACCCCTAACAGTTCTATTTTTCCTTTCTTAATTTGACACACCTTTCTATCACTGTTTTCGTTCTTCCCTCCATTTTCTACTTTCCTTTCACCGCCTTCCTTCTTTTTCAGTCTTAATTATAATGTTTTTCTTAATTTACTGTTTAATTCCAGAGATGAGTAATTGAAGATACTGGCTTTTTCCAAACTAGTAATAGTTGTATTTTTTTTCGAACTGTTCTAATCTTGGTTGATATATATATGTTATAGATACAACCGTTCGACCAAATAACCCCTGGTCATTATCAGGTGTCCATTGGTATGCTGATATGGGATATCTATTGTTTATTGTGTTATTTTGTCCTTGTGGTGTCAGTTATTGTTCATTCTGACTGTATTCACTACTTGATCCAGGCATTCAACTGAAGATCACTAGGTGACAATAACATAGGTACCTCTAAATATTTTCTAAAAAGAGCATAACATCAGAAAAAGCCACAAACTTGATAAAAACAAAGTTTTATCGTCTAAATGTTTATGTTAATAGTAAGAGGAAAGAACAAAGATTTTTATTTTATTTTATTAACTTTTTAAATTCTAACACGTTCGAAATCATGATTAAAAATATTGTTTTTCCTGCGCCAGAGGGTGGGTCAAAGATCAGTATAGGGATTTTTAGCGTTTATTTTGGCGTTAAAAATACATTGTTTTGAAAATTCTTGCAAAAATCAAATAATTGTCGGATTTTAATGTAATTTTCAGAACTTACAAATTTTCAGAACTTACAAATTTTCAAGACTTCAGAAATTTCGAGAAATTAAAATTTCAGCCTTTTCATATTTATGTTAGTTAAAAGCAGGACTCCTTGGATAATTTAAATCATCAATTTGTTTCTGTCAAACAGAAACACCAATTATCAAAAATCTGCAGTGAATCCTAAAATAAAGAATGCAATAAAACATTATTTAATTAGAAAAAAGCTTTTAATCGCATTTATAAATAAGATTTATTAAGTATATGATAGTCTGAAAAAAAAACCAAATATTTTGATGAATAATGAACTTTGAGAAGAATTGTTTTCACTTTTTAAAATTTCAATTAGAAAAATTTATTAAAATCATTTTAATCATTTAAAATTACGTATTAATTTCAGCCTTTTAGATGATATTGTTATTAAGTGAAAAGTCTGTTAATCCGAATTTGAAAATCATCAAACACCAATATTTCTAAAATAATTTTGAATTTTTTGTTTATAAACGTACCGATTTTCTATATATGGTCGACCATATACGATATACGACATTATCCGAAAATAAGTGTGAAAACTAAGGTAAATTCAGAGCCCAAAATATTTAAAATTCAATAAAGCATTACATTATGGAGAATATTTACTTAAATTTCTAAGATTACTGAGTACATAAAATTATATATAAATGGCGCTCACGTTAATTCTCTTATGTCCTAAAGCCACTCCCCCGCTAGAACATCATTAGATAAGTATCAATCTGTCATCAAGCTGTGAAACCTGTGAACGCCTTAAATAAATAGCTATTGTCGGTTAAAAAATGGCATTTCTGCGATTTCTTTGAACTTAAATTAAATAATCTTTAGTTTAAATCAGATTAATTACATTTTAAATCAGTAATTATTCCTCAAATAAAAAATTCAGAAAAGTATGCTTTATTTTTTGAAAATTTTTTAATAAAGAGAATTATATTGAGATGAAAGACAACTAAAAAATGGGGCTTACAGCTATTTTAGTAAAAAATGCCTAACAAAAAAACCTCTTAGTCTTTTTAAATTAGTTTTAAATTTATTTTTGAAATACAGCAACGTATTGTGCTTATAGGAAATATTAAATTTAATCTATTAGCTTGAAATTAAAAGTAAAATATAAGCGCCAAGACAGATTTTTCTTTTCTGAAAAATTAATTTTAAACTGTAGGTATTTTGTTTTTTTGAGGTACCTACAGTAACATATGCATAATCACTCCTGCATTAGTCCTGAAGGATATTAGTGGTGTTTTTTGGAACCTTTTATATTCAATGTCAGATGTTTTTGACAGTTATGATGATAACCATAGGATACTTAGTGAAAATGTTGTGCCTATAATAATATCTATATCGACCAAGATGATGAGAACAATAGATTGAAATAATACAAATATATATTTTTCTTTCCCCCCTCACCCTCTCTTCATTGCCTTACGGATTTCTTTTCATTTTCCTAGCTTTTTTCTTTGTCCCTCTCGTTTTACTTTTTCATCTCCTCCAACTACATTCTCTTCCTTTGTTCTACCTTTCACTCTTTTTCGCATTTTCCAAACACTAATCTATTCTTGTTTTTTTTCTCTCTTAAAAATACTACGAACATTTCCTTCCTTCATTTGGCTATAACCTTTCCTTTCTTTTTCTTTTAGCATATCTCTCTAATACTTTGCTTTCTCCTCCTAACTCTGTCTTATGTGACGTGCGACCACTTGTCTGAACAGAGCCTGATGCCGACACATACCATCCTCAGTTATGTATGAAAACTTTTCTGTTGAGAATCGCTTGCTTCACCTTGTCTCGGTAGAAGCGTGTAAGCAAACCTCACCTTCTCTGAGTCGTGTACGTGGCACGTCAGCTTGCATAAATGTCGGATTATGTCTCTTAAGCTATCGTGCGCGTACTTGTGTTTATCTCAGACTCTGTGGACTATTCTGTTTAGTTTAATCTCTCCCTCCGCACACATCTATACACACACATGCACCGGCGCGTGTATATATGCATATATATATATATATATATATATATATATATATATATATATATATATATATATATATATATATATATGTATGTGTGTATGTATATATTTACGTGTGTGTATGTGTCTATGCATATATATGTCTGCGAGTATGTTTATACATGTATGTGAGGGTATCTATGTATGGTTATGTGGGTGTGTATGTATATATGTGCGTATGTATGCATATATATGTGTGTGTATGTATATATATATATATACAGTGTAACCCGGATATAAGAGACCCGGATGTAAGAGAAACCCGGATATAAGAGAGATTTTCTCTGGTCCAAAATTAGAGCCTGTGTTAATATATATAATAGGCCAAACCCGGATATAAGAGAAACCCGAATATAAGAGACTTCTTCTCTGGTCCCGACAACTTTCTTATATCCGGGTTACACTGTATATATATATGTGTGTATGTATGTGTGTATGTATATTTGCATGTATGCATATATGCATGTGTGTATGTATATATCTGTTTCTATATGTATATATGTGTATATGCATGTATATATATGCATGCGTATGTGTATATATGTGTAAATATATATGTGTGCAAATATCTCTCTCTATATATGTGTATGCATGTATATATAAGTGTGTATGTATGTATATATATGTGGGTGTGTATGTATATATATGTATATAAATATGTCTGCTTGTATGTATATATATATGTGTTTGTATATATTTGTGTATGTATGTGTGTATGTATATTTGTATGTGTATATGTAAATTTGTATGTGTATAGTTTATGTGTCTTTATGTATATATGTATGTGTGTATATATAAATTGATATATATGTGTGTATATATATATATATATATTTATATATATATCTGTATATATGCGTGTGTATATGTGCCTGTGTATATATATATATATATATATGTGTGTGTGTGTGTATATATTTTGTGTGAATGTGCAATTTAACAACAGCTATATACACAGAGATATATAT
Organism: Acanthosepion esculentum; assembly: GCA_964036315.1. NCBI lineage: Eukaryota > Metazoa > Mollusca > Cephalopoda > Sepiida > Sepiidae > Acanthosepion > Acanthosepion esculentum. Next base: position 72,115,602 of record OZ038481.1, read on the forward strand.
GTATATGAAGATGGATCAATAACTCACAATTATTTCATCGAGGTTTACTTTACATTGTTCGAACTTATATAATCTCCATGGAATAAAGTGTATTGAGAAGGAAGAATGATATGCTGAAAAAGACATGTTTGTTGCATAAAGTAAATAAATGCTTTACTATAATTAAACTACTGAGGTAGTGATATATATATATATATATATATATATATATATATATATATATATATATAATTTAAATAAAAACAGATTGCTTTAAGGTTCCATATAATAAATTATTTCACCACAGCCCTTTTAAAGGACAGTGGATCATCAGATTTATTTCCAAGTTTCGTTATTATTGCCCGTCATAAATGTGTGAATTTATTTTCATTTTTTCATTTCAACATTTGGAAATAAATCTGATGATCCACTGGCCTTTGGAAGGGCTGTGGTGAAATAATTTATTATATGGAACCTTAAAGCAATCTGTTTTTATTTAAATTATTAGCTCTGATTTACATTGAGCTCTCTGGATTCTATCCTCATTGGGTCTTCCCATACGGATTACCTAGTTTTTCGTAAACTATATATATATATATATATATATATATATATATATATATATATATATATATAAAGTGTGCGATGGATAATTGTCACTATTTTTAATTTTGCGCTTGGACGTTTGTTTTTGATTTTGTCGACAGCGCAGTATAGTAGGGTCATTTGGGCACCGTCTGTGAGAAAAATAGCACCATGACGCAATTCACTCCGCCAGAAATTTTGAAACGGCATGCTGCAATGCCGGAAGCTCCAATACCAAAATTTCAAATCGTTTACCTGTCAATCTGAGGAGAGTTCAGAGAATTCGGAAAGGGTTGGATGAGATTAATGGTGAGTACGAAGATACGGTCACGAATTTGTTGGTGAGGCTCTCAGACTCAACCCGGATGCCTATTTTAAGGGCCTTGAGGAAGTAGTGCTGCCCTGGGTCAAGAGTGTGGCTGCTGGAAGATCTTACGTCTGGCAATAGGACTCTGCATCATGCCACACAAGCAAGCGAACCCACTCATGGCTGTCAGACAATTTGTGCGACTGCATCACCCCTTATATTTGGCTATCCATCTTCCCAGACTGTAACCCACTTAATTAATATGTGTGGGGCACAGCTGAGTGAAAGACGAACAAAAGTCCTTGTAACATCAAAGATGAACTGAAGGAAAGGATTATGGCAGCATTCCCCAACTTAAACAAGGAAACCGTACAGAAGGAAATTCCGAAGTCATCTAGAGGCGCCGTGATTGAAGCCAATGGTTAAAGCTAGTGGCGATTTTAGTGAAATCATTTAAAATTTCCATTTTCTAAGTTCTATTTTGATTTTTGCTTAATTTAGATGACAATTTATTTACCTCAACATAAATCCGTTCATACTCACGAATAACCTTCCGTGTATTGATATTAAATGATTAGAGAAATGTGCTATAACTGTTTAAATTTGTTTTGTATACATTTACCAAATACTTTCGATCTTCTTCCAAAATCATCTGCAGGGGTGCAAGTAGTACAAAACTATAAGTTGTTCAGGAGTACAAGTATTTATACGAAGCTGCGCGTTGCTAACCATTACCGTAATTTTCCATTATGCTTATGTCAATGGTTGACAATATGCCGAGCGTTCATTAGAACGTGAAAAAATTTGAACTATATATATATATATATATATATATATATATATATATATATATATATATATCAGTGTATATATCGCCATATTTTGGTAGCACTCCTTCATTTAAACAGGTTCTATTAAATAGAGCGAAAACCAAGAGAATTAAGAATTTTGGTGAGTTTATTCTGGTGTCGCATTAGTTACTTTATTTCAGTTGGATAATTATAAAAGATTTTACAGAAATTCAAGATCTGAGTATTTTCAATCATTGTTTACCTAAATATAGCCACCCACGACACACGCAAACGTATATATTTGGGATATAGGTAGCCGATGAAAGACGGTGGTGCCAACGTAAGAGAATTGTTTCGGATAATAGCAGAGGGACGTCACTGTCAACGGCTAACACATACTGTCTCTAAAAATGAAACACCAAAATATTTAATAGGTGTTCTGACCTCTTATTGTACCAAAGTCACCTGAAATGCAATTGAAAAACATGATTACTAAATCTAACCAATCAGCATCATGTTTGATCGAGTAGGACTCGAGGAAAGGGAACACACACACGCAATTTATTGACTTATGAAGCACAACTCCATTTTCCAGGCCATTTCCACTCCTACCCAAAACTGGCTTAGTTATATTCAAATAGATCGCAATTATAACTTAATGTAATTTTTTGGTGATAAACTTATTTATTGATTACAAAGAACAAATTAATGGCATTTACTACACTTCATTATATTAACTAAGTGACCTCAGAAACTATTGATAATGAATGTGGATTCCCTTGTGAACTTATTTTGAAGCTGACATGAATGCTAAAAACGTTGGATATTGAATTGCCGTGTTTGCCTTCAATGTCATCACTTCTAAAGATAGAGCTAAAAAAACAGCTAAGTATTTATGATCTAATCGCACACCTAAAAAATCAAATGCATCCCCGATCTTCTCCCCTTTCTTTCGGTCCTAGAATAAACCTCAGTTAAATGAAGTCGAATATCGCGGACGTAGGTGTGAGTATAACAAGCAAATACGCACAGTATTTTTGCCAAATTTTCCCTAATTTTCGGGGCCTAGTTGGTAACAGAAAAAAACAGAAAAAAAGTAACATCTGATAAATTGAATAGAGAATAGATATCATGAAGCGGACTTAACACATGGAAAACACGTTATCACTACTTTACTCACACTGTTCAGTCGTCCTGGGTATGACGATAAACTACATCCTGCAGCAAGGCGTTTGTTCCTGAGATTTTGAGGAGGATGGAACTAACTCTTAATTGCTATTGCTCCCAGGTTCACTCTAACTCAGAGTGGTAGCACGTGTTAGGGTCCCAACTATGGTCAAACAGTTGACCTGAAGACTGGGGTCAAAGCACTATGAAAGTTTAAAAATACATTTTTATAGTAAAAATATCGGCAATACATTTTCATCGTAAAATAATTACTAGCAATTCATTACATAATAAAGTAAATAACGTATCTCCGAATAAGAAGACTGAAAAAAGAAGTTTTTGTGTTTTTTTTTCATGCAGATTATATTAACTTGTTTAATACAAATTGCGTCTTAGTCCCAGCAGCTTTAAATTAAACTAATCTTCCGAAAGTCACACATTCCAAACATTTTTACAGTCAAATAACCTTTTAATTAAAAACAATTTCAACCCAAGCAAAGAGACAATGCCACGAAGGTACACTAGACCAAATATGGCAGCAATATTCAATGGCAGATTTTCGGAGCCTATTTTCTGATGTGCCCTAGAAATTCCAAATGTCACCTTCTGATGCTAAGTAGAAGTGTCCTTTTTGTTTTCATTTTTTCTAAAACTTCGTCCTTGCCCATATGTTCCGTACATGGTATTCTCAGCATCCTTCTGTAGGAACACATTTCTGTTGCTTCAAGAAGATTGTCCATAATTTACATATAGGAGGACTAATCCCAGTACACTTTTCGTTGATTCTAACGAAAATTTCCTATTTTTAATACTTTGCTTAGCTTTAAGTAGGCCACTTTCGCTATTCCAATGTCGCACTTTCCGTTCCCTGTTAAAATACTTCCCCAATACTCAAATGGTTGTACTTATTTGATTTTTGTATCTCCAATTTACAATTTGCATGTTGGATTGTTCCTTTTATTAACAACTCTGCCTTCTGTCTGCGATATAAAAATTTATTTCTTTTTTTTTTAATGTCTAGATTCGCTTGCCTGTTATATTTTTCACTTTTTCTGAAATCATTTTATTTTGACCGAGAGATTGACAAATCAGAATATTACTTATCTCTGTTACAAAACGATTGTGAAAATATGTCTTTGTGTGAAAATTGGAAGCCGGTTTTGCTGATTGTTGATGTCTAATAGAGGAAATTCTAAATTTTACGTCTCTCATCAGGTATGTTTCGAAATTCTTTATTGGTTTGACAGGATGTTTGAAGGCAGCAAGACATTTGGCTTTCCTCCGATTCATGTCGAAGTAGCCGGTTGCGAGTACCTTGAGATTTCTGGTTTCTTTCTACGTAACCATTCACTTTTTTCCCCTTTCTTTTCTTTAAATCCCTTTCCGGTAGTGCAACGGAAGGAAGCTTCACAACACTATGAACCCGCAGAAGACCTTTTCTCTCCTAACATTGGTGAGATATAAGTTCCACTTGCACATATTCTTCCCACGAATCACTGCTTTGTGGAACCGATTCCAAAGACGATGTTTCCCCGATCCCTATAATCTTAACCAGCACAAGTCTAGGGTTAACCGTTTTATCACAGCCTCACCATAAACACTCTGCAACCTTCTACCTTGAGTGGTTCTCGGGCCCGTACAGGGTGCAGTAATGGGTAGCGGCTCGGTTTGGAAAATCGGAGAGCCGAGTTCGAATTCTAGTTAGATCCGTTGCATTCACTTACATGTTTGCGAAAGGTATGAATCTTCATTTTCTCCCCTCATCTATGGGTAAATATCAGGACCGGTTTCTATAGCTTTGGATGGCAACTGGTCTACCGCAGAAAGAAATGGCAGCCTACTGCGGGAAAAAAGTCTACCTCGTAAGTCATGTATCGAAAGATACATGATCGCCTAAGCGTATATCATGCATGACATTAAAATAAAGTGTACTCAGTTATTACATGATGTATGATTTTTCTTTTAAAAATGCTTGTCAGGTAACTTCCGGTTTCATGGTAGTAAATTAGTTTATTATAAATTAATGTTTTTCTTTAGGGAAAAGTAAGTACTAATTTTTTCTTTGATTTAGTTTTGAAGAATTAGCTACTTCTTCACCCTTTTTTTCAGATGAAGTATACAGTATGAAGACAGGCTGCATTTTCTTACTGCAATTGTTTTAATTTCAAATTAATGTTAAGTATTTCTCAGTTGTGTTCTAAATTTGAAAATGATAATGCATTTGAAATTTTCATAAAAGTGCTTTCTTTCCCATTTAAGCTCGAAGTAAAAAATGAAAATAACAATGAAAATAATAATAATGAAAATAATATTAACTTGCTTCTTTTTGATTGATAGAAGATTTGATAACTTTCTCAATTACTTGAGGCTTTAAGCCTAAGAATTTTCTTTGTAGAGATTTGGCTCGAAGTTATCTTTAAACGTTTTAAGTAGAGATGAATAAGCTTACTCAAAATTGTTATCGTGGAGATTAGTTTTAATCTTAGGAGAAGTAAATGACTTTCCCAATAAAATTATATTCTGAAAATTTCTCTTCTCAATATAATCATATTTTTATAAATTTGTTTACTGAAACGAATGTACATACTCTCACCCCCGTTCCCCCACACGTATTCATAAAAAAATACCCTCTGTTAATAAAATCATCGCTTCACATCTGTTTACAGAATAATAGAAATAAGTATACACGGATTGAAAACAATAAAGGACTAATACAGTCGTTGGCGTAGTATTTTCGAAACTGCTAAAAGTTAAATAAGTTAATACCAAATGCTTCATGTTATTTCATCTTTCACTAAAATGACCACAGGTCGTTCTTTCTGTCTTTTTTCTCTCTCAATCTCTTTGTTTAGTCTCTCTCTTTCTGACTGTCATTCTCTCTTTGTCTCTCTATTTACGGTCACATCACGTTGAAACATCGGTTCCCGTACAATCACCGAAGTTAAGCAACGTCGAAGCTGGTTAGTACCTAGATGTGTGACTGCTTGTAGAATACCACCTGCTGTAAATTTAGATGTGCGGGTGGTGTAATGGATAATGGCTCCGAACTTTTAATTTCAGTTGGGTTCATTATATTCACTTACGCGCAAATACCCTAAGAAAGGTATGATTCTATCTCTTCTCCCCAGCTATGGATTAATTAGTAAGACTTGTATCAGTCAATGATTATTATCTGAAATATTCTTACAATCTAAAAATATTTTCTGGCTTTAAATAACCTGCAAAGGGTTAATAAATAGTAGAAAATGAATCAATGAATCAATCAATCTTTGTCTCCGTCTCTTTTTCTCTCTATTTTTCTCTATCTCTTCTAGTAGTCATATGAGTTTTCGCACAGAGTTGTATAATACTAAAAGACGACTGAAGATCGAGCACGTGAAAACGTCCACAATTCAATGTACTTAAATGAATTTTCTCAAAAGCATACGTGAATTTTTCCCTCTTGTATAACATAATCTGTTCAGTTTTCTGTAGATTTAAAGAAAAGCAAAGGAAAGTTATCGACAAAGAAAGAGTTCTAGGGAGGAAGAAAGAGTTAGAAAAAGAAAAAAAAAGGAAGAAAACGGACAAGGTTATCTTTTTTGGCGCGCAATCAAAAGTCTGTTTGAAATATTGCCTGTGATGACGACATAACATCGCGTATAAAAAATATACGTGTCACAAAATATATAATAAATTATATACAACAGTCTACAGAAGTCCAATATTGTGTAAAAAAAAAAAAGTGTAGTAAATTAAAAAAATAATTTTATGAAGAGAGACAGGAAGAAAAACGGGGAAACTGATCGGGTATAAACGAAAAAGAACTGTTTATTACTTCATATGTCTGTGAGTACACGCATTTAAAACACCACCCAAAGCAAAAGATATACATTTTAAAAAGGTGATCAATATAAATACATCACCGATTCTCGCTTCTAATATCTGCAAAGAGTAAAGAAATTATACGATAGATATTTTAATATCTGTGTGTATCGCAAAAATTATAACTGAAAAATGCGCCTAAGCTAACTGAGGTTTTATAATTTTATTTCCTGTTTGTACAGAATCTAGTAATCCCCCCTACACACACATGCACAGACACACACATACACACTCACACACACACACACACACACACACACACACACACACACACACACATATATATATATATGTATGTATGTATATATATAGGAAAACACATATGATTGATGTTACCTTAAGCATCAAGACCCTAGAGTTTCGTATACCGACCCTTCAGCAATCGCTAGGGGATATCAGCAACACACACACACACACACACACACACACACACACACACACACACACACACATATATATATATATATATATATATATATATATATATATATATATATACATATATAGAATTAATACATATGATTGATGTTACCTTCAGCATCAAGACTCTAGAGTTTATGTAGACCTACTCTCTAGCAATCGCTCCGTCCAGTTGTCAGGGGATATAAGCAAAACATACTCACGCATACACACGCACACGTGCGCATCCGTCTGATCAGATGTGCTTTGACCGCTGGGCTAATGTTTTGTAGAAATACTGACTAACCTTCTCTACCCTTATTATTAAGACAAGAACTCGGCAACCAACGCCTGCTCATGGAACAGTGGCAAAAAGTAGTTAAAAAAAGTCGAAGCACTTTTCCGTCGTACACATGCCGCGCTGAACTAGTGTATGTTCAATCCACGTTCTTATGTGATTAAACCAATCTTCAGTCAACTTTTTGTTTCCAGTGTTTTCCTTACAGACTTACTAACCAGCAAATATCAAAGTTATACTAACTTTGTAAGAGCTACAAAGGGTTTCGCAACAAAGTTCTATTTGTCTTTTAAAGCATAATCAACCGTTCAGATTTTCTCGTAAAAAAAATATAAATGCTCAGTTTTGTATCCGAAACGTAAACAAATTAATTTCTAAAGAGTTAATTATTTTTTAATCCGACATATTTTTATTACGTCAAACGTTCTTTTTAGTGGACACCTGTTCTTGTGCATTTTCTTTTAAACCGTATTTATTACGTCTACCGGCCTGCGTAATCGCGAAAACTTAATAAAGAAAATTTGCCTGAAGGTATAAAAATATTTCGGACAAAATATAGCCAATTGATTCTTTAAAAATTCTGTGTACGTTTCACATACGAAACTGTCTTTTGAGAAAATCTGAACGAGTGTGCTTTAAAGGCAAATAGGACCTTGCTTGATTGTGATTTATATATATATATATATATATATATATATATATATATATATATATATATATATATATATATATATATATATATATAATCATGTGTAAATACTCAGGTAGCTGTAATTTAATTAATGCATGTAGCCTGTATCATAAAAATAAGAGTCAAATTTTCTTGTTTGCGTACCAGTGATCGTTAGGTTTAGGTATAATATATATATATATATATATATATATATATATATATATATATATATATATATATATATATATATATATATATATATATGTAGAGAGAGAGAGAGAGAGAGAATTAGAGAGAGGGGGAGGTATATATATATATATGTATATATATATATATATATATAGATAGATAGATAGATATTGATTACTTATGATCAACCACACCCCTGGTTATTTTAAAGATTCTGTGTTAGGCAGGCCCGTCTTGTCGTCGTTCACGTCTTAAAATTCATAGGGTTCAACTGGAGATATCTCCAGGTGTACTGGTGTATAATACTGTCAATGGCCGTTCCATTGCGTTTATAGTTTATCGGCACGAAAATAGAATCGTCGTGAGGAGTTCAAGTTCCAGCTTAAGGCGTTGTGTCCACTTTCGCCCAAATTCGCTTCGGAAAGATATAAATACATCCCCTCTCCGCTCAGTTAGTTTGAATAACTGGGAAGACTCTCTCTAGCCTTGGTTGGCAACAACTCTAGAAGAAAGACAATTCAAAATTCAAAATCGGTTGGGTGTGGGACTGACAACTCCACCCTTTATAAACCTACTTGGTTCAGAAATTATAACAACGTGATGATACTTTAGGCCTATTCTCGACAGATGAGTCTAATGTTAGAAAGCGACGACTAAGGATCTTTAGATATTCAATTTTTTTATTAGTCACATAGAATATTCGTGGTTTATCAATGTTTATTTGATATAATTGAATTGTTTATAGGATAATATATAGGAAGAGTATGTAATACTTACCTTCTTTTTATAATCACAATTTTATAGTTGTCCAAATATTCGCTATTATAGATTTTTATATGAGGAAGTTGTGATGGTGTGGTTATCGGAATATTTCGCATTTTACATATAGGAAAAGTACAAAGAATAAATTATTATGATTCGTAGTATTTGCCAGGAATGAGGAATCGGCATGCTTAGTTGAAATTCCAGTTGAGTTCGTCGCGTTCAATTTCGTACAAATACCTTTCGGAAAGGAATGAATCATTCTTGTCTAACCTATCTGTGGGTCTAAACAGTTTTAACTCTCTAGATTGAGCATGACGCAAGCAACTCAACTCCTTAAAAACTTACATTCTACGGAAAGCTTTAGCGCAATCTCGTGTAGTGAGATTGTGACCTTACACTTCACAAATCATCTATTGTTACAAAGAAGGTGGGGATGAATATAAACATTCCTATTCTTCCGTATGTCAGGTAGTTGGGAAGTAAAAGAAATGCATTTTTTGTGCTAAACTTCCCAGCGAATATATGAAAAACGATTGTCTATTGTGTATTTTGTCTCTATGAGATCATTTGCACACCTATAGTAATTTGAAATAAAAATGAGGACTTTTTTGTTCTACGACACGTGATCAATAGGCAACTCCCGCCTGCTTCTCTTTCTTTTTTTACTATACACTTTATTTCTCTTCTATTTAACATATGAAAATCGGTACAATCCTATTTACCAATCCACTACACCTGCCTGAGATAAAGAGGTTTAATGCCTTTGGTTGCTCTTGAAATTCTTCTACAACTCTTCCCTCCTCTCCCCCTTGAGCTTTATGTCCTGCTTTATTTAATAGAGGTTTCATTTTCTTTTCTTCCGTGTCTGAGTCACTCCCGTTATCATGCATAGGCTCGTTTTCTGTTGCATTATTCAGATCTGAAGAACCCATCCTTTCTTCTCTGTCAAGGTCTTCTTTCATCAAAACGCCTTCCTCTTCAATTCTGGGTCTTAATTGGTCAGAACGAGTCAGGCTTTTCCCTTTCATTGATATAATAGCCATGTTATGTCCCCTTTACATGATGAAATTAGATCTTTCAGGACTTGTTAATTCGTCTTTCTTATACCACATCTTTTCATTTGAAGAGTAAGACATTATGAATGGAGATCTTATTTGTCTACCCATTAACACAGATGGGCTTTGCAGTTTGTCTGCATGTGGAATCGTCCAATAACTAAGTAGTAACCTTGGTAAGTAACCGTCTATAGTATCTCTATTTGGGGGAAAATGCTTTTAATTCCATTTTTACTGTCTATACAATCCTTTCTGCTATCTCATTAGATTCTGGGTGATACGGCAGAAGGGAGGCAGCCAATCCGCTTCACCAATTATATTGATCTTCATCACAAAATTCTGGCTTGTTGTCTGGAATTAATGTTTTTGTAACCCCATTTCTAGAAAATACCACTCTTAGTATTTGTTTTATTATAGTAATTTTTATATCTTCAACTATAACGACTTCAGGGCATCCAGGGAAGGAATCTACTAAAATTAGAGATAGTCCCATGCCATTAATGTGTACATAGTTAATATGAACACATGACCATGGTTCCGTTTCTTTAGGCAATGTCAAATATTATTTACTTCTGCACATTTTGGGCATTTGTATACATATCTTTCTAGGTTGCGATACTACACTGGCCACCATATCTCCATTTTGAATCTCCTCTGTGTAGCCATTATCCCACAATGCACATCATCATGTACACTTTTAAAAATATTATTTCTTACTGTTTCTCGTGGTACTATCACATCTCCATTGCATATCCCACCGTTTTCCATCGTTAATTTATGCCTTATTTCTTTATAAATTCCTTCAGCTTTGGAACAATTATTCCACCTCTTTATTCTTCTTCTTTCAGCAATCTTGTTTAATATTTATCCTGTAGTGTTTCCGATACCAATCTTTGTAGATGTCAATTTCAATCCAATTTAAAATTTCTTCATCCGGCATTTCCATTTTTTCTTTTTGATCCTTATTAAAAATGTAACCTAGAGCACACATCAGCATGAGATACTGTATTTCCTTTTACGTACCCAATGTAAAAATCATAATCCATTAATTTTATTGCCGACCTTATAATTCCGAAAGAAGTAACTTTTGGTAGCTCACTTTTAGAATTAAAAATTAACTCTAGAGGTTTATGGTCCGATTTTAATAGGGTCTTCTTACCTAATACAGATTGTCTGTGCTCAAAAAAATGATAATATTTATTTTTGCTGTTGTCAATCCTCTTGAAAAGTACATTATTGGATGGTTTTCTTGGGATACAATTGCTGACACAGCTCGCTCACTCGCAGTTAATGCAACTTCCTTTCTGGGATCTAAGATTTTACAATGGGTCTTCCTGAGAGTTTCTCTTTCACATCCTTGAACGCTAAGTTTTGCCTTTGAGTCCATTTGAACTTTCTATTCTTTTTTTGCAGTTCAGCAAATGATTCTATTAAGTCGCTATATTTTGGTAGTATATATAAGAATTAACCAAATCTAAAAAAATTCTAATTTGTTTTATTAGTAAGTATAGATGCTTTTGAAATTGCCTTAACTAACTTTGGACATGATGACATCTTTTTGAAATTTGCTGCCCTAAATATGATATTGTATGATAAGCAAATTTACATTTGTCTCAATTTATTGTCAGGCCCATATTTTTAACATGTTTAACACTTGTTCTATATTTTTTTATATTAATTAGTCTTTAGTGATGGCACCAAGCCAAATATCATATATATATATATATATATATATATATATATATATATATATATATATATATATATATAAAACTAGGTAATCCGTATGGGTAGACCCAAGGAGGATAAAATCCAGAGAGCTCAATGTAAATCAGAACTAATAATTTAAATAAAAATAAAAACAGACCACTTTAAGGAACCTGTTTTTATTTTTATTTAATATATATATATATATATATATATATATATATATATATATATATATATATATATATATATATATATATATATCTTGATATTACTGATTTCGTCCGTTAATACTTTTTTCATTGCTCTCTGGAAAATGGCATTTCCGTTTTTGCTGCAGTCTCGTCCATGTTATGGGGTGTTTATTCTGGCGGTTTTCTTGAATCTAACATCAATCTGTATTTGATTGTAGGCCGATTTCAAATTAAGTTTTCAAATCATTTCATGCCCGATAATTTTTGTATAGCGGTTTCGATATCAGGAATAGGAAAAGAATCCGCACATATTTTATGATTTACGCCTGTTTTAAAATCTTCACATATTCTTAAATATCGTTTTCGCAAAACTACAATCGAAGAAGCCCATTTACTACCACCTGGAGGAACATGCTCCAAATATCCCTCCTCTACCATTTTCTTTAATTTAGCTAATGATAAAGGTGAATAGGTAATTTATGAGATTCAAAATAAGAGGAGATACTATTTTCATTTAATTGTATGTTCGCTTTATACCCTTTTAACACACCCGTTTTTATTTTTTCCTGATTTTACGCTACTGATTAATTTCGACGTATCCTCCTTTAGTATATCCATGCCTAGTACTCCATGATTTTTTTTACATTCTACTACTGGATTTGGAATAATTTCAAATCGGTCACAGGTTTCATAAGATTCCATTGAAGTACCCCAAAGTTTTTATTAAAGATCTAATTGTCTGAATTTCAGATGACTACTTCTCAATTTTGGTTTACCCTATAATTTCCAGAAATTTATTGGGATCACAGTGACATCACTCTCCGTATCCACTTGCATTGGAAAAACCATGCCATTTAATTTAATTTTTTCAAAAAGATTATTTTCCTTAGATCTTTATATTGATTGAATGTCATCAATTCTCTCTTTTTTCACTTTTTCTACACTAGCTATTTTCTTTTTAATTTTGCATACAGACGTAAAATTATTTTTCTTCTGCAGTTATGGCAAATCTTTCCAATAAGCTGGCTCCTTCTTCTCTTCTACTTAAAATAAGCAAAGAAAGTACACTCCTATTTATCAATCCACTACAATGTACATATACTAAAATATATGTGCTTACGTTGAGTTCCATCGTGCTGAACTGTTACACAATATGGCCATTAATGCTGGACAATCTCCACGCAGATGAAGAGAAGACGGGATGTGGTGCTACAGAAGGATGCTGAGAATAGTATAGACGTGCGAGTAATCAATGGGGAAGTTTTAAAGGAAATGGAAATGAAAAAACATTTATACTCGAAAATCAAAAAGAGAACTGCGGTTTATTGGAAAATAAGGATGGCATAGAAAATTTGACACTCACAGGTCGTATCGAAGTCAAAAGAGACAGTAGGAGACAGTAGAAAATTTACTTGAAGAGCTTGTGCGAAGGATGATGGAATGGGGGTTATGTGATAGCAAAAGAACAAATATTGTCTAGAGATACCAAAGGATAGGCAGTTGTGGAAAGTCATGATCCCCGACATCCTGAAGGGACACGGCATGCATATGTTGAGTGCTGCTTGTAAGAAAGACTAGTTTAAGATATTAAAAAAATCTTCCTTTTTTTTTACTTATATTTATTAAAACTCGATTTAACGTGTGCAAAAGTTCTTAGAATTTTCAATTACCATTTGTTTTTTACTTTCAAATGAATTATTTTAAATTCTGTGGCTTATAGTCGCGTTTTGTTATCTGCTGGATTTCCTTTGAGTGTAAGAAGAAAAAAGCCTTTATGGAAATATTTTGAAAATGCATACAACACCAAATTTCAATTACGAATTCACTAATTTTGGTAACGTTAACATAAACGATTTATGACAGTAAGTGAAAATACTAATTTTCTGCACCGGAATTTGCAACATAAAATAAACGCTGTCATGTAGCAAAATAAGCGGTCGATTTTCTTGTCCAGTAAAAAAAAAATATTTCCTATCCCACTTTGCTTTTCAACTGATTTAAGTGATCACAAGGCTGCTGCATAGAAGCAGCATATTCAATTTAAATCAGTTCGGAATGAAAAATGTTTTGAATCCCACCAAACTCACCTACCACCTCGACTCGCCCTGTAGGTTTTAGAGTGTCCTTGATCTTGCCAATATTTTTTTGGTTTCTGATATTCGTAATAGAACCTATTTTCAATTACCAATGGCTATATTCTCTAAAACTGAAGAAATAAAGTAAAAAATAAAAATAGTGTCTAAAAATTTAATGATCCGTTTTTTCTTCAGTTCACATGGAACTTATTTGCCTCGATTCTGTATTTTATCCAATAATTGTAACCGATTTAATGCAATTAACTGCTAAGTATACTTGAAATGTACTTCTAAAATCTCCTTAACATTTTGTAAAATGACCCTGAGAACATTTGCATGAACTTAATATCCAAAGAGACACACAACTCGATGTGAATATTAAATTTCTCAAAACATATTTAAAGTTTGGGTAACTTAGTTGAACTGACTTCATTTATATTTCATAACTTGAGTAGAAACCGTCTTTTAAAAACTGTTAATATCAATTTCTTATGTCAATTTTCATCTGCAAAATATTAAGAAAGTTGTCCTAGTTTTAAAGCCTAATAAAAATATGTACGCATACAAACGCATATATATATATATATATATGTGTGTGTGTGTGTGTGTGTGTGTGTGTGTGTGTGATTTTACTGATTTAAACCTCACCACGTTGTTTTGCAACCAGCATTTCCGCTACTTCTCTTCTGAGATATACCAAACAGTTGTTAATAAGATGCAAATCGAACAATATTTATTCGCACCGTGGAAGAACGCCTGACGATATTTTGAACTGACGACTAGCTAATTCTTGGACCAATTCCAGAATCATAGCTCTTCCGTTCTCTGCTGTTCTCGGAATTTGTCTGCAACTCAGACAAACAGAATGGACTAGGCAATGCCAACCAAGATAAAAACTTAACAAAAGCTGGCGGCGAAAATATTGAGCAACTCATTTCGGTGATGACTTACTTATTTATGGACTTTTAAAAAAAATGTATATATTCGAATTTAGTCATAGAAAAAGTAATATTAATTAATATCTGTAAAATATCGGTGATTTTAAAGGATTGGCAGTGAATAGAAAAAGGAGGAACATGTCCATGGCCGAGATTAACAGTTCTAATATTAAACTGGTGCTGGCTACTGAATAAATATGCGTGCATACATTAATTTATCGAAAAGCAGCAATTCTGAATGTTAACAGAAATTTGATAGAACTATTTCTTCCTGTTCTAATTTAAACTGAGAAAGAACATGATTTTTTATCAATTACATAACCATAACGATATATATATATATATATATATATATATATATATATATATATATAAACAGTGGTGCTCATTACAATCTTTAACAAAATATACTAATGGTTTAAATTGGATATTAAAATGATTACTTTACTCCAACTAAAATATATATATATTTTAAATCTCTGTGCATGAATAAAAAAAAAACATATTTTGATATTTTAATAATATAGAATAATGCTATAAAGATAAACATCCATTTAAAAAAAAAATTCCAGACATCTAAGAAAAAAGAGTGAGGACAAAGTCTTTGATATGTCTTTATCTGTTTATTCCCGCTTTCCCATTTTTTTATTGTTTTATAGCCTGGTTATCAAGTCACTGATGGTAGAGTGTGTGCTTGTATCTATGTTTATGCGTTAATGTGTTTATGTATTTCTCTGTCTGTGAATTTTTAGTTTAATTTATTGTATGTTTATGATCAGTACAGCTGACTGATATCATATTTCCTCAACACTACTCTAGTCACACTCCTTACACCAACCCCCCCAATCGACGAGTTAAGGCTGCCACTTTCTTTGATTTTCACCGAACTTAAATCGGAATAAATTTAATTTACCCTGTCTATAAAAGATACATTCCGTTAAAAAAAAATACTGTTCGGAATAAATTATTTACAATGAATATTTGAAAACAATAAGTTGAAAGAAAAATGTATTTTTTGAAAAACAATGTATACAAATCATTAGATATTTATTCATAAAGATTATTTATAAAATACATTGCCCATCAAGTATGTCTCTAATTTTGATAGGGCTCAAATCTACGCAGCCCGACTAGCCACGTAATTTTATTTCATTCTCTTTTTACTCACTTTTTTTTCTTTCTTCTTTATTATGAACAATATCAGCGAAATGTAGTTCAGTCAATATTTTGAGGCACGGAGTTAAAACAATTAAATTTGAATCCATCTGAAGTCAAAAATGAAAACGACGCAATACGAAATATTTTTGTTGCATTGAAAATAGATATACTTAAATGTTGACAAGCTCGGGCTGAGTCCGACAAGCCTCAGCACCGGAGTTGCCACTGATATATATATATATATATATATATATATATATATATATATATATATATATATACAATGTTTGTCTCTGTGTATGATAATCAATGCTATACATAAATGTTAAATTTCATTTATCTCGGGCGCTCATACAAATATCTGTAAGTAAACAATAAAAAAAAAAATCAAAGACAGATGTAGCTCAATCTGAAAAATAAATCTATCTTTATCACTATATTTATGTAATGTCTCACACACACACACACACACACACACATACAAAATTGCAGATACTCCTACAAAAATTACTAAAGGAAGGCGAGTAGAAAGAACTAACCACTAGTTGTAAGAAGATAGAAGTTATGGTTTTCAGCAAAAGGAACTGCTCAAGGTGTGAATTATTTTTAATTTGTAATGGAGATGTCAAAATCAAGTCAGTAGATAAATTTTACTGTCTAAGTTTTATAACACAGGGCAGAAAGTGGGGCACCGAAATCTGAAGCCGTATTTCAATAGAAAAGTATGGTGCTTAACTTCTATATAATATCAATCCCTCTGGTAGTGAATACTGGCTAATTTCTTCTACAGAAGGATGCTGGTAATTATGCAGATGGAGAATGTAAGCAACAAGTAACCTTTAACGAAAAGGACATATATTAGAACCAGAAATATACCATTGAAATTACTAGGGTACATAATGAGGAACAAAAGCTTGTAAAATATGACACTCACAATGTATAATGAAAGTAAAGAAGGGCGTATGCTACATAATACACATTTGTATATGGGTGGCAGAATAGGAGGAATAGTAAGAAGATAAACCCTACTACAAGACAGAAAGTTGTGGAGAAACATGATCGCCCATGACCCGAATAGGCACAGTACATACCAGAAGAATACTGTACCAAATATCATGCGAATATGTGCCTTTATAATGCCATTGGTATTAGTCAACTGCTTACGGTGGAGTAATGGATAGCGACTCGGTTTGAGGAATCGGAGAGCCAAGTTCGAATTCCAGTCGAATCCATTACATACACTTACGTGATAATACCATTGGGAAACGTATAAAACCTCTTCTTCTCCATCCTAGTTATGGGTAAATAGCAGGACAGACAGGGTTCTATAGCCTTGGATGGCAATCGGTCTCCTACTGCGGGAAACAATCTGCCTCGTCAGACATATATCGAAAGATACATGATCGTCTAAGTGTGTATCACGCATGGCACATAACTGACTGACTGTTGGTATGATTTTCAAGATATACTTATATTGTATGTTAAATACACCATGTGAATTTCTGGTTATAATATATTTAAAAAAATAACATATACAATTTGGTGGTGTGAAGTTTGATTATGCAACGTAAGGGTTTAATTTCCGGTATATAAAGATTATCCTGGATTATAAAAAGAAGATATAACGTCGAAAGATAAACAAGATATAGTAAAGTTACTGCATCATGGGGACATATTTATTGAAAGAAATCGAAAATATTGTCAAGATAAAAAAAAATGGGTTTAAAATACATAAATCTAACACAAATCAAAATGATAATAAGTCGTTTGAGAAACAAGAAAATATTTGAAATTAGTGTTGTGAATACGGAGCGAAAAGATGCAGAACATTAAGAAAATTTAATATAGACATAAAACAACCAATATATTATCTTTAAACATTAGAAAATAAACATGGAAGTTGAGCAAATAAATTTTATAAAACTGATTTCTAAGCAGTAATTCTTCGTAATAAATGCAGAGCAAGAAACGAATTATTGATCTGACGTGTGAGTTCGTGTTTTTAAGGGAAATAGTCAACCAACACGACTTAGACGCCAATAGTTAAGCTAGAATTGTAGGTAGAAAATTATACATGAATTTAAAACTGATGTTGTCAAAAAAATTATTTGAGAAGTTATTGTACACTTTAGGGCGTTTTTGTAATAGTACAGGTCACGACTTAGACGTAAATGTTTATTATTTTACTAACACTTTTATTAATAATCGCGAAAAACATGTTAAGCAGCTGCTCCAGATTACATTCACTCTTTTCCGCCAATAGTATAATATGAACACGTACATCTTCCTCTACTCCTCGGTAACAATCTACTCATTTGGTCTGTCTTTCAAAAAAGCAGAAAGCTTGCTTGACGTCAAAACACGCAACGACCTCTATAAGAATTAAGTTGTTTCATCACATATATCATCTACATAAATATATTTTCACCCATATATACACTTCTTAATGAAATATTCAAAATATCTCCGATTGATCAAATACTTATCTACGCATAACTGTGGATTAGATCACTGAAATATAAGTAAATGTCTGAGAAGTTTAGATACGTAAATACTCAACGTCGAATGCTGTGGTTCAAAGCAATGTGTTCACTTTGGCTCACGGTAACATGTTTTATGTTTAAATTACGAGACGTGAAAATGTGATAACGATCCTTATATATACTTGAGATGGGCAAATTAAGCAAAAACAACAAAAAACAACGAAAAGTAACAAAACGTTTTTACGAGTAAGAATTCAAAAGGCGAACTTTTCCACTACTTTTTATAGAAAACATAGATCACTTGTTGAAAAAAAAGTTACAGCGAAACAACAAAATTCTAAATGTCTTTTAGATGCGTAGGTTTATTCATGGAAAAGATCAAAATTAGCAAATGAATAAAAAGAAATAAACTTTTAAAAATCCTTGACATTTTCCCCTCTTTCAATGCATTGTCCTTGGAGAAAAGAATTACGTTTACATTGATTTGCAGATAATGACGGGAATCAAGAAGCAATATACAGTTGACTTTATTAAGTTACAACGAAGGATTTTAGTAGCTTCTGGGTTTAACTACAAAAAGCTTTGAAGGCTCAAAAAGTCTCAGACTAAATAATACAAAAAAGAAAATTCCGCTGAAAAATATATTTCGAATTTTAGATTTCTTGTTTGACAAAAGGGAAAACAGTCACCGATTTCAGAGCATGTACTTTTGGGTTATTAAAGGATAATAGGCGCCAATTTAGCGTTACAGACCTATAACTTGAGAAAGAAAAATGACTGCAAATAAATATGTAAATATAGACAGAAATAGATATTCATATACACTTAAACATGCAGGCATTTAAGAGACGGTACAGAAATAAATATTCATAGTCATGATATCAACTTTCTCTCGCTTTCGCTCAGTATGAAGTCTTTTCGCAGACTCTAACGATATTGCTAATCAAGACGCCAAATCCATTTACATGGCATATAAAGATTTTTTTAGCAAACAGCAGACTGTTAGAATGAAGAACTGGCGAAAAATCAGATGAAAAAAAAGTAGTTTCTTCCAAAATATGGAAAGAGATATTTGCATTTGAAAATTTATTTTCGGTTAAATTAACTATGAAAAATCAATACAAATAGAATTTGAACGCCCGATAAACATTTTAAAAACCTACGGAAATTCAAATAATTGTTGAAAATGTATGGAAATTTCGTTTTATTTCCTGAATTTATTTACTAAAGCATTTCTTAAAAAAAGAAAAATATTAACGGAAGTATTTTTCTTTATTATAAATAACTACGCTCGCGAATGAAATCTCAGTAAAATGACGCATGATCGTGAATGAGATTTGCTTTTTAAAAGATTATTCGCTGATGGAAGAAAATCAAATAAGTTTTCTTTTGCAAAAAAACAAAACAAAAAAAAGTCGCTAGAATTGCCATTATGCCCTAAATTCAAAATTAAATGCAATGTTTATATTCTGAATGTTAAAACAGTTCTTTGTTTTTGTGACAAGGAATGACGTTTCCTTTTTCTTCCTTTTCTTCTTCTTCTTCTTCTTCTTCTTCTTCTTCTTCTTCTTCTTCTTCTTCTTCTTCCTCTTTTCCGTCATCTTCTTTTTTCATCTTCCTTTCGTCTTCCTTTTCTTTTTACTTTTCTTAATCTTCTTTTTCTTCTTCCTTTTCTTCTTCTATTCTTCTTCTTCTTCTTCTTCTTCTTCTTCTTCTTCTTCTTCTTCTTCTTCTTCTTCTTCTTCTTCCTTTCGTCTTCCTTTTCTTTTTACTTTTTTCATCTTCTTTTTCTTCTTACTTTTCTTCTTCTATTCTTCTTCTTCTTTTTCTTCTTACTTTTCTTCTTCTTCTTCTTCTTCTTCTTCTTCTTCTTCTTCTTCTTCTTCTTCTTCTTCTTACTATTGCTTTTTCTGTTTATTCTTCAGGATATGAGCGACTATGACAATCCAAAAAGTTAATTACCCATGTGGTCCGTAGCAAATTTTCTCCCTTTGCTAAGGCTAACCCCGTTCAGTTTTCCATTTACACAAGCTTGTCAGGTAGGCGGCTCGTTGTCTTCCCTATTTCTCTTGCCCTCAACATACCATGTGAAGATTAAATTTTCCAAGCCCTCTTTCCTCATTATGTGGTCAAGGAATTTCACCAGTCTTTTCCTAATTTCGCCATTTTCTTTAAAACCACAAAAATCACACTATCCTTCTGCAGATCCACATTTCTGTTGTGTCGAGTTTTCACCTCATCTGTAAGCAGATTGTACAGCATTCACTGTCATATAAGACGATGGATATCACATAGCTAAGCAATGCTCTTTTGTTAGATTAATTTTATTTATTAACAATGACGTATGAATTTCGCCACATGTACAGAGCTATTTCAATTTGGGCACATTAGGGTGAAAGTAATAATGAATATTTTACTGACTTACACGCTTCTATGTAAGTCAACTTATAATAAACCTAATCTGGATTTCGTTCTGGTAAGAATTGCAATGATCAAACATCTTGAACAATGTGTACGCCTGCTATGTTCACCTCACAGCATCATCTGGCTACATCAATAGAGATTTCCTTTCCTCATCCATCAGGAACAGTCTTCCAAGTTCTGATTTCACTGAATGTTTTGATCTGATTGAGAAACTGTATCGATCCACAGGCATATATAACTGGTTAAGTCGAAAAACTGAATAATTTCAAACCTTGTCAGGAGTACAAGGAGTAAGTAAGTATCCTATAAGACTATAATATTTAATCACTCCATACCACACTTAAAACAAATCTACGAAGAGTAAACGGCGCTCTGGTTTTCCCTCCTGGTGCCAGTGTACTGACGATGAGTGGGAATCTATGCTGATGATGTAAGTGTTCATAGTTGTTTTAAGAATGATTTCGAGCGAGGAATCAACATTCTTTACCAAGTGTTTCAAGAATTAGTACTTGAGATATAACATTCAAAATGATCTAGAATTGGTATGACAGAAATGAGGGCACATACATCATAAAAAAACATTAGAATGTGAAATTAGTAAATTATACACACTTCAGATAACTCGATGTCTTGAATCAATTAAGTACTGGAGATACCGAAACTGAAAACAGAATAGGTTATCCTAGGAGTACATCGAAAGATGATACAAAAACAAAATATTAACTTTGAGAACTCGAATCATGTCTATAATTAACCTCACCAGTTCTGGGTGTCATACATATCGTCAGGCTCGTTCAGAAATGTTTATCGTCATCTGTAAAAATTTTCTAAGATCAATCATTAAATTTGACCTACGGCCACATCGTGTTCATGTACGATTACCGAATTTAAGCAACGTCTAGCCTGGTCAGTGCATAGATGGGTGACCACTTGGATATACCAGCAGCTGTAATGTGGTGTAATTTCCATTGGGTGTCATTATATTCACTTAAGCGCAAATACTCTTTGAAAGGTAGGAATCAGCCGTTTCTTCCCCGGCTATGTGCTGATTAATAAGACTTGTATCACTAAACCATTATTATCTAAAAAAAAAAAATCCTACAATCTAAATGTTTTCTGGATTTAAATAATCTGCAAAGGGTTGATAAACAGTAGAAAATGAACCGATAAAAAAACACGCACACAAATAAACAAACATTAAAAATGGCTTCAAAGGAATGAACGCTCCAGCTTTAAATGAAGTCAATACTTCACCTGGCGCTACAGACTGGCGCTGCAAAACCAAATAATAAAACTAACATCACTTAAATACTAGTAAAAAAAAGGAAAAACAAAAACAAAACAAACAAACAAAAAAGCAAAAAACGGCAACAATAACAGACAAGACGTAACGACAAGGGTGTTGTAACCTCAGGAAGGTAACTGAATGGAATAATCACACGAAGGTTGGTAATGAACGATAATACTTAGGACATGAACAACACATATGAGATTCGCCAGCGGCGCGTAGATGTAGTCAAATGCTAGAAGAGAGTCAAGTGAATTCCACAATGAATCTCCAACTGCAGGATATCTACCAACCACCCCACGCGGTCAGATGTGGCACAAGGCCGAATTTAATGTGGGGTTTCCCAGCCCGTAAGCTCGGCCAAAAATTGCCCGTATAAAATGGGGTCGGGTAGCTGTTTCTCGAAACGAGACTCTGCTCTTCGACATAGCTACGTCTGGGGATCATCACTGCCCGGAGGCAGAGACTTTGACCAACATAGTTGGAGACGAATCACCGACTTCAGAATATCTACCAACCGCGCCACGCGGTCAGATGTGGCACAAGGCCGAATTTAATGTAAGGTATCTAGTTATAATGGGCGTTTCCTTTTTAATGTTTAAAATTCCCTGTAGACCCCATATAAAACGGGGTTGGGTAGCTGTTTCCCGAGACGAGATACAGCCTCGTCTGGGGATCCTCTCTGCCCGGAGGCAGAGAGTTTGACCAACACAGCCGGAGACGAATCTCCAACTTCAGCGCAACATACAGTATTTACTACTGTATTTATGTGAATGGGGACATATCCATTATCGTCTGTAAGTATGCTGTAACAAAGGGACTATGAGATAATGATTTTGACTTCCACACGAACTCAAACAAAAACTTTAAAAGGAAACGCTCATTATAACTATAAAGTGCGACAAGAAATTTTGGACTTGGGAAGTTTAATTACCGGTAAACTGTTTTATGAAAAATATTGCATAAATTCAACCGACAGTAACACTAGGTGTACAGTCAATGAATGTCGAATGTTTCTTGCGTAGAAATGGTTATTCTCACTATTACCAAAAGCCGTAATGATTTAACCTTGGATATTCGCACCTTGTACATATGAATGCTGTTTCTTGACTAATGGGAAAAGACACCTGTA